>JASANH010000510.1:0-402875 GCA_030248295.1 Mesodorylaimus sp. YZB2_4
GAAAATAAAGCTTTGTTTCCACACATCGTAAAAATGCCTAGGCGTATTCAGGTGATGCGGCTCACAAGCCTGACGGCTGACTCGGGAAACTGATCTACGTACAAATCGACTGCTGGAAAAGTCACGAAAGCCACGATAAAAGCGATAAAACTGACACAGATTTAGACCTTTCCTCCTGTCATGTGATGAACTCCACCCAGCCCGATTAAGCCCCTCCTCGTAAGATCTCTCCTTAGAGCATAAAACACAGCCTTAGAGCATAAAACTGGGCGCGTTCAAATTCTCTGATATCTTTCTCCAAGATCGGATCCCAACAAGCAACACCATATTCCAGGCCAGTACGCACACAAGCATCAGAAACAGATCCCAGACTGCTGGATGCACGTGCCTGCCCAACCTGCGTCAAATAGCCGCAATCACACTGATCGCTTTCCGAACAATCAAAGAGACGTGCTCGCTGAATTTCATACCACAGGAAAATATGATACCAAGGTATTTTACCTCATCGAAGAAATCCAGTTTCTGACCTTTTTACGGTTGGTAAAAATACTTGGTTTGAATGCGTATGCGTATTGCGTAATACGCAAATTGCGTACTCCACAAAGTATGCGTACAAGTTTGCGTATTGCGTATTTTTTTACAGTCGGTTTCTAGCTCCATACTGTAACTATCTATGCACTCTTGACTAAAATTATCAGCGACCGTAGCAGCTGCAAGGTCTCATCTCCCACCCAATCGATGCCTTCATTGCCATGAATAGTTCCAGCGCGGTATACTTTTTGAAACACTCGTTCAGCACTGGCGGAAGATGCCATATCCACGAGGGCACGAGGTGATATTTGGCTATGTATATATAATCCAAAAATCTAGCACAGACTTTGGCTTTGAGGCCGCAGACCTCAATGACTAACTATGTTTCTTTGACATAACATTCTAGTCTAGCTTTTGGAGGCTTGCAGCGTAGCGACCACACGCTAACAAAACGTTGCTAAGACTTACAAGAAGACTGCTGACAAGTAAGACTTTCCAAATTTCTTGCACAAAATTCGGATAAGAACACTTACATCGGATAAGAATTTTTAAGAATGACAGGGTTTTCAAAATGTCTTATTGGAATGCTTACCGAAATTCCTATTGACCCTATTGGATTGTAAAAGCAAGTTCTTTTCCAGCATTCCGTATTATATATCGCTCTGTAGAAACGCAATTCACTGGCTGCCCGATTGTGTGAGGAAACATGGACGCTTCCTACGAGCATTTTCCTCATACAGTACGTAGGCTCGCTTTGGGAGGATCATCATTGAGCAACCTCAGAACTCCTAACAAGTGAATCACTTCGCGGAATCGAATACAAATTCTTCCACCCACTCCTCTTGGTCTCCTACATAATGTACATGAGAAATCCTTACCGAGGAGGCAGAATAAATTGGCGTAGTTACAGAATCGCTACAAACTATCCTACTCCCTCGTTACCGTGAAGCCTGGACAGGGACCACTGCATGCAAAGTTCCACAAAAAACTTCTCTTTATGCTGTGGCTTTATGAGGCGTTTATGAGAGCTTTATGGCGACACGAGGAACAATCATGAAAGGTCAAAGAGAGAAATATAAAGGAGATAGATTTGGTTATGTAGGGTTATATACGGTAGCCCTTCCTTGTACGTGCAAATGCCTCACAGACAATAACTCTGAGACAAGAAATATGGATTAAGAAGAGGGTTAGCTCATTGGCCCAATCTATTGTCGCCGTCGTCAGAAAAAAATGCGCAATAATTTTGCAATTTAGCTCAAGCCGCTTATATCGGCGTACGCATTGTATGTATTGCGTCCAAGCGAGTATGCGTATGCTTACATACGTACACCGGCTAGAATGCGTATGCGTATACGCATCCAAATTTCAACGCGTAATACGCAAACTTTGCGAATGCGTATTTTGTACGCAACCAACTGTAGACCGTTCAGATATAAAATCTGGATGGGCCGGAAGTACATTATGGCCGCAGCGAAAAGACTGGGATTTTGAGAAGTTGAAATCTAGGCTAGCTGATTTGACCCTAGACGAAATGAAATCGATCATAGGCCGGACAACGGCAACCAACTCATCCAATTTCTGGATTGGAACAAAAAGTTCCGAGTCGCCAGCGCTCTTGTGCGCCAGCGATTGCGCTTTTCTCTGGCTCTCACGCTGACATGAAAAAGAGGCGAGTGACGAAACACGGTCCGAATATACTCGTATTTGTGTTAGACTGCATGGTATTGTAGTAGGCTTGTTTGGCCTGTGGGGAAGGTAGTGCATTTGGTTGCCTTAACTGGCCGCCTTATGCACGGAGCAGTATGTGGTTGCCTTGACTGGCCGCGGCATACAGCGTATCAGTTGCCTTCGTTGGCCGTTCGATACGCTCCTCCAGGCGAGGCTGAAACCCGTCGGGTTGATGTCTCGGGCACCTACGACTAGGTGACCATCCGCTCCCCGCGGTATCTTCTCCAATGTAGGGCTATTCCGCCTATTGCAGTATTAAAAAAACTTTTGCAACTGAAACTTTAGCAGACGCTTTAGAAACTTTAATCGAGTCAGCGAAATTAAAGCATCCCCAGGCTCCAAAAAAAGTAGCAAGTAACAAGTTACAGTTGAGCAAAGCTCAGAAATACTTATACTGAAAAAGGTTCGATCATTCGAATAGCCATATTACATTCAAGCCACTACTTGGAAGATGGGCTTTTGAGAAATACGCTCACAGTTTACATTTTTATAGTTTGGTTTCGTGATTTAACTCGAGAAAGTAGTTATCAAGGTCAACACTCAAGATATGTACAAAGAGGATTGAAGTGAGGCTTAATTTGGTTTTTATTTAGGGAAGTTTGATTTTTTTTTAGAGTTTTTTGAAGGTTTTTTCATTTTAGAGTGTCCCCTTTAACCAGAGGTATTTTAGTTTGGCCTGTCTTGGGAGTATCCCCCATTCCTGCTTTTCAAGTTCCTTTACTAAATACCATTATTCTTTTAATAAGAGGAGTTACTGCTACCTTGGCTCATCAAGAAATACTAATAGGAAAAAAAGAATATGAATTTTAATCAGAGCTATTCTAGGGGTTTATTTTCTTAGTTTGCAAGCAATGGAATATTACTATTCTTCATTTAACTTTTCTACTGGAGCTTTCGGGAGTATCTTTTTTTTGGGACAGGATTCCATGGTCTTCATGTATTCCTCGGCATAATTATATTACTTTTTAGCGCCGTACGAACGGTTTTGAATACTATAAGAGGTTTACACCACTTTAGATTAGAATTTGGACTTTGGTACTGACATTTTGTAGATGTGGTATGACTATTTTTGTTTTTTGAGTATACGCTTGAGGCAGTTAAATTATTAGTCCAAACAAGTTAGGAGGCTTAGTCGGATTTGGCATAGCGCTTTTTTTACTATTGGCGTTAGCTCTAGTAAAAAATAAATTGAGACTAAGCCAATGAAAGACATATAATTTCATAGCTTGAACATTTGTTTGAGTGGTATCTTGCTTTAAAAGATTGATTCGAAAGATTTAAACTAAAAGGTTAAAAGCCTTTTATGCTTCTTACATTAAGTCCTTAATTTTGATTACGGATCAAAAGCTTAAAACGCAGAAATAATGGTTAAAAAAATATTAGAACAAGTATGAAAATTAAGAACTCCCAAAAATATCTCATATTTATGAGGGTTCGGAAGATTTTTAGGCATAGTTATGCTAATTCAAGTGAGCTCAGGTCTAATACTTGCTTTTTATTATGTAAGAGGGGTTTGAGGATGAGAGTCTGTAGTTGAAATTACTCGGGAAGTCAGTATAGGGTGGTTAATCCGTTTAATTCATAGAAACACGGCTTCTTTTGTGTTTATAGTTCTTTTTATTCATTTTTTTCGTGGAATTACTCAAAGATCTTTTTATTTGACTGGACCTTGGTTAAGAGGCTGAGTGATCATGCTGTTGACAATAATGTCCGCTTTTCTTGGTTATGTATTACCTTGAGGGCAAATGTCTTTTTGAGGGGCAACAGTTATTATTAACTTATTAAGGATTCTACCAAAAGGAAAACTTCTGGTTATTTGCATTAAAAATATAAGTTCGGTCCGTGAAAATTCAGACAGTTTAATTATATCAGCTACCAAGCAAAAAATTTCGAATTCCAGGTTGTCTTAAGTCATATAGTCACATTTGGCTGCTAGGTAGGACCTCTCATATCGGGATTGTGATTTTAGAGCGGAAAATTTGAACCAAAGAATTTTGAAGCATGCTGCTCAATCATAGCGTTGAGAGACGGGAGGACATCGAAGCCACCGGAAGCTACTGGAGTGGTCTGACTTTCTCTCTCCATTTCGGTACCTGTTGCACCAACGATAAGTGCGCTATTTGCTGCTCTGGATCATCTGTAGATTTCAGGCAGCAACTCCAGATCAGAGACTGCTATGAAGATCATCTTTCACATACATGTAATTCGAAGGTTTCCTCTCTATGACCAGTTTTAATCTCTGTAAGGCGTCATTTAAAAATACCCCCTTCTGGTCAGAAGTAAGAAGGCGTCTAATCAGACGCTGTCAGACGTCGAATTAGAAGGCCGTGGTCTGAATTTTACCCCTCTTGATTTGAAGGTAGGAAGGGACTTGACGTCTGACTGGACGTCTGATTTTCTCTCGTAAGAAGTCTGACCACATCGAGTCAGAAGTAGGGCACGCTCCGAGTAAGAAGCAAAAATGGCGCAGTAAGAAGCCGCCTAGGACACCCGATGACCACCACCCGCGCGCCTGTTGCGAGCAACAAGCGGCCGGTCATCTCAACGCCCACTTGCATAGCATACCAATACGCCGTCCGTATCGCAAACCCGCAGTTCTGAATGCGACAATGGGCGACACCGCTTCTTTCAGCGCCATTACTCTTCTAATTGGGAGCGTGCCCTACTTCTTACTCGATGTGGTCAGACTTCTTACGACAGAAAATCAGACGCCCAGTCAGACGTCAAGTCCCTTCCTACCTTCAAATCAGAAGGGGTCAAACTCAGACCACGACCTTCTGATTCGACGTCTGACAGCGTCTGATTAGACGCCTTCTTACTTCTGACCAGAAGTGGGTATTTTGAGATGAAGCCCAACGATAAAAAGGTAAAGCAAGCATTTTTGAGCGAATTTCTGTAAGCAGCCGACTACATATCGATTCGCCTATTTTTAGCGGCAAAGTCTGATTTTTGATTTTGTTCCAATTTTCTTGAGAACGGCCGAAGAAGAAACTTTTTCCCGGAGGAATTTGACATTGCTGTATGGGTACTATTCGCTGATCTTGTTATCTCTGACACGCGTCAGCGGCATTTAAACCAACGTTGGAGCACCATATGCACAATGTACTGTACCATTAATTATTTCACAAAAAAGCAAAAGTAATATCCGTGTTATGACCGTGTGCACTATAAACCAATACCCAATTGTTTGGACTTGGCCCAAAAACAGCTACAGCAAAATTTTCGTTTTGAAACTCAAATGATGCATCACTATAAAACGTGGACATGACGCAGGACTGGAATGATTTTTTAAATATTTAATCATAGTTATAATGAAAACAAGTCGAATTACCAGCTGCTACTGATGGCATTTTTGTGATATCCGTGGTCCCGTCTCGGACTGATCTTGAAAAGAATTCACACTTGTTTCCAGATGCCGCAATGACGAAGTTGTAACTGCGACACCAAATTCGTTGTGCGCATGTGTAAGAGGTGCAAGCCAACAAGATAGCAATGCCCTCATTGCAAAAACAAGCAAAACGTAAAATAACAAATGAATACCGCCGGACAAATAGATACGGGTAGAAGCCAAACCGAACACAAAACGTGGAGAAAGTGGTCCCGCAAGAAAAAAATAAAATAAAATAAAAAGAGAATCAAAAAGCAAAGCCTTCACGATTGCCGCGTCCGTGGACGTAAATTGTAGGGATGGGGTGGTCGTTGTGGCACGCCCAATAGCTGATTCGAAGGTGGAGTTGTCAACTGATGCAAAGGCAGGGGACTTGAAGGCGCGCCTGGCACTGTGCTACGTGGTGTACCGGAAGACAAATACTGTTGGGTGTCCTGTGACGCCTGGTAAAGCTTCAAACGATTGACATGCACTGTTTCCCTCTGCGTGATTGCGTGCTGTGCGGAATTTGCTTGAGGCTGAAGCTGTATGATAGCTGATGCATGATGGCCCCGTATGGCTCAGGGTCAACTGCAACGCCATGTTTGGATATGACGTGACCAAGATACACAAGCTGTTGTTGACCAAAGTGACATTTCGAAAGTCGTAGTTTTACGCCTGCCTTGGATAATCGATCTAAGACTTCCTCTAGACGTTGTAAATGCTTTTCAAACGTCGTGCCAAACACCAGAATGTCATCCAAATACACAACGCAAGACCGCCAAGGCAGGCCTGACAAAAGTATATCCATGACGCGCTGGAACGTCGCTGGCGCGTTGCAAAGGCCAAAAGGAACTACGTTGAACTCATACAGACCGCTGAAGGTAATAAAAGCTGTTTTTTCCTTATCTTGTTCTGCCAGTGGAACTTGCCAATATCCCCACGCTTGATCTAGGGATGTGAAGAATGCTGCATCACGCAAAATGCTTAGTAAATCATCAATATGCGGTAGCGGGTAGCTATCTTTTTTGGTGATCTTGTTCAAATTTCGGAAATCGACACAGAAACGCTCGCCTCCGTTCCGCTTTGGGACGATCACTACCGGACTCGCCCATGGGCTCTTCGATGGCCGAATGACTTGTTTCTCCAGCATCTCATCAATATGCTTCTGCATGGATGCTCTTTGAGCTGCTGGGACTCTGTACGGTGCGTGTCGCACAGGCCCATGTCCACCTACGTCAATGCGATGCTCACCAACTGCGATGCGGCCAATATCTGTACTGCCTTTCGCAAACATATGGTCATACTTCCGTAGCAAGTTTTTCAAATCCGTTTTGTGCTCCTCTGACAAATTCGATGATGATAAATCTAGACCCGGCAGGTCGTCTCCTAGCTCCAATCCATTCGTGCTGACTCCCGTCCGCACTGCAACTACAGCTGCTGCTTGGTTTCTCTCTGAGACTAGGCTGATATCACCCAAATTCATATTTTGATACAATGTAATTGCGAAAGGATGTGGGTTCATGACTTCGACTGGTATACAGTTTTCAGTTGGATTTGCCATAGAGCACGCCAAATACAGTCCAGTACGATTCTCAATGTCGCGATTTGGTTCAAACATAAGAGCTCCCAGTCCTAACAGTTCAGCCGATACGAGCGCTGACACAAGCATAATGGTCCTTGCTGGTACTGCGATGGTAGACGCCATCCGCGCGATCTTGTCCTGCAGGACAAGTGTTTTAACTGTTGCGGCACTTGCCGGCTTTGGTTTTCCCAGAACCACTATGCGGGACTCCCAGTCAATGGTGCACGCCTTGAATTGCTTTAACAAATCACACCCAATGACTACATCGTATGGGCCTTGCGGCATGATGGTCGCGATGACTTCTTGGGAGATGCACTCTCCCTGGTTTCCCTCGAATGTGAGAAACACAGAGCGTCGTCCGGATGTTGGAACTGGTCGGCCCGCGACGTCGCCTAAAGCTATCCCAGTTAGGTCTTCTTCTTTATATGGCACTCGTCCTGTTTGCCATCCATCCACGAAACTTCTCCGCAACAGTGTAACGTCGGATCCTGAATCCAGCAAGCCCACTGCACGATTACCATTGACAGAAACATCGATTTTTGGACAGCTATGGCCAGACATCCCAATAGCTAATGCACTTATGTCGAGAGCGACCTGGTCATCTGCAAGCACTCCATTTGCATGTTTTCGGAATAATGCTACCAAGTCGTGGTTTAGCGGGGAATCTGTAGCTGCCTGGACTTCTTGCACCAATGGCACGCTGAGGATAGTCTCGTTGTCCTGATCATCTGCCTGGCGTGTTTTAAAGTTTAACTTCGGTGCCTTTATCTTGGCTAGTTGCTGATTGTTATTCTGCCTTCTTTGACACGATCGATAAGCATGGTAGACCAAGAAACCCGCGAAGGCCAACGATAAAATGGTCACCGCTATGTTGATAACGCCTTGGAGAGGTCCAGAAAGCAGCTTATCTGCTGTGTCCAGAACAAGCTCAGCGTTATGTTCAGTCAGGTTTTCTATCATGTGTCCTGCACCTTGGATCACCTCTGATAGTCCTGCTCCCACACCTCGCAGCGTGTTGTACATCACATCAGGATCGAGGGAAAACTGCGCGGTATAATTGATAAGACGTTGTGTCTGTTCCTCGACCGTGAGTAACTTTTGCACGTACGAACGCAATAATCCAATGTGCGTTGTTACATCCGCCAATCGATCATGAAAAATTGATGGGGCTTCGAATGAGAAAATTTTCCAGTCGCCCTTCCACTGGACGGACAACGGCACCTCTGCCACTTGGATTGGTCCTGACTCAGTTCTCCAACGATTCTCCCCTTCGGGGCCGCGTTGATACGCGCCTGCCAAGTGGTGGTTACATGGTACGGGGTGCGCCTCTTTTACCAAATCTCTACTGCCTGGTACTACAAACCAGATTTCTTCGCCAACCGCAACTGGCAAATAGTCGTAACATATGGAATTTACAGTTTGATTCCAAAAGATTGCTGTTGGGCGGACCTGGCGACATTGCCAGATCATTAATGCATCCCCTGCGAAAGCTGCATGGATATCTTCTCTCATGAGGAATGCCCGTGCTCCTCTTGTGGGGTCCAACTGTAGCAATTGCCAGATGAGATGCAGATCCCGTTCCGCAGCTCTGCACAGTTCTTTCCACACCGTTCTAAAATGGTTAGCCTCGATCTCGAGTAGTTTTGTTTCCAAATATTGCAGCTTAGGGTTAACAGGATCGCCTGGAGTGGAGCTGTTGCTTTCAACAATCTTATGGTATGGTAAGTTCATCCAGCTGCGTTGAATTTCCTTCTTGAAGGTGTCCCCTTCTGGAATTCGAATGATCGCACCTTGCGCGGTTAAGAAAGCTCTGCTTAGGCCACACGCTCCTGTCGGTCCTCGAATAGTAAAGGCTAAATGAGCGCTATCGATGAGGACATACTTGTCATGCGTCGTTATATTATACGTGTTCGCTTTTTCGAACTCACAACGTTCCTCTGGCGCCTTAGGTTTCCAGATAATGGTTCCATCCTCCAACATACAATGACCCGAGTATGCATGGCATCCTCCAATATCGCCTAAGTCGGATGCTACCGTTTTACCATCAACAGTTGCAATTTTCCCATATTCCAAGAACAGATTAGTGACTGACGAACATACGTCTCGACAACACCATTTGTACTGTACCATCAACGAATTACCAGTTGACCAAATTCCTGATGGTTGGTTTTCCAATGTCTGTCCTCGAAAAAATTTTGTTTCTTCTGCATCCTTGCACTCCCTCACTGACACTGGTTCATGTTTCGTTTCATCTGACTTGATGCCTGCGTATCCTAATAATTGACCTCCAAAACTGGTTCTCGTACATACTGTTCTTGTGCGCAAGATACATTTCACTGCCGACATAACGACTGGCGTTGACCTTTTCAGCCATAACTCTGCTTGTATCACGAATAATGGACCTAGTGGAGCTTCAGGCATTCCACAATGTATTTTCTTGGGTACTTCTATTGCATATCCACTTCGGGACATTCCGCATTGACTAAAAACCATTTTTTCCGCGGCAGTGTTTGAAAACGTAACATTGTCAGTACTATCGTCTGTCGAATTTCTGATCCCTGGAGCGCTTATCGACTGCCAAATCGAACAAAATATGAAAAACGCCAGTATAGCGTCCACATTTCCATTCCGCAACTGTACTTTCCCCCTTTTTATTTTGCTATTTTCTCTGCGTTCAATTGCTATTGTAGGCCTGCCTGCCTCGAGCAGTCCTTCCGTTAGGGCGTTTATGCATTCCTTTTCTACTGATACTTCCCTTTTCTCTTCTCTTTTTTGCGCTTCATTCTCGCAATCCTCTAATTCAACGGGTTGCATTATTTTTGCTTCATGTCTTTGGAATTTAGGCATTATTTCAATTGCCCTTTCACTGCACTGGTGCGCTTCGTATCCACTTAGGATTTCCTCTTTGATACAACCAACCTCAACCTCAAAATCCGGCGCCTTTTCTTCTCTGCCTTGTGCTACTTCGATTCCTGGAGCACTGACCATTACACTGTCGTCTAGCTTTACGACTGCTCCACTGTAATATTTAAAATTGCCCTTTGGCCCTTCATTAACTTCTGGTTCATCTTCCCAAATGACTGGGTACTCTTGCGCCGCCATCGCTACTTGGGTTCCTCCATTTGTGATGCTCAGCTGTTGCCCCCTGTCACACGCCCCTGCCTGATACGTCACCCTTCCCAAGCTGGGAGGTTGCTGCGCTTGTTGCATTGGCGAATTCCAGCGCTTCTCCTGCGCTTGCACATAGCCATAATCACCACGTCCGCGACTAAATCCATAGCCACGTGTTCCTCCTCTAAAGCTTCGTCCTCCGCTATGTCCTTGGCCTCTTTGGAACCTGCCTACGCGTCGTGCACTGTCACGCCAGGTCCCCTGTGGAGGATGCATATAACTTTTACTCTGTGGTTTGCTTCTGCAGTCCTTTGCTAGGTGGTTAGTCCTACCACAGTTATAGCATGCCTTTGTGAATGATGTAACTGTACTTACGGACCCTTTGCCTTGACTCTCCTTGCCCCTGACTGCCACAGTCTCTGACCGTGTCGCCGCCGCCGCTACCTGCTTTTCATCTTGTTCTTGCTGGTCGCGGATCTCCTGTTTGATGGCCTCGCCCACGAATTCATCCAGCGTGTTCTTGTTCGCCGACTGAACCCACCGTCGTATGGATGGTTTGAGATGGGCCAAATAGTGGACTTTAATATGGTTCTCCCTTTGGTCATGAGTCCACGTTGGAAAGGCACGTGCTGCCATCTGCCGGAGGGCTGTCGCAAACTCTAAAGCGGATTCACCTGCACGCTGGACGCGTGAAGCAAATTGCTCCACATACGCGTCGACGTTCCGGTTGTCAGGAAATGTCTGTGCAAACTCGGCTCTCCATTCTGCCACCGTCGTTGGGGGCGCTGCACGATTCTCGATGGTTTCATATAGGTGCTTCGCCGCTCCTCGCACCAGCGTGCCCAGTAAAACGATCTTCCTGGCGTCACTATTACAGCCCGCCAAAATTGCTACTTTTTCAAAATCTTTCCACCAGCGGCTAAAATTCTGGTCCACGTGGCCAGAGAATGGTTCCACTTGCGGGCCGTGTTGGACTGGCTGTTGGTCCCCGTAGGATGTGAGTGCTGCCTGCACCATCGTAAGCGTTGTCCGTTGCACCTCGGCTGCCAGCCGAGCAATATCTTCTTCCGTGATTGGCATATTGGTGGTTTCCCGTCGCAATCTTCGCTTTTCCGCTTCCTCCTTGAGCACCGCAGGTTTCGCTGTCACTGGTGAGTGTGTGGTTCCACCAATAGACGAACTCGCAGTCGCGGGGGAATTTTTCGACCTCAAATTCCTTGTACAGCTATCGTCTCTTGCTTCGATTTTCGCTCTCTCCTCTACCGCTTTGAATTCTTCCGATAAAGACTGCTTACGGTTCGCCAGCTCAAGCAGCCAAGCTCGCCACTTGTAAGAGGTGCAAGCCAACAAGATAGCGACCGCCTTTCATTTACTCCTCATCCACACACTGCCGATAGATACGCTTCCTACCAACACTTCCTACTAACACACTCAATCACCTCTAGCTCTCATTTGCATTCCCGACGCCTAACCTTTCCTGTTGGCTATGACCTGCTCGCGACCTTCTTACATATTCTCTCACTGGCCTTTCTATCCGTGTAACCTTCTCGACTAACATTTAGTATCCACACTACATACCCTTACAAAAAAAATTCGAATTTTGCATCGTCGCACTGTCAAACCAATATGTAGTACTGGTGAGCACTCGCAGTGGATTTGCTGTCGTATCATCCCTCAGGGCAGTGATTGAGCAGCATGCTTCGTATCCTTTAGGTCCATACAGCCCGCTCTAAAGGTTTCACTGTGTGTTTGAGTATATCAAGACAACCATGCATGTTCTCACTGAAACGATGTAGTTGTGAACTAGGTCGTACTCCCTTTGCGTGTGAATTTGTGCCAGGGATGAGCCATTTGCAGCGCATATTGCCCACGACTGGTCCCAAGTAGCCGATGGAGTTGAAACGTAGAAGCATCGGCCGCCATCGACCAATCCGTTAAATTTCTGCTGGCACATGGCTGCAAAATCGGATTGAAGGGGATAACAAATGCCTGAAAGACAAAGGAATGAAACAAGAAGCAGCATGACAGAAAATGATCCACGAAATGTGATGCTCTTCAAGGACCCAACGTACTTGCTAACGCATCGTGCGAAATAATTACGATCATGAAAGTAATGGAAAACGTTTGATGCCTATGACCATCCATAGCTTCTCTTTTACCGTTACAGTCAACGTGGCACAGGAAGCAATCAAGAATGTGAGATATTTCAGTTCTCCGCCTGGTTAATACAGCTACTTGCCGTCAAGCTTGCTCCCAGATTGACGAACCTTTGAGATCGCAACTCACTGATGAATAGCATTGCCTCCTTGCATGAAGAGGCACCCCATTACGTCTAAGTAAGTGAACAGGTGGCTACAGTTTTTTGTTGCATACCTACTTCATAGGCTTGAGTAAATTAGGCAGTTTCATGTGCGCAACCGCATACAGGTTGTGGGCATAGTGATGACATTTGCTTGATTATGCTCCAGGCAGTGGAATTTCGCAGGCAGTTTTTCATTCGGTCCATAATCGTTCGTGCGGATTGCTGAGCAGCACAGCGTAATACAATCACATTTTGCCATTAGGCGAAAGGCCAATAATCATTGTCAAAAGGTTTTGACGCATAAAAACTAAAAATGTTTCGTATTGGACGTCAAAGCTCAGGAGATTACGAGTACACAGTAATATATAGCAAGACGTTTAGGGACATACGTAATGATTTTCGTTTTTTTAGCTCATGAAAAAAATGGCGCATGATGTATTTGAAAATGTATTCTCTCAGGAATGATGCTAAATAAGTAAAGCTATTTGAAAAACGAAACAAGCTTAGACAGTGCCTATGGCTAATTTTTGACGCATTTCTCGCAAACTGTCCATTTGTTATCGCGAGTGGCACAGCGCTTTTACAATAGCGGGAAAACGCGTCGTTTTTTACTGACTTCTCCCGTTTCTGCCACTTTGTTGCAAACGCTTCCGCCTGATGAAGGCTTAGGGCTTTTTAGTGAGTCTTAAGACATAAAGAACATTTGAAGCTGCCGTGACCTAAACATTTTTCCGTGTACGTACAATTAACCGCAGGTCCACGTGTGCAGTCCAGTCAGGGACAGTTCAGGACTATCCGCAATTTAGTAAAACAAGGGCGCCGGTTTCGCATAACATAATTCAAGACCAAATTATTTTTTATGAGATATTGTATACAGTTTATGTCCCAGGAATGCAGGGAAACGTACACGACCAATAAACATGCTGTTAATACAGAATGTCACATGGCTTTTCACACAGAGAATTGAGACCTGCACATATCCTTTCCACACTGATACGACTGCAATCAAATGCCTGATTACAGCAAGACAGACGTTTAAATTATCAGAAACTGCATAAATTAACGGATGGTCCACGTGGACCCTCCGTGCGAATGGCCGTCGACTGCAGGAGGAAACATTGATCTCAGACCTATGACAGCCCCACCCACGCAGGTGCAGTGTTTAAGACATCAGTTGACTCGTCTTATTCTCGAAAGACAGTAATTTTTTCTGACGATCACATATAATTATAGTGAATGCAGGTGCTAGTTTCTGCTGTTGTACTCGGGCATTTGGTCCCGTCCAGATCGCAGTCATGAATAGATCTTGTGAAAAGCTGGCAACTATTTCTTGGATCCCCCTCTGCGTGATATATGACATTATAACTCCGACACCATGGGTTATACGAGCACGCGCTCGGGCAATCGAACCAAGTTGAATTGGCAAAAACAGTTCTGATAACCGTTTCTGTCATGCATAAGTTTGTCCGAACGTAACTTTGCACGTCGTCTAAAAATTACTCAAAAAAAGTAAAGGTATCAATGTTAATCCTTTCAACCATACTTGTGAACTGGCACATTGGAACTCGAGGAAATAGAAGCCAATCGCAAGAATCGTCTGTCCAACCTGATGTGAAACATCGGGGCCCACTGCACTGGACGCTGTTATCATCACATTCGTGATATTTGGCAAGCGTATTGGCGGCAACCAACTTTACATCGGCTGTTGTTTCGCTTTCATACCAAATGGCTGTGGATGACCGTATGGCGCAAGTTCCACTTCCAAGTATGTTACATGTTCCACCATTTTTGTCGTGCAAAGCAGTGATGCCACACTCGCTGTCACACTTTGCTGGTAACAATGCTAAGAGTTGACAACAAGCGCGCTGAAAAGCGATGGTGCAAAGATTGACTGCGATTACAGACTGCCTGAGTGAAAATAATGTAACATGTATTACAGTGCCTGCAGTATATCACCTGCCAAGCCAACAAGCCAAGTCCAACTATGTAGATGCAGTACTTACCGCCGTGGCCATCTGATCTACAAGCTTGTGTTCGCGAATGGTATGCAGTTGCGCCAAGACACCCCCTTTCTGACGACATTCTTTCCAAGCGTCCTCCCAGCTGAATACACTGTTGCCCACGTAAAAACATCGACCGCCGTCGGCCACACCATTCAGAACGGATTGACAAAATAATGCGAATTCGTTTTGATCAGCGTAACAATGATCCACTGTAAATACGAGGCAAATGACACCCTGACTTTATTTTACTTCTTTTTTGTATATTGTGGGGAAACTGAATTTCCAGCGCGATAGGCGGCAGGAGCAAAAAGACACCATGTTGATAGACAAGCCGCTTTACCCTCTAAACCGATCACACCGACGCTCGTGGCGACGGTGGAGTTTCGCATTCTTCCAGATGTGAAAGTTGCAAAGAGAAGAAGGGATCCGAGAGATCCGAGGTCTCTAGAAATATTCTCAGAATATCGTGTAGAAGGGTGCTACTGTTAAATGACAAGCTTGCTGGTGAGACAAAACACTCGCGGAAACGGGAACACACCAGAAAGAAGCATATTGCTACCAAAAAGTCCCAAACCGATAACAGTGCTGTACAATCGGCGAAGCACCAAGATCCGATCAAACCTGTGCGTTTTAATCATTCGATTGTTTATATGCACCTGCTATGATCAGGCGATGTCTTACTAGTTCTGAGACGGTAAACGTTTTAAATTATGTCCCTGCCGTTAAACAGTCCCACGCTTGGAAACGGTGTGAGAAGGCCAAGTCCCCCACCCTCCAAAAAAGATCCCATAGAAACAGCGGTCTGGCGAAGTCATCCGCAGATCGAGTATGAATTACTTTGAGTTAGAATTCAGTCACAGTACGGGCTCAGGGCCAGGGGTTACGGCGTCTGCCTCTCCCGCTGGGTGCGCACTTACAGGCGAGGGCTCGACTCCTGCCTCGGTACAAAGTACGGTATGACATGACATGGCATGGGTCACCCCAAGCTTTTTCTACTCTTATGTATTAAAATCAGTTATTGTACGCCTACTGTTCAAGTCACTTCTATCGTAACAAACAAGTTGACCCTTACGTATGGCATCCACTGGGAGGACAAGTCGACAGAGAAAAATGGTGAAAGTAATAACCAAAGTTTCAACCTTTGCCATCACTTTTGTCTCACAGATCACTCAGAAAATCAGTAGGCGCTGACGAGCTCTTGCACAAGCGACGAGAGACAGGGCGGTAAAGTAGAAAAGCTTCTATCGCTAAAGTTGTCTTTTCACTGACGAAGGGCTCATAGTATAAACGCGCATAAAAGCACCTATACCGAGCACCTATTGTTAGGGGCGGTACCATTTGCTGACGCAATCAGCTTAGTCGGACTGTAAGACAAAGCGCCATAGTAACAGGGGTATTCTGAAAAACTATAGTTCTTGAACTCCGTTTTATGCCACTTATCGTGGCTGAAGGTGCCATTTTGCACCCTTTGTCTTTGACTACGAAATGCTGGAACAGTGCCACGTCGAAGTATTCAGCAGAATTTGCTTAGCGAGAGTTATGAGTGGCGTGGGGAACCCTGAAAAAGATATTGGTGTCGTGATGTATCGTGCATCTCCATTTCCCTCTGATACTGTGCCCCCCATGAATCTCTTTTAGACGAAACCTAGAGAACTACTGTAGTTCGTCGTTTGCTTCAAGAGATCTAGCGTCATACGCCTTATAATCGTCCAGCTTCACAGGAGCCGCTGTTGCGCCCAGTCGGCGAGGCAAATAATCCGACTGGAGCAAGGTAAGTTGCGACTGAACCTGCGGCTGAAACATCGACCCGATGGGTTGACGTTTCCCAGCCAGGGAAGACCAGTAATTCTCTACCATTCGCCATGGTGGCATTCCAAGTTCGCTTCTATGCATGCATCCTTCACGTCTTATCGACAGTATAAGATATAACAGGTAATGGTATCATGGATTGCACCTATACTTGCGCTTTTCGACACCACAGTCGTGTAGGTAGGAACACATGGTTAACCTGTTAACACATGGTCACTGGGTACTTTTTGTCGATGATGGAATATTTATGCAAAACCTCACGCAGAGAAGCATCAATCGTGTCTATTCTGCATTAGACAGTTTCAGTTAGACTTGTCAGCACACTGAAGATAAACAAGCGCGAAGCTTAGGGCCCACAAAATCATAATGCTGGTACAGTGGGACACACATACATGATTTATGAACTCATTCTCGCTTTCATTCAACAAATACCGTACGTTCTTCACTTATTTGTCAAACAGCCCGACTTATTTCCTTTAAGGTAGCTTGACGACGCCAAAAGCAGGCAGTATTACTCGGTTCAAGGTCATTCGAGGATTATAGAAGATCCAGAAGAACTAGAACGAACAGTTAAGGCGAGTGAAATTCAATATAGGCATATGTAAATTGATCCAGTTGGGGGATATATATGTATTCGTAAGGACTGCCTGCCCTTTTCCTTAGTCATACTGTGGTGGTGTCGTGACGTTATGGTGCTCAGCAAATAGAGCTAGTACACCATAGTTTTCTCTATTCGGTGATCTAGTAGTATACTTTACTTATGCTACAACCAGTATTGAAGGATCATCTGACTCCTCTACAGGCGTGCAGGCGCGATTACTATCACAGAGTTGAACCCCATTGTGGGGCTTTTATTTGGAGGCCTTGCTAGTTTCGGCCCATGCGTGTTAGAGCGACGTGCGCATTTGATGCGGTAGAAAAGGTGGTACTACCGCTATGCGGCAGATGGCAAAATAATATTTCGCATGATTTCACCTCATAGATGTGATCCCACACGATTAACTAGTCCATTTTGTTATGACAAAGCTAAAATATATTTGCAAGGAGCTGCAACGTTTCAGATCTAACATTATTGCGTCTAAACTTGGGCCGACTGGGTTTACGACTAGCTGACCCAGCCCTGCACGCACTCGATCAGATGAAATAGGTACTGTATGGTATTTGTGCGCTGTGGTTATTGGTGCGCCGTGAAAAGCGTTCAGCGTTTGAGTCAGTTTCGAAGCTTTTTTTACACTATTTTATAATCAAACAGCACATCCACGAGAGAATCAGCTCACTGACGAAGAAGCTGGAAAACTTTTTACAATTGATGCGCTGGATGAATAACAAAGCTATCGCCTAGGAGCGCGTATTGGGAAACAACAACCCAAGCGGGGCTGTAATGCATGTCGCCAGAATGACAGTCGACGTACCTTGCGTAAAAACCCTTCTACAGTATCAAACTTTAGTTAAGCTACTTAGCTTAGCATCTGCAGAGAAAAAACTGGAGTGAGATTCAATCCGCGGATTAAAAACGAAACCGCAGTGCTGGTAAAGCAGGCTACAGACGGTATAATCACTCCCGCTTCTACAAAACAAACATTCTATGTCCTTCACTTATTTGTTATGATTATAGTGATAACAGGTGTTGGTTTCAGCGATTGTGCTTTGGCATTTCAATGCATCTGTCACAAAACCGTGCATCGATCGTGGAAAAGCTGGCATGAATTCATGGGTCAGAATCCCCATAGTATACAAAATTGTAACTGCGACACCACGCTCGATTGGTGCACAGATTCGCACATTCCGTCGCCGTCGCCCCAAATTACTTCCCGCTGGATTCTCAGTCATGCAGTATCCTGTTCTTGCGTAGTTTTGAATCCCATCTGAAATAAAAGGGCTCCGTGATTTACTGAAGTACTGGATTCTGCACTGTGCACACATAGTTATGTGTATATATACCTAACTGTGGTCTCTAGCATACCATCAATTGAAGCAGTTGCTTACTGGTCAACTGACAGACTGGACGCCAAGCAAATCCGGTGCAAGAATCATCTGTCCAAACCACGGAGTAGCATCTTGGACCAGACGTGAGGCTGTTGGTATCCTTGCATCTATAGTATTTGGCCAACGTATTACTGGCCGTTGTTCAGCGTTGTCTCGTCATCGTACCACCCAACAGTTGCAGTATCGATTGCGCATGTGGTGGTCGCCGCAGATCCATACTCATCTCGTAATGCAGTTATGACAAAGTATTTGCCGCCGTAGATCTTGTTGGTCTAAATTGAGATACCAGCTGCGGGTCATAACTTGATGACGCACAAAAGGAGAAAATCATGCGAGGCTTATGATCAGGCATTACAAATAGGGAAAATTTGAGTGCTTCTGAGCACATTTACTTCAAGCCATCCCCAGCTATGTCGCGACGGAGCGCGATGGATTCAAGGCTCACATTACAGCCTAGGAGAAGCATCGTCGATTTGTGACTTTACGATGTGATTCTTTCCTTTGTATGCCTAGGTCTATTCCCTGTGGCCTTATTCTTCGTTTCTGTCTCTGACCAGAGTGGTCGCCTGCTTACCTTTGTCCGTAAAAGACAGTGTAACTAAGCTTCTCTATACTCAGTCTCTCATCGTCGGCCGACCAGAGCAGTCGGTTCGATCATTCTCTCTGTAGCTATACGCTTCTACAATGCTTATCTCGCTACAAGCTTGACCCCAAAAATGTAACTGAACGAACCGCTATTACGTAGTCATACAACAATTTCTGTTCGGCAAGTGTTTGAAACTGAGCTAAAACAGCTCCCTTCGCTCTTAAAATCTCCCAAGCGTGATTCCAATTCCCCGTGCTTGTGTCCAAAAAAAAACAACGGCTGCCAACGGCAATAACAACGGATGAACATCAAGCCGCAGGCTTGGCCGGCCAAGCTGACCTAAAAACTTCCCCAGGTTCTACAGCTCCAATGTGAACGAGGCTAGCAATTGATGTCCTGTATGTATATTTGGTCAGTGCAGCTTTCTCTGTTCGATCGGCGGCCGCAGCCTATGTGAAACACCGTGACTGGGAAAAGTCAAAAAGTAATTTTTTTTATCATGGCCGCTCTTCAAACTTGAGCTGTAGTCTATCGCGATACAAGGGTTAAGCACAGACCGTTTTGAACCTGAACATCCTAAAAACACCAGTGTTTTTACGCCATGCCAAGCATGCCCTATTGTTGTCCTTTAAGATAGTGGATTTGTGGGATGCTCTGCGAAGGCGGTTGAAAGTTTTGACCGAACGGGCCAGGTGCATTCTGTCACCGCACATGTTCCAGGAGTGTTCCTCTCATGCATATGTTAGAGAGGGCGTGTAGGAATTTTACAGCAAAAATAAAGAGGTAAAAAAACAGAGCGGAAAATTGGTGAGACCCTGTGCCAAGGTTCCCGCAGATCCAACACCCCGGACAGTGGAAGTCCGTCTCCATCGGCGAGGTAGTAATGTAAGGGGAATGAAGATCATGTTATGCAAATAAGTGCGACCTCGTCTGATGTTTGGCCTGTCTGGTGATATTTGGTATTGCTGTGTGGAACTGGTCTACCTTTGTCTGACGTGTGTTATTTGTTTGTTCTGCGCCAGTGCACTTTTGCTCTTTAAGTAGATGCTCGTTTGACTAATCAGTGTTTATGCCTGCGCGTACTTACGATTAGTGCGGTCGAGTAATAAATTCTCTTCTTAGACGACACGAGGTCTTATAATTTGAGATGGGAACCTCGAGCTCCCACATTTTATAGCTGGCATTAGTGTTGATATTTATGGCCCATTCGCTCACACGCAAGATAGGAAGGAATGCTGCGGCACTAGCGTTAATACAGTTTTGAAAAAAAGATTCAGTTTCAGTTTCAGTCAAGTTAACTGAATCTCCGAAGAGATTCAGTTTCAGTTACAGTTAACTGGATCTCAAAAGATTCCGTTAACTAAATTCAACCTGAATGATTCACTTTTTCCTTATCTCCACTTTTCTTCATTTAAATAAGTACTCTTCCGCATTTGAGACTTTAAACAGCTCACAAAACGCAGTAAAGACCAAAGTCAACACCAGAGGGTCCTTTACGAGCACAGCAATGCACGACCATGTCTCAACAGTCCACCCACCAACATATCCGCAGACAGACCAAGTACCTGAACCTTGTAACCGTTCTGATTCTAATACCATAGCTCATGATTGTAATTTCTTTTGGTCCAAAAGAAAGCTTTGCGCAAAATATTTAGCTCGTCAGGATAACTGCGTAGCAGAGGTCAGCGGCCGAAGCCCTGCAAATTTTGGAAACATTTTCTCGCTTCGTCGGGTATTTTGTGCGAAAAAATTCAGAACCGGAAGCCTGGAAGACGGAACCAAAGCCCGTAACCTGAACAGCGGGTTCAGAAGAACCCTGCGAGTGTTTCTCAACTTCCTGTCGCCTTGAAACACATGAATTTAAAAAACCCGCAAGATTTTAGGAGCTGATCGCTGCTGACCAGCTGCGCATAAGGGCCAAATATTTTCAGTAGAGCTTTCTTCCACACCAGGAACTTAGGATTATCGAATAAGCATGTCAAGTTCAACTCACTGATTTGCAAAGCTTTCTAAGATCAAGAAGATGTAACTTTAAAATCTCCTAATCTAAAAAAAAAGAAAAAAAAAGTTTCCTAATCCCCTTGTTCTCGCCAAATTCGAATCTTCAACGGGCGGGAAGGCGAGTTTACTGTACCAGAATGGCACATTCGCAACAACTGTAACAACGCTATGCGGCACCCGACGACTAGTGTACACACTTGAAATAGATGGATTCACTGAATCATCTCCTCCATTGAAAATGTCATGACTGTGTTCTTGCAGCAATGATATGCGCTTTGCGCCTCTGTGAAATCCTTGCGGGAAGTATGCGCCCAATAAGCTCGTGATGCAACATTTGAGGCAGTTTTACGCCCTGTTTTACACCCAGTTTTACACCCTGTGCATGTTCCATGCTTCTAGCGATGAAGAAGACGAAGAAAATGAAATCGAGGGAGTCGTCGGCGAAGTGCCTGTCAATAATTCTCAAATTTTATTAGAAGAGCAACGAAACCGTTCGGAAGGCTCGAAAAGGAAACGCCCCTTATCTCCAGCAGCATGCATTGACAGTATGGCTCAATTATTAATTGGTTTTCCACTTTATAATTTTTTAATTACTTTTAGACTCAGTTGATGATGATGAACGTGATTCGTCAGTGACATCAGCTAATGTTACGGGAGCCTCACAAATCCCTGATGGCGCATTGGCCGTTGTCTTGACGAAACTGGAAAGGAAACTCGACCAAGTAATCGCTAGCAACAAAAATTTGGAAAGGAAAGTGTCAAAACTGATGAAAAAAGTATGTTCCACTTTTTTGTGCTTTCCCTCAATTATTAGCGAGAATCTTTTACCTATTGATTGCACTGAATGGTTTCCATACTCTGTGAACCGTCTTTTTGGGTAGACCGAACTAACATTCCTTAAGAAGTTCAAAAGCATAGAAACTTTTAGGATTCGATCGACAGAAATCTGGATTCGGATAGTACCAACAATACAATTTTTTCGGTCGATGAAACATTTTTTGATGGAACTGAGGTCAGTCACACGCGCGGTTGATGCACAAGTTTGTGCAAAAAAGAATATTTTGCAGGTGGACTTCACTTGGCGGGGCGTTTGCATGAGACATTCGATTTTGGAATTTTTAATGACGTTAAGCATCAATATCAGCAATTCAAGTCCATCACTTTTATCAATTTTACGTCGTTTTTATGGTTTGCGCAACCTCCGGCTGTATTTGCTGACAACTTCGGAGAAAAAAGACGCTCGTGCTCGTCCAAAATTGAAAGATCGGGACAAAAAAGCATTTGAAATTCTAAAATGTAAGCACCTAATTGCCGTTTTTGTGAGGTCTTTCATTTTTGTGTTTTCAGACGTTTGCAACAAACTTATGCTTGAAGTACGGCTGGCGAGGAAAAAATTAGAGTTATTAGCGTCGCCCACTTTGTCCCAGGATCATATCAAAGCGAAGCTGGATCAAGAGCGTCGATGTCTCATGCAAACTGATTTTTCGATAAAAGCTTTCGAGCTTGGTGCACAAGCTGGTCGGTGCCAAGGCTTATAAAGGGTAAGTACAGTATGTGCAGCTGTTTTTCCATGGTGGGCTTGAAGCAGGAGGTCCGGTCTCTTTTGATCGGGCTTATCTTCTATGTTAAAAGCGGGGATCGTCAGAAGCAGACCTTCTTGTCACCAAATACCAACCAGACTTAAAAAACCAAAAAAATAGCATTCAGTTGAGAGGAAGGGTTCAGTGTCGTGGCCAACTCAACAGGGGTGGTTACCCCAATACTTGGAAAATAATCTTTGTGAAAACAAAAAATATGGTTTTTTCCTTGGTGATCATCCATTAGCGATCCACTCATAGGATTGGTTTAGCTACTACACGGCGTATATAGCGAATAAAAATTTTCTTTTCTTTTCTTTTCAGTACATCTCAATCAGCTTCATTTTATTGGGAACTGTTCGATAGGCAAGAGGGAACCGAGGAAGGCAAGCCTTATTAATCTTGGACAATTTGGGACGAGTGTTGCATAACTGAAGCTGGAATCGTGAAAAAGAAGGGGAAAGTGGAAGTTGAAGCATCTGTGGTGCTTTCGCGAATTTGTCATCTTCAAAAGTTGTTGAAAGAGGCGATTGGGAACGGCGCTGAAGCTGTGGAGGGTTTGAAGTTGAAGTACGACGATTGGGGTAAGAAGATTTGAGTTGGTTTTTCGCGCGTATTATTAGAAAAGGATATTTGGATCTGACACCTTATTACGCAGTTTTTTCTTGCATTTCCTCTCATTTATTATCTGCGTATTCATTCTGGAAGTTATCTCATGGGAGTGCCATGAGAGCTTGTTGCTTCTGCTCGGTTTGCATTTTGTCTTTGTCTTAATAATTGCTCCTGTCTTATCTTTCCATGCTCGCATATTCGTTCCATGTCATCTCAGATTGTGTGAAAAAATTACATGAGAAGTGGTGAATGGAAACAAAGTAACGTTTCGAAAAGGAGGGAGGGGAAGGGGCGGCAAAGAAAGAAAGAAACAAGACAATGTTCACCTTGCCAAGAGTCTTGCCAAACTTGTGCTTGCTTGGCAAGCTCATTCCAAAATCATGCCAAATGTCATGTCAAGATCTTGCCACTTTCTCGGCAAGCTATTTAGAATGAGCTTGCCAAGAATTTCAAGAATGGGAAATGCGGGATCAGTTGGTCCAAAAGTACGACTGAGACGCTTCTTTGATGGATCGCATCGATCTATCCTGGGCTTTATTGGAACCCAAACCCATCACCCTTGATCTCAGGGCTTATTATTAAAAATGGGTGCTCACTACCTTAAGGAGGCCTGCTCTCAATGGCCTTGGCAGCTCTCCCCAAGGAGGAGCTGCTCCTGCAAAATGAGCAGCTCGAGCTGCTCCCCACCAGGAGGAGCTGCTCTGCACAAATGAGCAGCTCGAGTGCTCCCCACAAGGAGGAGCTGCTCTGCAAAAATGAGAGCTGAGTGCTCCTAGTAAGGAGGATGCTCTGACAAAATGAGAGCTCGAGCTGCTCGTGTAGGTTTCGAAGACATGTTGTTGTCACTTTCAAATTGGCGCAACATAGCAGACATAACAGACCCTTTATACGTGAAGGCGGGAAATTCAAAAAACCTCGCTGCGTCATAGAAGCGTCACTTAAGCTGGATTTGAATTTGACATGTGTCAATCATGTAATCACATAATGAGACAAACAGGGGACAGTGAGTACCGCCGATATGGTCATTGGCTGGGTCAGTAATGACCCGTGAGTCAGTACTGTAGACATGATACCGCATATGTCATTGCTGTCATAATGACCCAAACAACAACACCCCCCCCCCCCAACAGACACCCCCCCCCCCACCCAAAAAAGCCCCCCCGGGACGCTTTTCGATGGAGCTAAAGGGTTATTGCACTCTTTTACACTCGGCAAAACACTCAGTATATTACAGGGGGCATACTCGGCGCACTTTGACGCAATAAGCTGACAAAATTGGGAAACCAGAACGAAGTGTGCCGTAATCTTTTCCTACATGAAATAATTGTAATGAACGCAATAGCCGTTCTTAGCAGAAACAGATGGGCACTTTGATGCATCAATGCAATCGTGGACTGACCTCGAGAATCTGACACGACCTTACCAAGCCAGTGCTGTAGTCGTAGCAGACGTTATAGCTGCGACACCAATTCCTGTCGGAACAGCGATCTGCGCATTCATCAGCAACTTGCGTACAAATTGTTTCGAGCGGGGCTTCTGTCACGCAGGAACTGGACCTCGCATAGCTTTGGACGATATCTAAGGAAGGTTCTTATCTCATAATACATGGTGTCATTAGGTCAGAGTAAATTTTTAGATAAACAGTCGAAAGACACGTACTCTTCAAGTAACAAATTGGATGCCAGCTCGGCCACGATCCATTGCACGGATCATCGGTCCAGGCCAGCGCAAAACATCGTGGTCCTGTTGGTTTTGTCACTCGATCTTTGCATTTGAAGTATTTGGGGAATGTGTTATCGACGCTTAACATATAGTTTGGAGCCGCCGCATCGTCTTACCACACAGTCGACCAAGTTTTATCGAGCGCCCCACAGCCAAATTGCGAGGCAGCATTTTCATCCCGCAGTGCAATTATAGACCAAGAGTCTTCGAATGGAGCCTGGCCGAATCTACCACCGCTCTGAAATGGACAAGCAACTTTGGGTGCTAGGTGAACAATAGACAACAGTTATATCCCACACATTATGTTCTCTAAATTATACCACGAGTTAGAAAGCATTAGCGCCGTTTTGTAATCGCTAAGTGTACGTACCTTATTACAGGAAAATACCTATTCCCACCCCCCCTCCACCGAGGGCCGTATTCCCACTTCCTACCGGGTCCTGAGCTAAAAGTGTTTCTCTTGCAAAGTGCAATGACTCTAACAGATCGATTTTACACGACATGCATGGCGACATATTTGCGGTCATGCTTTCGCTGGTAAAAGGCCATCCAAAAACACTTTAATTTGGAATGAAAGCTGACTTACCGTTTTCACAATACTTTCCAATAACATCCCTTCGCTCCGTGTATGAATCTGCGCCAGCACGGCTCCTGTGCTGTGGCATACTTTCCATGCATTGTTCCAATCACCTTTGTTATCATCTATGAAAAAGCATCGTCCACCATCCGATCGTCCATTGTACAATGTTGTACAGGCCCTCGAAAATCATCGATTGATCGTTGGCACTTATTATCATCTAAAAACAGAACATACACTGTCTGAAAGAAGCGGTGTGGTGCACATTCTCAGATACGTTGCCCAGCTGCTGTGTTGGAAAGTAACTTATCCTGTAAGCTTTTGGGGGTGTGAGGCGATGCAATGAGCGTAATGCTTTTCATGACTGCTATGGTTGGAAACACCTGCTGCCGTTATCGCCTATGGAAGTCCGGGTGTTGGCTAAAGAGACCAGAAAATAGGCGAAGGGCTACTGAGAATCGGGGAATTTAATTTCATAGAGTGATGCAATGCTACAGTGTATTGAATTTTAAAAGATAGCCTCCATTTGTTTTTTGATAGCAGCTCGCAAAACATAAAACCTCAGCATTTCTCAAACAAAAGGTCTTTGCGATGACATCACTTACTGGCACAGTACGTCGTTAGTGTACATGTCCATATTACCATGAGCAGACTACAAACGACAAGGTTCTGTCGCATTTTTCTACGTTTGGCTGGTTCTGTGCACCTAGCTGCATAGGTAGGTGGGGGTGCCAGATGAAAGCAAGTGAATGACTTCGCAAAGCTAGTGAGATGACTGCTGTCACCTGGACAACGCAAATTCGCTGACGCGATAGGCTGCCTGTAAAGCGTGTTTGTCGCGCGGTTTCACAGGACAGACTACAATAACTTTATCTGACTGCTTCTAAAAGCTTTTTAGATTCTTTGACTCTTTGAGTATAATTTAGAATTTGTCCCAATAATCGAAGTCCTTATTTTTTGAGGGGGGGGGGTGGGGTTGGCGGACAGAACCAAGAGTCTTAAGTTCGATTAATCGAAAGATATCTAGCAAAGCAGCAACACTTTAGTTACTCGGATTATAAGGGCTACTGCACAATAAAAGGTCACTTTTACGGCATGCTGACGCCACACCCAGAATGTTCTTAAAAACAGTATCCTCCCCTCAAAGAAGCGTGCCTACAGGAAAATTAAAATAATTTGTTCGAAAAGGAGGTACGAGACGCAAAACTGATATCGCCAGTGCTGATGCTGGCGCTGCATCAGTGGGAAAGCAAGGACGAGGTGCTGCCTAGCTCCTTTTTGGGAAAGTTACGGCGAAATCATTTCCGTATACATGTAACCCTCATGCCTGGTAGGCCATGGCGAGTGGGAGAGAGTAATCGATACTCTCCCCTGGCTGGGAGACGTCAATCCCTCGGGTTGATCAGCCGTAGGTATAGTCGCAAGACTTGCCTACTCCAGTCGGAGTTTTGTCCCGCCGACCTAGGTCGGCCACCTCCCTCCTACGCCTACCAAGACTGGTTACTTGCACAACATTGTACAGTATTTTTCATTTTCTGCGGATTCTTTTTAGACAGATTAAGGTACTACATTTTGTGCAGGGCGAACAAACGCAACTCAATGAGCAACTGCCAAAGTCCACTAATTTTTGATGGGATCTTCCAATTCGACGCGATTGCGATGGACACAACTGTTTGCTTCAGGTGCAGAATTAGGACAGTGCGATGGGTCAAATGCGCAGTTTAGAAGCAGCCAGTTTTGTCTGGCTGCTTCTAGAAGCTCTTTCTCTTTGAATTTGGTATGACAAATGATAAAAAAACGGTTCGAAGTTTGATTAATCGAACAAAAGCAAAACGACCAGGAGTTTTGTGCCAAAACTTGCGACATCGGAACTCCCTTATAACAAGGTCTACTGGAGTATTTCGATGCGTTCCAACCAAAATGGGATAACTGATTTCTGGCAAAATTAGACACATGCAGACGTATCGAGTTCAAATGGGACAGCGGCGCGCCAGCGTCGAATTATCCCATTTCAGCTGGACATTTCGGGTGTGTGCCCCTCTGTCGCGTTGCTATTCGCCACACCCGGAACGTCCTTTGAAACAGCATCTTTTGTAAACGAAGAAAACAAAACTGACCCAGGAAAAACAGGGAGCTGTCAAAGCTAATATCGTCGCCAGTCCTGAAATCCTGCCTGGAGGTTGTCACTAGAGGGAACATGTACATAGTGTAGTGTTGTGTGGCAGTAAGTAGGTGCTGCCTTTCAATCATTTCTGGGCAAGTTACGCAAAAGCCATTTCTCGTGTGCACAAGATTACATCATGTCACATTTTCATCTCATACAAAAGATGACGAGCATAATGTTCGCGTAAAAATAACAAAGCTCCAAATGTGAAAGCCTGATAATTTTTGACCGGCTCTTCTTATATGTCATAATTATAATGGACGCAACTGCTTGTTTCAGGTGCCATATTGGGACAGTACAATGGGTCAAAAGCGCAGTCGTGAACTGATCTTGAAAATAACTGACACTGGTTATTTATTCCGTTCGCAGTGAGGAAATTGTAACTGCGACACCAAGTTCGATCAGAGCAAAGGTCTGCGCAATTATCTGGACCAGCTGCATTAACAGTTTCGATTGGATTTTCGGTCATGCACTTACCACTTTTTGAGTACGGGTGTATTTTACTTGTAAAAGAACGAGAAACTGTGCCAGAACCGTGTTTCTCGCTTGCTGATTCAGAAAAATTACAGTATACACTTAATTTTTGCTTTTTTCACCTCCAATTAAGAAGCTTGCTCATGTTTACAGTAAAATCAAAGGTATGTTTTCTGAATGATCAATGTAGGGCCCCCAATTTTACTGTAGCTATCTTGTCATGACTGTTTGTTTTCTCAGTAAGACTTTCCAAGATCCTGGCTTGCCTTGGCAAGTTCTTGACACCTTCCTGCCAAGATCCACTCACGATCTCATTATGACTTGGCAAGAAGATTCCTACAGATCTTGCCAAGAAACACAAATTCGGGCAATGCGGGATCGATCACCCGACCGCCCGGCATGCTGGCTACAACGCTGTACCTAGGTACTTGATGGATAGTCAACAAAAACTGCATATATATGCGTCCTATATGTTGCTGCTGTGCTTCTGTACCATTTATGGCTAAACTATTCTTCAAGTTTTTGAGCCATTTACACAACTGCATTAATAGTGTCTTTGCGTGAAGAGTTTCCATTTTATCGTAATGCTTGTGGTCTCCTGTCAAAAACCCGACCCACGGATTTTCCTCACTGCATCACACACCTTTATTTGCTCATAAAAAATGAATCCTGAATCACTCATGCCAGCAGTACCAAAATGCAGTACGTTGTCACAACTAGCCTACCGCTACAAAAGTCAAATAAGAAAAAATCCCCCACCAAAATAAGCCCAGAATCAGGACGTCCTGTCAACTGGTGCTCCCTATCATTCCTAAACTTAACATTCATCAATAAACGTTTTGGGCATTTTAGCATAGGCAGCCGTCAAGGGTATCCACGAGTCTTTATTTTCGTTATAGTATTCAGCTAATGTCTTGCCCACTTGGAATGGGTACCATCCACTCCAGAATGTGTTGGCAGGCATGGCCACTTTGTATCCCAGATTCATGCAACGGCTCCACGCACTCAAATATGCCGAGGCTTGGACTTTAAACGCGTCCACGGTTCCAGACTTGCACTTATATTCCATCCACTTGCCAGCAACACGAACTGGACTTCCATTCACAGTTAACCAAGCCCAGGCTGGTTTGGAATTTCCAGTTGAAAAGAGGCCGTCATATTCCTTTGCGCAGATCACGCTGGATAAATCCAATACATCTGAAAAACACTGATTTGAGATACTGATAGTAATGTGATTCCTGTAAACATATATTCTGAATTTTGGGACACCTTTGAGTCAGGAAAGCGTTTGCGCTTTTCTGCGCCCTCGAGTCAGAAACGCGCAGAAAAGTCAGAATGCGTTATGTGCTCAGCTCATGGCAATGACAATGAGCTATTATGTGAAGAGAGGACAACCAACGCAAAGCATAATATCCGGTCAAACATACCTCCATATTTCTCGCCAGTCATATTATTCTTGACAGCTTCTGACAGTTCCTCAGTTTTTCCGCCCAAAATCTCTCCAAGATATGGCACATCCGGTGAGCGTGGGAAAAGTTCTCTCAACGAGGTTGCGTTCAAATCAGCCGGAGGTACTAAAAACATAGTCAATAATCTTTGTCTCACATGCTAAAACTATATATTACTTACAAGTCAGGATGGAGCCCTTCTCATTGTCACATACGGGCCGTTTAGGCATTTCACAGATGGCAGCTGCCATCTTTTCATTGCACTGCAATACCAGCCATTTCCCAGCTGTTTTCAAATCAGCCGCCAAACATGTGCCATTCCGGAACGTGCCTGCGCGATTAGTCACACTAGCCATGGTCATTAGAATGTTACCGCTACGGTCAGTTCCGTCCAGGAATTGCCAACCATTTGGTGTGGCGTAGGCACCAAGCCACACGTACGCACTGTTTTGAATTTGGACCTCGCTAGCGTAGTGTCTGAAACAGGGTCAGTAAATGCGATTGATCTGTACACGCATTGCCACTGTACCTTGTTATAGCTGTCGCCATCGACTGCTCCATAAATCCATTGATCATGGAGATGTCAGAAGTTGGTTCAATTGACTTGCAGCGACTCTGCATTGCCCAGAATGTGTTTTGCAGAGTTGACCATGATCTCGGCAAGTAGTAGCAATGTTCGCCAGCCACGTTAGACCACATGACCCAACCAGGTGGGCAGCTTAGTGGACAGAAAGATCTAAATAAAAAATACATTCATGTAGTCTTAAAAAAACAGGAATATAACCATACTCAGTTGGTGTGGGTCTTCCACCAGCTGCTCCGCCACCTAACAAGTTCTCTGATGGTGATCCGATTCCAGTCAAAGCTTCGTCTAGTGAAGTCTCGCCCAACACTTGACCGATGAAAGGAATCGAAGGCAATTTTGGAAATAAATTTACTAAGTTGGCTGGCTTTAGTGAGATTGGGCTAACTGAAAGAAATTACAGGACTGCACATGTGCTTGGTAGAAGATCGAGTATTTCTCACCAGGCAATATACCACCAGTCGCGCCACAAACACCTAAAATAGAATAACCGCTATGTTGCTGTAATCTAAATGTGATTAGCCCTTACGTCTTTTAGGCATCTCACATATAGCAACCCCAGAATTATCAGAACAGGGTCTGGTATGCCACAGCCCCAACGTTTTCATATGAGCGCTAAGGCAGGTGTTATTTTGCTTTGATCCTAGTACATTAGCTGCAACCATAAGGACACTGTCTCTTTGATCAGTTCCATCCAAAAACTGCCAATCTTCGTCGCTGTTGTGGCCTCCGAGCCAAAGGAAACCATTCTTATCGGTACCAAGCCAGTCGACCGAGTGTTGACTGAAATAAAAAAACATATTTGGTGGAGGGTACTGACCTGTGAGATGATAGAGCGCTCAGTCTCCAGAAAACATATGATCTACACAGCGCGAATTTATTCGGTTTGGAATAAAGTTTATGGTACCACTTACAGAGCAACTGGAGTCCCGACAGCTTGTTCACCTAGGCTGTTGACCACCATAATGTACGATGTTTTCTCTAACTCCTTGCAGCGGTGATCGTGATTCCAGAAAGTGTCTGGTTTCGCTTTATGTGATGGCAGCAAGTAGCAGTTCTCACTGAACGAGAATCGTACCCAGCCTTTCGGACAAGCATACGGGCAGTCTCTATCTCTAAAAGATTTTTAGTAACTGCTATTCGACAACTACCGCTTTGAAAGACTTACTCTTCTTCAACTGACGTGCCAGGGACCATTGGTAGGTCAGTCATTGTGGAGGTGCCAGATGTAAGAAATTCGGTGCTCTTACCAACAGAATGAACGGTAGAAGTCAACAGCACATTGTTATCCAATGCTTCTGCACTTGTACCATTAGTGGGTGCAAGTGACGAGCCACTGCCATCAACCTCTATACCTTGAACGAAATCCTCAGTTGAGTTGCTGCTAGAAAAATAGTTGGAAGTATTGTAACCAGTTGCATTATCGGAAGAGTTGCTGATCAAAATTGAAAAGGTTCCACCAGCGTTTGCCTGAGATGAACTATTCACACCATTTCGATCAGTTAAAAAAGGAACAGAGGCGCTTTCATTAGTGTGCAAGACAGTTGAACCATTTGAGACTTGCGGGCCATTGCTGCTTTCAGTACCAGTGAATGCACTGCTATCTGATTTAGAAGCAGATCCTTCTCCATTACTGAAGCCTGATCCAATGCCGCTTCCAGATCCTGACCCAATGCCGCTTCCAGATCCTGAACCAATGCCACTTCCAGATCCTGTACCATTTGCAGACGCGGATCCTTCTCCATTACCAAAGCCTGATCCAATGCCGCTTCCAGATCCTGACCCAATGCCGCTTCCAGATCCTGACCCAATGCCGCTTCCAGATCCTGAACCAATGCCACTTCCAGATCCTGTACCATTTGCAGATGCGGATCCTTCTCCATTACCGAAGCCTGATCCAATGCCGCTTCCAGATCCTGAACCAATGCCGCTTCCAGATCCTGACCCGACACTGCTTCCAGATCCTGAACCAATGCCGCTTCCAGATCCTGAACCAATGCCACTTCCAAATCCTGAACCAATGCCGCTTCCAGATCCTGAACCAATGCCACTTCCAGATCCTGAACCAATGCCACTTCCAGATCCTGTACCATTTGCAGACGCGGATCCTTCTCCATTACTGAAGCCTGATCCAATGCCGCTTCCAGATCCTGACCCAATGCCGCTTCCAGATCCTGAACCAATGCCACTTCCAGATCCTGTACCATTTGCAGACGCGGATCCTTCTCCATTACCAAAGCCTGATCCAATGCCGCTTCCAGATCCTGACCCAATGCCGCTTCCAGATCCTGAACCAATGCCACTTCCAGATCCTGTACCATTTGCAGACGCGGATCCTTCTCCATTACCAAAGCCTGATCCAATGCCGCTTCCAGATCCTGACCCAATGCCGCTTCCAGATCCTGACCCAATGCCGCTTCCAGATCCTGAACCAATGCCACTTCCAGATCCTGTACCATTTGCAGATGCGGATCCTTCTCCATTACCGAAGCCTGATCCAATGCCGCTTCCAGATCCTGACCCAATGCCGCTTTCAGATCCTGACCCAATGCCGCTTCCAGATCCTGAACCAATGCCACTTCCAGATCCTGTACCATTTGCAGACGCGGATCCTTCTCCATTACCGAAGCCTGATCCAATGCCGCTTCCAGATCCTGACCCAATGCCGCTTCCAGATCCTGACCCGACACTGCTTCCAGATCCTGAACCAATGCCGCTTCCAGATCCTGAACCAATGCCACTTCCAGATTCTGTACCATTTGCAGACGCGGATCCTTCTCCATTACCGAAGCCTGATCCAATGCCGCTTCCAGATCCTGACCCAATGCCGCTTCCAGATCCTGACCCAATGCCGCTTCCAGATCCTAAACCAATGCCACTTCCAGATCCTGTACCATTTGCAGATGCGGATCCTTCTCCATTACCGAAGCCTGAACCAATGCCACTTCCAGATCCTGTACCATTTGCAGATGCGGATCCTTCTCCATTACCGAAGCCTGATCCAATGCCGCTTCCAGATCCTGAACCAATGCCGCTTCCAGATCCTGACCCGACACTGCTTCCAGATCCTGAACCAATGCCGCTTCCAGATCCTGTACCATTTGCAGACGCGGATCCTTCTCCATTACCGAAGCCTGATCCAATGCCGCTTCCAGATCCTGACCCAACGCCGCTTCCAGATCCTGAACCAATGCCACTTCCAGATCCTGTACCATTTGCAGACGCGGATCCTTCTCCATTACCGAAGCCTGATCCAATGCCGCTTCCAGATCCTGAACCAATGCCGCTTCCAGATCCTGACCCGACATGCCTGCTTCCAGATCCTGAACCAATGCCGCTTCCAGATCCTGTACCATTTGCAGACGCGGATCCTTCTCCATTACCGAAGCCTGATCCAATGCCGCTTCCAGATCCTGACCCAACGCCGCTTCCAGATCCTGAACCAATGCCACTTCCAGATCCTGTACCATTTGCAGACGCGGATCCTTCTCCATTACCGAAGCCTGATCCAATGCCGCTTCCAGATCCTGACCCAACGCCGCTTCCAGATCCTGAACCAATGCCACTTCCAGATCCTGTACCATTTGCAGACGCGGATCCTCCTCCATTACCGAAGCCTGATCCAATGCCGCTTCCAGATCCTGACCCAATGCCGCTTCCAGATCCTGACCCAATGCCGCTTCCAGATCCTAAACCAATGCCACTTCCAGATCCTGTACCATTTGCAGATGCGGATCCTTCTCCATTACCGAAGCCTGAACCAATGCCACTTCCAGATCCTGTACCATTTGCAGACGCGGATCCTTCTCCATTACCGAAGCCTGATCCAATGCCGCTTCCAGATCCTGAACCAATGCCGCTTCCAGATCCTGACCCGACACTGCTTCCAGATCCTGAACCAATGCCGCTTCCAGATCCTGTACCATTTGCAGACGCGGATCCTTCTCCATTACCGAAGCCTGATCCAATGCCGCTTCCAGATCCTGAACCAATGCCGCTTCCAGATCCTGACCCGACACTGCTTCCAGATCCTGAACCAATGCCGCTTCCAGATCCTGATCCAACGCCGCTTCCAGATCCTGAACCAATGCCACTTTCAGATCCTGTACCATTTGCAGACGCGGATCCTTCTCCATTACCGAAGCCTGATCCAATGCCGCTTCCAGATCCTAAGCCATCTCCTGAGCTCGATATGAGGCCACACCCAGATCCTGGACATTCTCTAAAGGCTGCTTTGTCTCCAGAGCCATTGTTATGTTTTGTGTTCTCTTTGTCCTTTTCTTCAATTTGAGAATTCGAAGTGTTTCTGCTGCAAAGTTTGTGTGTCTAATGTGAGGAATCAAAGAACACTTCAAAAGTTTCATTCTTACTCATTGTCGTATGGCGTCGAAGATGTTGCCTGAACTGTTGCGCTGCTGCAGGAATTCGCACAACCGCACATCGGCACATTGCTGATTTGGCAAAGGCACATGATATCATTTTTATCATTGCTGCCGAGTTCGTGCAGTAGTTGGCATTTGCACGTGTATTTCTCCAGGGCAATATCAAATGGGGCCAGTGCGCGGTCTAATGGGCAGTGGGATTGATGCTCTGAATCCTGACTTGGAGAAAATGCCCCTGTTCCGATTCTAGTTTCTCCCTGACCCTGATCCGCATTGTTATCGCAATCATCGCAAGAAGAGTTGCTGATTTCGGAGGCTATCGTTTTTTGGTCTAAAAAATGGATTATGCTAACAGACTAACAATAAGTACTGTCTAGCTAAGTGCTGAACCATTTAAGAAACACATTTCACTCCTTTACTTACTCTTGTCTGCCAAAACAATGGCTGCTATGAATAGCGCATTTAGCCACATCTTCGGCATGGGAAATCTAGTGGGTAGTCAAGGCAGCACCTTTACTCGTATTTAGTGACCTAGTCGTAAGGTCCTTTCTCGAATGCAAGAGTGCATCCAGTCTGTTTCCACTGGTCACTTCGCTGGTCACTTCGCACCCACGGCAAGGTCAAGGCTACCGCAACGCATGTCTGCTCTCTATCTTGATCGCGCACTGTGGCGAGTAGATTAATCAGTGCCTGTCAACTATTTCTGAGTGCGTGCGTTTTAGGAGCAGCGGTAAGTAGTATCACATGACTATGGCTACGTTCCGCGCCTGGTAGACCACTGTCGCGTTAGGTGCAATCCTGTCCTGGGGTCGCTGATTCTCATCCTCAGCATAGCTGCGAGGTACAGCTATTTACCAAAAAGGACCGAAATGGAATTCATGATGGATAACCACGCCACTTGGCAGCGCCACCCGTTTTCTCAAGGGACAGGGAGAGTGGCATTATAATTATTATTCAGCCCCACTACAGTATGTATCATATATACAGTAAATGCATCGGATATTTATACTTCATTTTCTGCGTACGCTTGCTGACCGCGGACACTCAAGATTTCGGCCTGTAGGTGACTCAATGTTTCCAGCAATGCTAGTAAGGCTCATATGCTGAAAGACTTCAGACGAAAAACCGTACAAAGCTATTAGGTAGTGTATTTTCCACTCTGCTTTTTATGAAGTCTTCTTTCTCTATCTGAACCGGAAACAAAGTCTAACAAAGTACCAGAGCCGGAAAGAAGGACAAAATATTGAATGCTCACAATCACAGATCCTGACGATAAGAAAGGTGTGTTACGCCAAACTGCTCGCTCTCTCAAGGTCCTACTCTCTTTTTGTGCCCTTGATATGCGCAATATTTCTTTCAGGCTCACCCGTGCTGATCGTGAGCTTGACTGCGCGTATTCAACATTTTGGCTCCTCCAGCCATAACAATAGCCGCTTCAAAAATGTGTGACTTTTTGTGCTGCCTTAAAATTTTTTGGGTTTGGACTTGGCCCACCAGCGAAACCTCTTTTTGTTACGGTGTAGTCAAACTCTACAAGCGATGCAGTGTCCGCAGTGCAGCTTGTCTCTTAGTGCCCCCATATGAGGAACTGCTCCCAGCCCGTCTTAGGAAGCGCGCCTAAAGACAGCCAGCGCGCAGAGAGCCTTCGGTTTTCACCTCTCTGCTTGAAGCGCCTGGGCGGGATACACACCCCGCAAGGTCATCGATGATCTTTCGACCCCCCACCGATTCCCCCACCGTCCCTGGTGGGGGAATCGACTCACTGATACATGCGTCGTTTCCCCCACTGTGACGGTTTCCCCTCCGTGTCGTTTCCCCACCATCAGTTTTGAAAAACTGCGGCTATTCAAATTTTTTGTCTAAGCAGCTATTCTAAGCAGCGGCTATTTAAAGCCTTCGTCTAAGAATAAAGCATTCATGCGTAATGCCATGTTGTATTGGGGGGGGGGGGGGGCTTAAAACGTTTGCTCCTTGGGTCGCTCTCGCCCGGTCCAAGGGCAGCATCGACCGATCCGATACATCCGATCCGCTTCAAAAATTTTAGATTGATAGGGATGACGTACTTGACACTGCGTCCTCGCCAACCTGCTATGTTTCCTCGCTGTCACTCTCTGTCAGTCTACTCCAAAGGACACAGGTGAAAGATACGGAGGGAGTTAAAAAAGTTCGTAGCGACTATGTACATTCCGCATGAGCTGCGGCATTGAAATTCAGACAATGCCACACATCTCATTAAAATCCCTACAAAAAATCACGCTGATTCATCCATGCGTTCTTGAGATATGGTCATCTGTCTGGAAGTGGGTCAGAGAAATTACAAATTTGACGAAGTTTGCGCGTAAGTCTGTCATCAAGTTTTTAACAAAAGAAGGCTTGAAGCCCACAGAAATTAGCGATCGGATTGTCTTAGTGCATGGCAATGAGGCACCTAAATTGCCGTCAGTGAGAAAGCGGTCTGCTTTACTCAAACATGGGAGAATCGATTGAAGATGATCCAAGATCTGGACGACCAACTGAGGCGACACCTGACAACAAATGTGACGTTGTGGCAAAGTTTCTCAAAAAAAGCCTTCGATAAAAACGTTGAATACATAGCGGAGGAAATAAGCATTCCAGTAGGTAGCGTCGAAACAATTTTACAAGGGGAATTCAATTTATCCAAGGTCTGCGCGAGATGTGTGACAAAAGACCTGGCAAACGCGCGAAGAACTGTCAGAGTTCAAACGTCAATGGAGCTTTTTGGCAAGGATCGCGGAGGATCCAGATGATTTTTATGAAAGAACGGTTGCCACTTTGAAGCCTGGATTCACCACTTTGATCTGAGTCAAAACACGAATCGATGCAGTGGCTGCCAAAGGGTGCATATCCGCCAAAAAATTTTGCGTTCAGCAGTCATCAGGCGAGGTCATGACAACAACTTTTTTTTAACTGCAATGAAATGATAGTGATTGATAATATGCTAGCCAAGACCACAATCACTGGGCAATATTTTGCTGATGTTATCCGCTGATTGCGTGAAGAGATCAAATCGAAACGGCGTGGGATGATGAAAGAGAAGGCTGCTGCTGATTGACGACGGGCCAGTTCACAAAGCACGCGTTACTCAGGCTACCATAGATGAACGGGAATTCAAACAAATCCACCATCCACCATACAGTCCAGACCTGGCACCCAGCGATTACTAACTATTCGGAAAATCCAAAAAAAGTTTGAGGAGACAGATTTTCGGGTGACGAGGAAGTAAAACCAGCGACTATAGCGTTTTTTGAGGGGTGTGAGTAATATTTCTTTTTACGGGTATGCAAGCAGTGCCCCAAAGTTTAAACAACCGCATTGGTCTCAGGGGATGTTATGTCGAAAATGAATAAGCATGGCATTGTACAGTTTCAATTAAAATGTGGTCAGGCTACGAACTTTTTGAACTCCCCTCGTAAGCAGAGCACAAAGTGTGATTGAATGCTGATTTGAGAGAAAAGACGGGATTTTCTCATCATGGTATGCCAAACCTTATCATTCTTCAGCAGATACAGAGCGGAAAATTTCAGTTGCCAATCCTGTCGATCCAGCAGTCGGATCGGGTCGAGAACTGATTCACTCCTCAGATCGGTTTTTACATACATTTGCAATTTAAACCGCTGCCTTGATAAGCAGCGAAAACTGGCCTGGTCTTACATTCACTCGTATTGCCAGCGTGTCAAATATCCCTCCTGAAATACTCGAAGAAGTTCAAAAAGTTCGTAGCCTGAGTACCTTGCACATGAGTTGCAGCACCGAAATTTTACTTTACTCTGCCCATATTGTCTACAAGCCTATCACACTCGTACTGCCTGCTGCAATCCAAATCGTGTCTGCACATCAGGCGAAAAATTATGGTGGGGAACCGGCACAGTACAGTAGGGGCAACGTCACATGTCTCAGTGAGTCGATTCTTCCACCAGGCACGGTGGGGGAAACGACGCAGTGGGGGAATCGACTAAGCGGGGCAATCGTCACGGGACCAAATACTATGGCCGCTTTAAAAATGTGAATATTTCAGTTTGGCGTGCGCGCACTGCTCAAATTTTTAGATCATTAACGTGCAGCTAGATCCTTCTGATCTCCCTCAAAACTTCATCACAGAGTATGAATGTGCAGCAAGGACCTTTTTAACCCGACACATAACCGTGTGATACAGCCAAAACGCACTAGCGAAATTGTTTCTGCTTAACTTTGGTGCTGTCACCGAGGAAAGAAAAATGGCGTGCTAATTGTCGTCAATAAAACACCACTCAAGTGCGACTGACAAGAAAGCCAATACATGCGCGACAAATGCCTCTGTTCATACGTTGTTTTTTTCAATCAGAATCAGTCAAGGAAAGCCATCTCACCCCATTGTTTTCAACCCGCGTTGATACACTGTGCTAAAAACATTGACAGAGTGAAAGAGCATATTTACAACCGACAGTACACAGAACCTGCCATCGATTTTGGTTCACACTACCCGTAGCCATTGTGATCTCACATCTCGCCTCTCGCATCAAATGACTCTAGTCGTAGTTATAATGGTAACACGTGCTATTCTGAGCCTGCACGCTCGGACAAGATGGGGCATGTATTATACAGTCTTGAACCGACCTTGCAAATAACTGGCATTCGTTGCTACCACTCACGTCACCGTAATGCATGTAATTGTAACTGCGACACCAGACTCTCTCCGCACAAGCGTCTACACATTGCTGCAGAAGCGGGCTTGGGAGTCGCTCAACTGGTGCTTCAGTCATACAGTAACCACTCAAAGAAAACATTTGTGCTTCATCTGAAAACGAACAAACTGTATTTTTCACAGGCATACCTCCTAGGCAAACCAAAGAATACATACTCGTTATTTGGCAGACTGGATGCCATGCTGAGGTATTATCATTCGGGAACATACCACTGCACGGATTGTCAGCCCACGCCACAGAATAGCATCTTGGTCCAGTCGCCATAGCTGATTTGTCCCAGCAGTAGTACTGCCCCGCCAAGGTGTTGTTTATGGTCAGGAGAGGGTTTGGTGTGCTCACAGCGTCGTACCATCTTGGTGTGCCAGACATGGCGCAATCAGAAATAGTCGCTCCTTGCTCGTCGCGTAAAGCGATGAGGGAATAATGGCTGTAGTAGCCTGGACTGCCATAAATTTTGCTCTACAAAAAATTGTGTCCTCTAGTCAACTATCGTAATTACTCATTCAGTTATTTCTCTCGAATAGCTTTCCTTCTGGTGCCGCTTTAGTTAATTGATCCCCCTTCCATTATTTGACACGCGCCTACAGCAGGTAAATCATTCCTTCCACAATGTGTCTGTTCAACCTCGGCCTCTATTGTAGTGTGCATTGGAGCCTGCGTTCGGTGATGTGGTAAAGCAAACACGAATCCTGCATGTTCTTCAATGTTCTAATGTTCTTCACGAATAAGAGGGTAAATAAGGTGTGGAAACTACAGTGCGATCCCTCTCCTGGGCGAGGTGTGCTTGGCCAAATCCCACTTATTGAGTAAATTCCATTCAGGGCTGTAAGGGGGTGAAACACCATCAGTCTTTATGCTAATTGCGCCATACTATGTACCTTTGCCCCTTAGGCTTTTCTGGCATCAGGCGATCGCTCGGACGAATGTGTATCATTATTATTTGTTTTGTTTTGGATTGCACATCTGATATGGGTACCTTGTACTGTAAGCTCTAATGCCTGAGCGCATTCGGTGTGGTGGAGCGAAGGATTGTTCTGTCCACGACTTATAGGACTAGGGGTCTTACATATAATGCTAACGTGATTCCGCTTCGAAGATTTCTTGGCTGCTGACTGATTTGAAATTTATTTTAATTTTTACTGCTGGATTCTGTTCGAAATCAGGAATTGCACTGAAGCTATAGTGTCTTCTTCCAAGTTCCTAAGAAGGAGATACGCGTAAAAATCAGCTTACCTGGACCAGGAACTCATCCACAAGTCCGCTTTCTCTCAGTGTATGAAATTGCGCTAGCACGGCCCCTCGCTGTCTGCACTCCGCCCAGGCAAAGTCCCAGTCGCCTGTTTCATTCAAGACAAAGAAGCAGCGACCACCGTCTGCCATGCCACCGATGCTGGAGCAGTAGTCGATGAAATCCTTTTGGACGGGCCAACATTCTAAAACGATGAGTTTACCAAGTGCTTATGTTGCGAAATAGGCTCAAACCAAAGAGTTACAAGCGAAGGTCGTGAAACCTCATAATAGGTCAGGTGTTATCGCGAATTCGATATTAGTTTCACAGTAAGTGTCGTTTACAACAGTGGGAGAGTGTCGATTACTCTCTCCCACTCGCCACAGTTTACCCGCCCATGGATCGTGGCTGAGAGGATGATTACATGCGCGTGTACAGTAATCCCACTCGGAAACCTATAAACTTTGGCCAACTTACGTGAAAACGCAGATCCGAAAACACAGTTTAACCAGCATAGAAGTCGTACCAGTGTCATTCTATAGTGTCCTTGAGAAACTATGAACTGTGACGTTGACAGAGTTACTGATGATGAACAGTGCGTTTCCAGACGTCAAGACGATTATATAGCTTTGAGGGTCATTGTGACTGCGCAAATACTATTTTCGGCCGGCTTGCGCAGGCAGTATGATCGATGGCGGCCTTTTACCCCGCGTGTGAAGAATAATTCAAAAACTTTTCTCTGTCCGCCTTTTGTAAACGAGAGCATCAATGGCCCTAGATCTCCAATAGCGACCAATATGTAGCATACGAACTTTAAGTACATGAACTGCTTGGAATCAATCAACACGTTGGCGGGAGACGATATCGCCTCCCCATTCTTTTAAAGTTAAAAGAATCACATTTATCACATGCGCTGCTTGATTGAAGCCAAAGCGAGGACTGACCTTCTCGTCTGGAACAGAGGGGACTTATCGTAGAACACATGAACATCGAGTGGTATGTGAACCGCTAAGCCACACGGCCATTATGGACACTGGTCAACTCATAAATCCACATTCATGTGGAAAATAATAAAAAATTCACGCATTAGTTGACTCTTTGCGTATGCGCTTATACAACTAGTATCGAACACCATTTTTACCCAATCGCCCACGCAAGGTGACAACAACTCTTAGAGCGAACTTGCACTTATTTGAGTGGGACGTTAATGAAGAGGAGGATAACAAAGATCGTCATGTACGATGACATTTCGAGGGGGACACACTGTGTGTACCTGCAATGTTCCTTCTTAGCTGGCAGGCTATCACAGTTTGTTTGCAAATTTACAGTATATCCGAAAGACTCTTCAGTTTGGCTGTCGTCAAAAGTGTACACAAAATCAGCTTGGATGACATATCAAGCCGGACTGATATTTAATTTTTACGCTCTGAACTTTTTTATGTCTTTCAATGCCCAAGAGTAGTGCTTCATTTAGAGAAAAATCATAAGTCATAAGCCAATCCAAATTATCCGAACGACCCATTCGAGACCAGACGGCGCTTCTGTCTTGTTATGTGCGAGAGGTGCCTGTTAGAAGGCATTTCTGCTTTTATGATGGCCGATTGGGGATCTTGTATTTCTGTCGATCCAGATCTGTACGCATATTATCCTCCGTTTGCATACCTCGACCCGTGCTGATAAAGTTATAATACCGGGCATACAATGCAGTGGACAATTTTTTTAAAAGTTTTGTTGGCCAAGCTTGTTTTTGTCAATAGCCAGCAGTCAAATCTTGTAAGCAAGGCTGTTTTGGCATGTAAAGCAGCGTCCCTCTGCGGTGCCTCCTGTGAGAGCACATCCACACGAGGGCATCCTGGTGTGCACACCGACTTCCTGACAATGGCGGGTGAGCTTTGAACTCTGTTGGAGTTCGACAGCAGAGACTGTCCACTCGTTTGGCTTCCGTCTCTACTGTGGGGCTCACATGTCAGCATTCATCCAGTTTAGCAAAGGAAAGTTTAGGTTTAGGATAGCGATTGGGATGTACCGTCACTTGTCCAAGTACAATTTGTACGAGGTTGAACACAAGCTCAAATAGATCATACTCGTGAATGACTTTTTTTTTTAATTCGCAAACTGTACATGCTCGGATATTGGTTAAAATGTTCTCTTCAGACCTCCAGACAACCGTATATATCCGCACGTGATTAGTACAAAATTCTAACATTTCCCCACTTCTCACCATCACTCATAATTGTAATGAAGACAGGTCCCATTGGTCATCTGCGTGCGCGGACACTTTGACGCATCAACGCAATCTCGGATTGATCTCGAAAATAGTTGGCATTCGTTATTTGGATTTTGAGGTGCATAATTCATGTAATTATAACTACGACACCAGATTCGATCAGCGCACGCCTCCACACACGCTTGGGCAGTTGAACTTTTAAATGTTTCCACGGCCGTTTCAGTCATGCAAACTGTGGTCAGTGAAAAACGCTCCACTTCGTCTGTAACGTTTCAATGAGTTAGGAAACGCTGACGACAAGTGCAAGTGCAACTCTTCCGACTGGTAGGTTTATGGTAGTCCTAGACTAGCCTTGCCCCTGTCGGAGGCTAACCCTACGACTTCGGTCAGCCACGTTCTCTGCTAAGCCTGCCAGGCTTGGTTACACAATCGCACGAGTTATAAAGCAACTTACTTGAAAATACGCACAGGGGATACCAATTGGCTGGTAGCTTGAGAAGTAATATCTGCACGTCAGAACAAACAATATCCTTCCAAGTTAAAGAAAAACATCGCGAACCCGCCGCAAGAGCAGTTGTATGATCGCACTTATAGTAGCCAGCGAATATATCGAGTACGTTCAATTGCGATTCTGGACTTCCGCTCGATGCAAACCATTGAGTCGAATCCGAAATAGAACAGTCCAATAAACTGAGTAATTTATTATCGCGCATTGCAGTCATCACCTTATCAGGGCTGTAACCCTTCTAAAAGAGTAAAATAAGAATTTCTGCAAGAGCAAAATTCAAAATTAAAACTTACATCGGTGGCTAGTTTCATCACGGCTTCATACTCGCGGAGTGTATGTATCTGAGCCAAGGCAGAGTCTTTGCTGCCGCACGTTGCCCAAGCCTCGTCCCAATTACCTTGGCTGCTTCCAATAAAATAACAACGACTGCCATCAACAACACCTTTCAGTGTTGTTTCACAGTAATTTACGAAGTCGCTTTGGATGGGAAAACAGTTAGCTGAAAAGGATATACTGTATGCAGGTGACCATACTTCCACCAGGGTTCGAGGGTTCTGGGATGTTTTTGTCTTTGTGGAATCTGCTTGTCGCAGTTTATACAGTACAGTGACAGGCTGGTACATTTCACCTAATCGCCGATCTTGATCGAGAGCACGCTTGATAACTTCATTCCTTGGCGGCGAGTGGTTCAAAGCGGTAAGGCGTCAGTCTGCCGGATTTCTTCTCTTTAAGTTGAAAAAATAGAAGTCGTGCACACTAGCCGCTGTCAACCTAGCAGAAATCTTGGAAGGGATTCGAAGGAAAATAATACGGACCTCCTCGATAGGCAGCTTGCACCTCGTCTCTTTTTAAAAAAATTTTGTGGGTTGGACGCCATGCTGCTCCAGTTCCCCGCAGGACTCCCAAGCCGTTTTGCCTGTGGCCGGCCAGCAGTCATGATGGTTAGCGAGACAGTGAGGCGATCAGCTCTCACGGCAGCTTCCCTGTGTCTCTCTCCACTTGGAGCACCGCCAACGAGAGCATTTTGTGCCAGCACCAACGTCCGAGGATGATAATGGGCGAGAAGGGAGGGACGTTCCCGACTGGTGTTCGGGGATCAGTTTCCTGATTTTCTACTCGCGTCAGCCACTCGACCATACCTGATAGGTCGCCCAGAGCCAGGTGTGCAAGACCAGCGACGGACTTACTGAATCGCCATCGAAGACAGCTCACTCACTCTGAGACCGAGCTACTGAATTGCTATCCTCAACCGGATCAGAATTGCGGCTTCCTAGTCAGGGTTGCTGGCCCAACCAATGCTTGGCCAACGGCTTAACCAACTGAGCCACCGCGGCTCCCTTGGACCTCGTCTGCCTTGGTTTCCTTGATTTCCAAGTGCAGAAGTAGCTTTGTTCCTTACATACCAGGTACTTACGCGATAAAGTCATCGCTCGCGGAACAGTCGCAAATAGAAAGAGAGTCGCTAAAGATGCAAGTTGCGGCATGTCTAGACGCACTGTGAATACCTACATACGACTGATCCTAGCAACTGCGCAGTGAGGTACCATGCAAAAACTTTGAACCCCCTGTTTCGAATGCTTTGACGTCATGAAGCGGACTGCGGTGGTCGATAAATTCGTCCTCACTTCACACTCTCATGTTTCACTCCTGCTTCAGAATATTCAAGAAGTGCGTGGGCAGCAGTTGGTCGATGCTTTTAGAAACAATCGTTGCAGTGCATTTCGACAAAGTTGTAAAGGTACGTTCGCCAGAGACTAAAACAATTGACCAACGTGGTTGTCGTCGAGCGCTGTCATGCCGATAACAATTGTTCAGGGACACCAGTTCAAGGTGATTGCGCATTGATCTGCACCCTGACCCTAAGTCCACCCGGCTTGGTGGTGTTGCCCCTAGTCGGTGCAACGACATCATTCAGGATATTTTTGGAAAGGTTATCAAGCTAAAGCTGTTTTGCCCAAGCACCTATCGGAGCACTCTATGGCCAAAGCAGACGGGGCGCAGTGGTTGTGTCTAAGGGGGCTGAAGTTATTCCAATATCTTCGTGTATTTTAAGATCTCAGACTGTTCGGTTGAGAGCGGCGGTATTGCGCGCCCACTTGTCAGTGTTTCAAGTCATGGAGACGAGAAATTACTGACTCGGAGTGCAAACCCAGGACCTCCTGACTGGGTTGGCGCCTGACCACTGACGTCAGCCGTTCTGTTCACAGGAGTAGCATTGGCGCAATTTTAGGTTTACAGCCCCCGCAACTATATAATGTACAAATTGAAGTGGCTATCGATCGAAAAGTCATTCGCCCACTATAACGCACATAAATGACTGCTACTGCTGCTATAGTCGGATTACTCAGTCTAGAAGCACTACGATGCACGGCGCCAGTCTGGCGGGGCGGCCCATGGCCGCGCGAAACACAAAACTAGTAACGAGCGCGCGCCTGAAAACAGGTTTCTTGTATGCTAGGGGCGGCGTTTTTTCGAATTCCTAGCGCCAAATTTGCGATCTAGATAGCCTGAGCATGAAGCCTTCTAGATAGCCGCAAGACATCGAGAAGACCATCTGCACATTGATAAATGCAGAAAAGCTAATGTTTTAGAACCTAGCTCGGCTTTGCTTAGTGAATTAGTGAATTTGTTGTCCGTCTCACTGCACATCCACTAAGCAGACTGAACTGTTCGTCGTCGTCGTCGTCGTCGTCGTCGTCGGCGAACGTAAATAATTGTTCAAGAAAGCTCCAGCTTGCCGTAGACGTATGCGTGAAAACAAAAGCCTGTTTGTTATAATAGGGCTTTGGGGAAGACAAGCGTCAGGCCACGAGATGCGCGGGCAAGATAGAGTACCGAATGTGGGTGCATAGACTGCAAGATAATGTATATATTTTTCTGCAGCCTCAGATTTTATTTGAGACCAATTTAATCCAGCCCCAATCAGTTGACCCTTCTAGCATGTATACGCGATGCTGAAATCCGAAAACCACGCATGGCAGTATACAACAGATTAGCCGATCATCAGCATATGAAAGCTTTAGAAGCCTGATCCAAATGGTGTGCAAGCTCGAGTCAGAAATCAGAACTGGCATGAGACAATAGCTCCTGTTTATGTGTTGCTATCTGGTCCCAGGTTTGTAACCTTATTTACGAAATCCCATCTAGTGACATACGGAATATAATGTTCTTGCACAAATTCTTCCTCCTTCCAGACCCTGTGCAAAGATGCTACTGTACTCGTGCTCGGTCATTTCATAAAATGCCATGCAGTACGTGTAATAAAGCACTTTAGAGAAGCCGTACCTACAGAATTAGCTAGCACATTGAGTAGATAGCACAAGAATGAGTTTTTGTCACTGGCTTGCTTTTGTGCCATGATCTCATAGTTAGGTCGGTGTTTCTGTGCTGCCTCCATGTTTCTATGTGCGCTCTCTACATCACTGTCGATCGGTTTTGGCCGTCCGTCAAAGGTTGGGACAATGGCGTTTGGCAAAGTTATGCGCATCGGGTAGGTCGGAGAACATGGAGCTACCGTAGGATTTTTGAGTGGTACTAAAGCTCCAACGGTCATTCTGTACAGGAAACTGTACGAGCCCAGACGTGTAGGTTGGTGCGTCGGCGCACCCAGTCCGCCTCTTCTCGAGCGGCACTTTTGGCAGGTCCTCAACAGAAGCAACGAAGAGCAGGGTGCAGTAGTGAGCGCTCCTGTAATGGCGCACCCCTTCGAGCGCATGAAAGAAGCAACACACTTGATATTTTAGGTGCAAAACCCCTCCTACTTGCTGCCGCCAACTTTTAGCGCCATGTCCAAAATATATATACCGCCATGTCCAAAAATGGAAACTACCACTGTAGTGGGGTCCGCACAGCAATGGTGCCGCCACTCAAGTGGTATCCGCCCTTTGACATAACCTACTGCAGTGGTACTCGCCCATTCAGGTAAACCCACTGTAGTGGCGCTTGTCCATTTCCACAGCGTAAGCCATCCTTTACTTGTCAGAAATAGAGTAGGTACATGTGTCAGAAATAAACTAGAGTGGTTAGAGAAAAACCGCCCAATAGTTAGCTGTCTGCCAACAATGACTGCAAACGCCGTCCGCTTAGAATGTCAGATTGGATGGTCCGATCCAAATTTTTGTATGGTGATTTTTTTTGGATCGAACGGGATCCGATCCGATCCGATCCGGCCGTGAAACATACTTATAGCTTCTGACCAGCCAGTAAAATAAATACATTGAATCTAAGGATAAAAAGTTAGTAAAAAGACTGCTCGGAGTCGGCCGGGTCTACGCTCAGCTCTGCTGGTTTTTTCTTCATTTACCAAAACATTGAAAAACCTGTTTAATCCCCTTGTTTTTCCCTCTTAGAGACGGAAATTTTTCTATATCTGTTTGTCCTTAATCAATCGATTGCTGACGATTGCTCTCCCGCCTTGCTATCCTACAGTGGGGGACGCAACAAGCGGGAATGAGTTCAGCCGAAAAGATCACAATCGATAACGGAATCGAGTATCCTGAAAGAATCGAAAACAATGAAAACGTCTTGTCGAAAATTGCCTTCATACCACTAACCTCGAACCCACCTTTTTGATCGTAATATCAATGATATCATGGTCTCGATTTACAAGAGCAACCTAATAAAAAAAAACCGATTTTTGCTTTGCGACATCAAAGATCGATCAAGCTAGTGTTCGATTCGAAAGAAAGCCGCGACGAAGCTGTAAAAGAGAAATTATCGATTTTTGATCTTTGCGTCCAATTAGAAATACCAGGGCCAGCGATACGACATCAGAAGAAGACGATTCATTTGTATGGGTTCCAGTTGAAGAAAAGCAACGCGATGTTGAAGCCTGGCTGAAAGAGAAAGGAATCACGGTGGTTTCTGGCCTAAGATGGACGACTTGGCCAAATACAGATATACGCAATGGTGGACGATCGCTTGTCGTGTCAGGAATTGGCACCAAAGAAATTCCTGTTTCTTCAATTTCCAATCGAAAGCCCAAAAGCGTACGATCCCTGTTACGATTTTGTACCATGGTATGTCAATTTACTGCCGAAGATGCAGAGAGGCCATTAAGCAAAAGACCTGCCGAAAGATCATGATCCGACATCGTATGCTGCCCGTGCCCGAGGAGACTATGGAGGTTTTCGGCCAATGACCAAGGCGGCAAAACAAGTGACGAGTGAAACTCGAATTCGAAATCAAATAGACGATGAGGATTTCCCGCCTTTAGCACCCTTGACGAGCCAGTTTCCAATTGTGGCACCCCTATCACAAGTCCAAGAACACACGATCACCGCACAGGAGAATACGACGATTGAAAAGACAGCTCTAGGAATCTACCCATTTTACGCGAAAGAATCACCCTTATCGAATCACTATCAATGCTCTTTTTCGGTGGGAGGCCAAGTGTACAATACTACCGAACAATATCTTTTCAAAGAGAGGGCGATAAAGGCTGGAGACGAGAAAAACGGCAAAGAAGATTATGAACTCGAAAACGGGTGCAAATGCGAAAAAAACATGGCGAAACTGTTGAATGGGATGAGGCCAAATATGGGACATGGGTGACTTTTGCAAAAGAAAAGCTGTACACAGCCAGCATGGCGAAATTTGGTCAGAATCAACATCTTCGACGTATCCTCTTCGATACGTCACCGAAGCGGTTGGTTGAGGCCAGTCCTACTGACACCTATTGGGGAGTAGGAATCAAAATAAACGACCCAAACGCAGGTGCCTGACGCGTAGGGGAATTTTAGACGGGACAAGTTTGAGAAAGATATGCAATACGGTTTTTGGCAACCAATTGACTGGCCCTCTCCTCTTGACTGAATCAGATTTTTTAATACTCCAATCATGGAGATGATAATGAGGTTCATCTTACTTCCCTAATTTTTTTGTAGATTCTTGTTCATATTAGTTCTATCACTATTTGGTACATACAGGAGAATAGTTGATGTCCAGTTAGGCCAGTCCACACCAAAAGGATGGAATACCTATTACGTTAATATGGTCTTCGCAATTAAGGTCTCCCAGGCTCAAAAATGCTGTGATTAAAACCTTCACTAGATGCGAAAAATTGAGAACTCTCAGCGCCAATAACTGTATCTTCTTGTTTCTACTCGGGCTAACTCTGCGGCTGCTCCATTCAAAATTGCATTGCAAAGTGGTTGTGTGCAAATCAAAGGTCATTTTGCTGGGTGCCTGGCAAAGTACTATACAAAATATTTTGCGCATGTTGAGTTCCGTACTCTCTTGCCCTAATCCTGGATTCTAAAGTATTGGTGCTTGGTACCCTTATTGTAACTTGTTGCTACAGCTAAACAGACTGTATGTACACCGCGAATGTTGAGTAGATTAATAAATGATAGACACCATCCGATATCTCCCAAGGAGATGCTCTTATAGCTTTGCCAAACTTATCTTCCAACGAATATTGATCCTATCGCCGAACTAGTTAGCATTCGCTGGTAAGGGCTATGTTGCATAGCGTTGTTGATATACTACATTCTGCCTACGTGCTACACTGGAAAGCAAGCAACTGAAGGTAACGAGCAAAAGAAGCAAGCGGAGCGCACAATTTTTGATTCCACAACCCAAACTTCAATACATGATTCAATCAATAAATGAATGAAACACTATAGATCTTTTACGCCTGCCATAAAATTTGCCAGAAAGAATGTAAAGAAAGCAAAATACCACAAATTTTCAGAGACTATTACGTCTTTGCAGAAAGCATCACATATGCAACCACGAACTTGACCGAACAAATGATCTCGCATACTCCCATCCCTCTTGCCATGGTGGCTAGTCGTAATTATAGTGATAGCAGGTGCTGTTACCGGGGGTTGTACTGGGGCATTTGGACAAATTAGCAGAGCAGTCGCGCACTGATCTTGAAAAAAGCTGACAACTATTTCTTGCATCTCCTTCACCAAAGAAGAGAAAATTGTAGCTACGACACCAAATACGGTCAGCGCACGCATCGACGCAAACTTGGTAAGTGTTGCCGGCAAGTGACTCGATGGGCTTTTCAGTCATGCAAGAGCTCGTCAAGCTGAAACTTTCAGCTTCGTCTGAAACAGAAAAATCCATCACTTTTTAAAACTTCGATTAAAAAGGCTTACTTGAAATTTGGCACAACGGCACGTAGGTGGTGGCACTGCAGGAAATTATTCTCCAATCGAGTGAGAAACAAATAGATCCCAAAAGACTAGTCGCGAGGACGATTTTTTCATCGCAAGAGTGGTATTTGGCGAATGTAGACATCGTGGACGATGTAAGCTGTGGGTCCTTGGTTGGTCCAACAGCATACCATGAGGTGCTACCCATGATAGCGCATTGACCCACCCCTAACACCCGATCATCACGCAACGCGATTCTGACGTTTCCAGGGATAAAGCTACTCTAAATCATATCGCATCTGATTCAGGCCATGATCGTTTAAGAAATATAAAAGTAAAGCACTTACACTGCTGGCAAGGCCAAGTGCTGCATCGTATTCGCGTTGGGTGTGAATCTGCGCCACTGTAGCTCCAGTCGTTGAGCCACATGCTTGCCAAGCATTAGCCCAACTGGCTGGCGTGTTTGGTATAAAAAAGCAACGACTGCCGTCAACGACACCTCCATGGGCGATTCGACAATAATTCATAAAGTCAGCGGCGATTGGAAAACAAATGTCGACTGTAAGCAAAAAAGTAATATTAGCCAATAATTAGGAAAGGCTGGCCAGGGCTGGTAAGGATGGTCACTCTGACACCGTTCGAATGCACGTTTCTTACTTGCTGCAACGTGACTCAGAAAAATCGCTAAGCCAACGATCGTAAAACATACAAAAGTCATTTTCATTCCAGGCCGTCCTAGGCCAGCTGAAGTCGCACTATAAGATGGCGTCAAATCGGTCCTTCTTCACCGCTACAGCGTTTATGCGCTTAGCTGGTCGGCATTAGCGACAGGTTAACAACATCTTTGCGTCAGTTCTCTTCCGTCTTTTGGATCAGAAAGTTAGTGTTCAATTCTTCAAATTGGCACTGAGCCAGAAAGAAAGATGAAACTGGCCAATGATTGCATCGGTCATGAGCCCCAGTGTCCAGGAGCCGTTGTCCTTGTCGTCCTTTCAGAGTGACGTGAGACATGCAAAAATGTTTTCTAGAAACTAAGCTCTCTGACCAGGCTTACACAGATATTTCCGATTATCAACGGTCAAAGTAATTGCTTTCTAGAAACAGGTGTTTGGTCTGATTGACTCGGCAGCGCCGTTACTGAGTAACTTTTCTAATTCAATCAGCGCATTGGTTTTGTGATAGCAAGTGCCGTATTTGGTAACCTGGCGCGGGTGGGGACCTTTGTCTGGTTACTAAGTATGACCGAGGAGCTGCTGAGATGACCAGCGTGGCGTGGCACGTCAGAATATAAAAATGTTTGCTCTTTGCCTGATGAGTTTTAAACTGCTTCATTAGTTCCCCACATTTATCTGCACCGCAAAAAGTTTCGATGGGCTCATGTGGGCCATCTGTGTCTTGCGATTCGATGCCCCACCTCTAGATGCCTAGTTTTGCTGTTTTCAATGGAAATAGAATTCAATTGAAGTAAAGCTACTACAGTGGTAGCCTTTTAAAATAGCTCAGTTTTTCAATTATGCGTGCAGGCTTGCAAAAGTGTGACCTATGTCGCATAGTGGAACCGCTTTTAGAAAGGAGTACCCGATTCTGTGTTCTATGTTGGCGGAAGATATGCGAGCATCCAATCTGTCTGGGGAGTTTCGGTGCCAGAGCACGAGTAGACGAGGAATCTGTGTGCGATCACCAGGTTGTAGATATACTGTTGGATTCCAGAAATGCACTCTACTCCTCTGTAAGGTTGAAAATAATCGCCAATACTGCACTAAAACCCGATAAGGGTGTCATAAGTCTGGAAGGCAACATATTTTGAAGATGCTCAGAGTCAGAAAACATTCATTGCTCCAGGCCCAAGCTCGCTCCTTCTCTACTGGATAGGGCAAATATACTGTATAGTCGACAGCGTAGCGTCTCGTACAAGAACTGTGATGCTGCCACATTAGAGAGACTTCGCGTCCACTACACACTCGCATGCGTGAGCGCAGGTCGGAGCGGGCCCTACCCCTCCCCCCGCCTTTTAAGACGACATCAAGAAGAGAGAGAGCACAATTTCAAGAGTTTCTAGGAAGGAAAACTGCAATAGTATTTACAATAGAGAGAGAGCGGAGTTAAGGCTACCCTTGGCCAGGGGTCAGGTACGTTGAGAAGTAGTTTACCGGAACCCTTCTTCGCCCACAGTGGTTACGACAATAAGCGCCTTTTTTAATAAATAATTACAATCCCCAATAAATCTGACACTTTATTTTTAAAGCGTGCACAGTTTCACACCTCTCAGAGACAAATCTGACTGTGAGCTATAATGCGAAAAAAATCATGTTGCTCCTCAAACCCCCTCAGGATAAAATTTTTCATACTTTTTAGTCATAGTTATAATGAAAACAATTTGGTGCTACGCTGCTTGACACATGCGTCGGACAAATTGTCGAACTGGTGTCGCAATCGCGAATAGATCGCGAAAATAGCTCGCACATATTTTCTGGGCTGGCCTTATAATTGTAACTGCGACACCATACTCGATCGGCGCACGCTTCTACGCATATTTGATGATCGCTGACGCCAGTAACTCTTTCGATCGGAGATTCGGTCATGCAAATATTGGTTAATGTAAAGTGTTCGACTTCGTCTAAAATTAAAATGGAGGAGCAGAGTATGGGCTGACTACAAAAATACAAGAAACGTATTATACTTGAAATATGACAAACTGGATAATAATTTGCTGGAGTCCACGCTAATGGTGGTGTCTCGCATGGCAAAGCTGTCCAAGCCAGAGAGAGGCATCGTGGGGTGAGTGAAAGTAGGATTTCGTGGTCACAGTTATGATATTTTGCATAGGTATCAGTAAGCGTGCGGGTGGTTAGCAAAGCGTCTGGACTTCCGCTAGCTTCATACCAGTTCGTCTCAGTGCCGATTGTGCAGGCTCCAAGGGCTAGGAGGGTCTCGTCACGCATAGCGATTATAGAATTTGCCAGGTTGCTGGTTCTCTAAAACCTTTCAAGGTGACTTGAAATGTTTCAAAGTTCATATAGCATCTTTTCTTACCCTTTGCAGAGCAGTTTTAGCTGCCTCGTATTCTCGTTGTGTATGTATTTGCGCCAATGTGGATCCATTGACAGAAGCACAAGTTGCCCAGGCGTTATTCCAACCGCCTCCTCTATTAGGTACATAGAAGCAGCGGCTACCATCAACAACGCCACTATAAGTTGCGCACAGACTTTCGAAGCCACTTTCATTTGGATAACACACAGCTAAAAAAGTGATGTTTTGCAAAAGTCAGAGATGCTGAGCAGTTGCATACCTGAGGTAACCGAATACACCACAGGAATTGAAACCAAAACCAGGTAAAGCGTGATAGATATTAAGGCGGTCATCTTTGCCCTCATCTGGCTTCGGCTGCCCACCTTTGCTTCCGCTAGAAGTAAGAACACTGACAATGAGTATCCGTTGGGGCTACAGCATAATGGGGAATATTTTGTGTGGGAAACAAGTTGCCAGCCAGCAACTATATCTAGGTATAATTCTGTTCTTAAGTATATGACCTTGTATTTCCCTCCTAATATTTCCGAATAATTGCAAGGACTGTTCAATGGATTTTGGAACCTTCCAATATGACTGTCTACAACGAGACACCCGCGCCTTCTTCTAACAAAGCATTTGCACCTATGCAGCATTGCCAGTGCTGCTCGGAATATTTTATCAGTTTCGCACAGTCCATGACAACAGTTAATCAGTCAAGCATGGCAATAGTGGGAGGAATACTGTCTTCAGACCTATTTCGTCATATTGGCACTATGCCGTGTCCATCACAGAGGAATCTATGAATGGCCCTGTCTTTCTTAGGGACCTAGTATTGTTTGAGCACAATAGAGTACGGAATTCTCGCCGTCGCTGCTGGGATTATGCTGGTGAAAATGGTTCTTCAGCATTCTAGAAAGATAAGACTGGTTCGACCAATTATTGATTTGTACTCTAAAGAGCGACCTACATCCTAGTGATTTTCTGAAATCGCAGAGAGCCCTGACTAGTTGATGGATTCGGCAGAAGCAGGTCTTTGAAAGAAGCGTTATCACGTAACAGAGCTCTGTACTCGTAAAGGATCCCTTTTTCGAGGTAGCCGTACATTGTCAGACTGATTCTTTTGATCTGCACATTGCCATAGCTGTCGTCAAGGCAATATATGTACCCCTATTGTAGGGCACCCTTATGCCTTTTGTTTTTAAATCATGCCAGTAAAGACAGACGTAGCATATTTTACATTAGAGGCATCTTCAATTCGAAGCGCTGCAGCAATATTCAGAGACTTATACTGACACTGGGTTATACTGACAAGCTTGAACTCACCCGTAGCTCTCACTCGAGGTGTCACATGTGCATTGTCGAACCTACTGTCAAGCTGTTCATGCCAGGGACAGGCAAGGACAGCTTTGAAATGCGAGTTGCCACCAAAAAGATTCTAGATCACCGAATGAAGCTCGAAAACTCAATAAAAGATAGGTAGGTCTTGTCTATTTATAATTGGCGACTTGACGTAGGCTTCTGATACAATAGAGTACGTGCCCTGACAAAGAGCATGCTTGAAATTTTGCACTGGCTCTCTCTCTCTGTCTCCGAATGGCTCTATGCCTATGGTGGCGTCAGGCTGCCAACCCCTATTTAGGTATCTGGGATCCAGGTTCGAACTGGCCGGGACATTGACCGTCAACAATTCGAGGGCGCAATCATTTATGAGGACTACTTCGTTGCGCAGTTCGAACAGCCTTGACCCCCTTATAGTGCCCGATCGAAAGGAGCTTCGGCAAGTACAAAAGTAGCTTTAACCATGGATTTTTAAATGCTTTAGCCATGGCTAGTTTTAAAGCTGCATTATTTATTCAGGCTATCAACCGTTTATGTATTATGACACAGTTTCAATCGTAATTATAATGGTTACAATTGCTGTTTCCAACAATGGTGGTCGGGCACATATTTTTGACGTTACCACCATCGCAATCACGAATTGACCTCGAGAATAACTGGCATCCGTTTCTTGCATCTCCTTCACCAAAATCCATATAATTGTAGCTGCGGCACCAAACTCGCTTTGCGCAGGTTTCAGCGCAAGGTTGGGCGATGTCGCTGGCAAACGTTTCAACGGGTGTTTCTGTCATACATTTGATGGTCAAAGTAAAATTCTTGACGTCATCTATTAGACAAAAAATTAAAGAAAAAATTTTGATGAGAAAAGTCTTACTTGAAAAGTGACACAGCGTATAATTTGCTGCTGCAACTGATCATCTTCCAGTCCAAGGAGAAGCAGGTCGAGCCGAGGAGCCCCAAAGGTTGGAAATCTTCGCACTTATAGTATTTTGCAAAAGTATTGAATGTGTCCAAGGCGGGATCTGGACTTGTGGAACTCGTGTACCAAGCGCTATTTTTTTGGATGGCGCACTCTAATATTGCTGCTAATTGAGCACCCCGCAGGCCTATCATGATATCAGAATTGCGGTACCCAATCTAGAGAAAAGCTAGTTTATAAATTAGCCTCTCGACCGAATGAACCATTATTACCTGACTCGCAAGGCGTTGTACAGCCTCGTATTCTCGGAAGGTATGAATTTGCGCTAAGGTGGCACCGGATGTGCTGCCTTATCTTGCCCACGCTTGATCCCAAGTACCTCTAATAGCAGGTACGTAAAAGCAGCGGTTACCATCAACGATTCCATTGAATTTCGTGGCACAATAGTCGACGAAATCACCTTCATTTGGGAAGCAGATCTCAACTAAACAAGTGAATTTGAAGCATGTGTCAGAGTCACAAAACGTCATCTTACCTGCGTCAGCCGCTGATAATCGTGAAATTATTTGAACATAACCCAGAAGCCATTTAATATTCATATCAGCTCACGATATTAGCGGAATTCAGATTACCAGCTGGTCCTGGCCTTTAGTACGCTCTTTCTCTTTTGCGTTGTCAGTCCGTCTTCTCCGATGTCAGGGCGCAGACAGAATAATGGAATCTGAGTGGACAACCACGAATGAGCTAGCTGCGATCGATGCATGGCAATCGATCAGAGCATTCATAGTTTTGAATACAAAGGTGGGCTGGCATGGCTACAGCTCGAGATCTTTTAAAAGGGTTCACTTTCTTTTGAAGGTACGAGTACCATGCAGCTTGGAGAATGTAGCCGCCCTTATAAATCATAAATGCAACATTGCTGTCATACTGTACTATAAGAAATGTAGGTATGCGCTTTACAGACGATTGATTTTGCATCATTCTGACAGGTATTTTTTGCCTTTGAAGTAGTCAACATGCGATTTTTGCTTATCTTTTGAGACATGGTACATGAAATTCGGAGGCTTCCTGAACATTCCAAAGCTCAAAATTTTTAAGGGCCGATCTGTTTTTCCTTCCTTCAGAAATTCCACGTCACAAGATTTGTCGACTTACGCTTGCGAAATATCGCCAATCAAGTCAAACTAACTTCCTGGATTAAAAAAAATAGCTAGCGAAAAACCAGCTGACAGCATAGCATCCCCTTATTGTGAGTAGTAATTGACGACAGCTGCCCCCGATATTCACTAGTCATACTTCGAATTCTGGTGATCGTGAAAGTGTCAAAAAACAGATCCAACTCCCCAGGTCGTTTTCCTGTAGACGCTAAATGGGACACAATCAGTCTTTCTGATCATTACACCCCTACTGTCTCACAGTCGCGATTCTACCAAGGAGGTCACATAAGATATACAGTTTGGTGATACACGAGTGTATTGTGTATTATTTCCCTGAGATAACTATTAGACTTGCACTTGCAGCCTGCCTATTGTTTACAGTTGACTTTTTACCCCATCGGTTTTTTTAAAATTTTTGTGGGTTGGGCCCCGTGCCACCCCAGTTCCCCTCGGGACTTCCAACCCGTTTTCGCCTAAAGCCGGCCAGCAGTCATGATATGATAAGCGGGGCCGTGAGGTGACCAGCTCTCACGGCAGCTTCCCTCTGCGTGTCTCCACTAGGAGCACCTCCACTCGAGGGCACCAGCGTCCCAGGATGATACCGGGCGAGAAGGGAGGGACCTTCCCGACTGGTGTTCGGAAACCAGTTTCCTGATTCTCTACTCGTTCGGCGTCGGCCACTTGACGGCACTGGGTGAGTCGCCCAGAGCCTGGCGTGCAAGGCTTGCGACAGACTTACTAAACTGCCGTCCCCAGCCGGAACAGAACTGCGGCCTCCCAGTCAGGGTTGATGGCCCAAGCAATGTGGGACCAACGCCTTAACCAACTGAGCCACCACGGCTCTTTTTACAGCAATTTGGTAAAGAACTGTATATGTACAGTAGGCAACTGTAGGTACCTTACAATATGTGCGAGTTGGTGGCACTGCTAAACTTTTGGCTTCATCATGCTAGACATTCTACAGTATAATCATGACCTTAAATTTTTCTCCTGGCATGGCATCATAAAATCGTCAAAGAATCTCATCTAATCGTATTCATAATGATTGCACGTTGCGTTCTTTGGCTGATTACTGGGACATTTCGCCACATCCAGTTCACAATCATGCATCGACCTTGAAAACAGTTGACACTCGTTTCTTAGGTCCGCGTCACCGAAATACATATAATTGTAGCTACGACACCAAACACGGTCTGCGCATTTTTCCACGCAATCTTGGGAATTAGAAGTTGAAAACCTTTCGACTGCAGCTTCAGTCATGCATGTTGTTGTCAACGAGAAACGCTGAGCTCCATCTGAAGAAAACGTGAACTGGTCACACGAGGTTACTGGTTAGCGAAAAGGAAAAGCTCAGGTGTGGTAAAAGGGGTCCAATGTCCATAGTTCCGCTGATCGTGAGCTGCGCCCCTACACTCTGACTGTGAGCGTCAACTAGTCGCATGTACTGCCTCAAGTTTGGGTCTCCTCGGTTGCCAGGTTCTCAGAGAAGGCCTGTAAAGGTACGGGTCAGAGTTAGCGTATGTATTATGAAATAATACATTGAACAGTTTTTCTGGCTCACTGTCGGGCGAACTCCATTGGCGCATTGATTACTGCGATAGCAGCTTCAACATTGCAATCAAACGTTATTTTTTTGACGTCGTGTATTTATCGACGGGCCATCTATCGAGCTGTGTGCGCACAGAAATATGAAAGTTTGTGTGTGCGATCAAATGCCATAACAGAGCGACGGACTATGCACCCCGATCATCGCCTTCCTCGTCATCATTGAACTACCGTATTGTTACAGTACTATTGTAAGCAGACACGCATCAAATGTAATTACTTACTCGAGACTTCACAAACTGGATAATATGACGCTGTTGATAAGAGTCCATCGGCGCACTCAATTGTGCTCCAAGTCAATGAAAAGCATATCGGACTCAGATTTGGGACGCCGTTGCTCCAGCATTGGTAATACTTCGCAAAGGTATCAAGGACTGTCAGCTTTGGCTCGGCTGTTGACGCATCGTGATACCATTTCGCTGAACTCTCAATGGCACACTGAATAGACGTATACATCTGCGTGTCACGCATGGCAATTATTGAGGAGTTTGGGTCATAGCCTTTCTGAAAGACTAAGTTACTTGTTAGAGTACATCTCAAAGTAATAGTTATTGAAACATACTTGTTTTACGAGGTTAATCAATGCATTATACTCTCGAAGTGTATGAACCTGAGCTAACACTCCACCTTTGTTGTTGCATATTGACCATGCATTATTCCAATTGCCTTTGCTACTATCCACAAAATAGCATCGGCCACCATCCACCACACCGCCAAGTATATTGGAACAGTAAGCTTGGAAATCGCTTTGCTGGGGGAAACACACAGCTAAAACGGTTGGCATGCACAGTTTGCATTTCTTTTGCTCCATGCAGGATGCTTTAATATACTCGATTTCGATTTCAATCTTTCCTAGGCCCCCACTGATATGTACCTGCGTGTAGATTCGATGAAAAGTAGACCCCGGAACGGGTCAGGTACATTCGGGTCGGGTCGGGTCGGGTCGGGTCGGGTTGACCCGACCCGGTGTCTAAGTAAAGCCATGGAATATTGTCATGTTTTGCTGAAGGGAGGAGAAATGAGGTCTAACGATAAGTGAAGCTATTGAAGCACATTTACTGTACATATTAGGTGAATTTTCAAGGAAGCGTGGGTGGAAATACAAGGCAAGGAAGGGCTTCAAACAGCACACCCACAGGGTCTTGAAGAAATTTTATTACGTTTAAGTTATAGTTATTTGCTTTAAAAGGCTTATGTTTGCAAATCCTCAATACTAGCGCTCACTTGATGCATAAGTCGATACCCGACCACCAATAGAGCAATAGAGAACACACAATATTCCTGTAAAATATTCCCGCATTGTGAACAATCAATCGACAGTCGCTTTTCATGTGCCAACCACTACTGACATACTTTTTTGTGGTCGACTTTATATGCACCACTGGAACTAATCCCCATGAGTCAGATCAATGAACCTATTGTTCCAGCTCTACCGGAAGCATATGAATAAGTAATGTTATCAATATCAACTACACCAAACAGCAATAACGCAGAGTGATATTTCTGAGTCAATGTGCAATAATTTTACGGGAGAACGCGAAAGAATTCTTATGCTAGTATTCAAGTAGGTACTTCTGAATTATCATGTTGGCATTCAGAAGAAAAGAAATTTGATGGCGCTCGCGTGAGACAACAAAGTTTTACACGTTTATTTTCTAATATGACACCCACGCCCGTTAAAAATAGCTGACACTCTAAATGGCAGATATATAGCATCTGTTTACTTTAGGAATGCACGAGTACACGCGGCCTATGCGGCAACGTGGAGGGCGTGTATATTCCCAAAGAAAACAGGTATGTAGGTAAGGAGAGCTATTTCTGAGCGATATTTTTTAAACTAGAGAGTCAACGAGATGCATGCAAAATATATTTCATCAATGAAAAAGACTTCCTGCTATGCCGAAGAAAGGCACTACACTACAAAAGACTGTGATAACATTCATTCGTGATGGCATGGCATGATAAGATACGAAGATTTTTATCCAGTTATTTTAGTATCTCTATAGTTGATTGGCTAAATCTAATCATCAACATTTATCAACGTTTATTTTCGGTTCCTTGCCATAAGCAGCCGTGAATTTTCCAAACAATCCTTTGTCTTCTCGAAAATACTCTGCCAAGGTTTTATCAATCTGGAACGGGTACCATCCGCTCAGGAATGAATTAGCTGGCATGGCAACTTCGTATCCAAGGTTTACACATCGACTCCAAAGAGCCAAGTAGGAGGCTGGTTGAACTTGGAAGGTGTCGGTGGTGCCCCATTTGCATGTCACCCGCGCCCATTTGCCAGATACGACCACGTCTTTGCCACTGCTATACAGCCATGACCAGCCTGGTTTGGAATTGGCAGAGGAGAAAAAGCTATTGGACTTCTTGGCGCAAATAACATTAGCTATAGCATCTAAAAAAGAAAAAAGTTACGTTACTTAAAGTTTGCGCAATAGGTGATATTTGGGGTCCAGGACTTGCGTCTTACGGTGTCATTAGCAAACAAAAAGGTGCAGTCCGGCAACATAAAGCTGGAGGTACAGCACAGTTCGATGCGATGCGACGTTTTGGGAACATTTTTACATTGTCATTCGGGCCAAAAGTGTCGCATCGCACGCTTATTTGGATCATCGCATCGCATCGAACTATACTTTAGGCTTGAGTACTCCAGGTCAGATACTAAGTCACTAAATTTCTAAATGATATTTGAAGCACAAAGATTGACTTAGCATGCCGGCAGCAAAGCTGATGGTTATGGCAACAGGATACAATAGGAGCGTGCCAACTGCACCCACCCTCAGAGATTTTAGCGCCGCTATGTTAGATGCTTGCCAAAGTGTGATATCCGCTATCAGGGTAAAGTGGCCCAGAGGGTGTTGGTGAAAGGGGGGTGCCCCCGAAAGTGCTAGAAATGCAGCGAGGTGGAATGGGTTCGGGGACATGCACAACAGCCGCGATCATAGGGCTCACTACATTTCCAGTCACTCAGAAATATTGGGGCAAAGCGTCTTATATAAAATATCGTTAAAATGCATACTGTATGTACCCGTAGAGTACTGCCTCACCTCCATATTTCTCTCCAGTCTGATTATTCTTTGCTGCTTGCGTTGGGTCGAACAAACTGGATCCTTGCGCTCCATTCAAAACGTCATCCAAGAATGGAATTTCTGGCAAATTAGGGAACAATTCTTTCATTTTGTCTCCAGTTAGATCGGTTGGCTTGACTGAAATATGGAAATTCACATTCTGCAAGCATAAAATAAGATCATCGCGCACCTGATATGATTCCGCCAAACTTGTTATCGCATATTGGTCGTTTTGGCATCTCGCACATGACCAGTCCCTTACTGTCCGAGCATGACCGTGTGTACCAATTGCCTGCAGTCCTGGCATTTGCGGCCAAACATGTTCCATTCCTGTATTGATCCTGGCTGATCAAATTTGACAGGGTCATCAAAAGATTGCCACTCTTGTCAGAACCATCAACGAAATTCCAGCCACCACTGGTCGTGTAGCCACCGAGCCAAAGATAAGCACTCTCGTCTGATTTCAACCAGCTGGCGGAATATTCGCTGAAAGAATCGTTCAGACAGTGAAATTGTTCACGGATTTAGACAGTAGAATCTCATTACCTAGCTACAGCGGTTGCCATTGATTGCTCCATCAGTCCATTGATCATGGACACATAAGAAGTCGGCTCTATTTTTCGGCATTTATCATGCATATCCCAAAAGGCGCCCTTCATTTGACTCGGATTATCCGCTGGTGGCAAGAAAAAGCAGTGATGGTCTGATGCGTTAGTCCAAGTGAGCCAGCCTGATGGGCAACCCAACGGGCAAGACGAGCTGCAACAAAACATGGGTTTTTTTTACCTACAGCATTGTTACGCCACGAATAAAATCCTACCTGGGTTTCTCGATGGTGTTTTCACCGCTGCAGTCCCAATTTTCTGCACCGCCAAGCAAGCCACTAAGAGTCGAACCGATGCCAGTTAAAGCATAATCGAGTGCGCTTTCGCCCAAAAGTTGACCAATGAAGGGAATAGAAGGAAGTTTGGGGAAAAGATTTGCCAGACTGCATGGTGAGAGCGAAATTGGGCTGACTGCAAAAATGTTTTGAGTGAGCTTAAGGCAAACAAAAAAAGTACCAGAAGCTTACTTGGCAAAATGCTGCCTGTTGCGCCACATACGCCTGAAAAGGACACTCTTGACTCTAAATTAACGCTAAATACAAAAAGCTTGGGCACTTACGTCTTTTCGGCATTTCGCAAATAGCAGCGCCAGTCTTGTCAGAGCACGGTCTAGTTTGCCACAGCCCCAGTGTCTTGATGTCAGCTCCCAAGCAAGTGTCGTTCTTCTGTGACCCTATTACATTGGCACCCATCATGAGCACGCTACCCGATTGGTCAGTGCCATCAAGATATTTCCAGCCATTCTCGGAGGTGTAGCCTCCGAGCCATAAGAAACCATTACCCAATGCAAGGAGCCAGTTTGCGGAATACTGACTAAAAAACTTGACAATTGGTGCTGTAAAAATAGTTCATATAAGCTTTTGCCATATAAACACACTCACAGAGCGACTGGCGTGGCGGCAGCCTGCTCAAAAAGGCTGTTGATGACCATAACGTAGGAGGTCTTTTCGATTTGTTTGCAGCGCCTGTTGTGGAACCAGAACGTGTCTTGCTTAGCTGGCTGTGAGGGAAGCAAATAGCAGTGCTCGCTGAATCCAAATCGAACCCATCCCTGCGGGCATGCGAGAGGACAGTTTGAGTTGCTAAAACAAATGAAATAGCTAATAAAGAGTGTAATTTGATGTCGCAAACGAACTTAACAATGACTCACTCTTCATCGCTATCACTAGAATTGTCGCCATCAGAACCGCTAACAGATTCGCCACCGCTACTGATACTTTCTTCAGCGCCACCGCCGCTGCCACTGCCTTGTCCGCCTGACTCTGCATGATCAGTACCATTTCCTCCACTGCCACTGCTACTATCCCCGTTTCCATCACCACCCCCACTGCTGCTGTCCTCACCTCCAGCACCCCCATGATCACTGCCGCTGCCACCGCTACCATTGTTTTGATTTGCACTTCCACTGCTACCTCCATTTCCATTTGCATTTTCACCTCCATCATCACTGCTGCCACCAGCGACAACACCGCTTGCGCTATCACTACCACTGCTTTCGCCGTCTCCTTGCCCACTTCCGGTGCCTTGTCCACTTCCAGTGCCATGGCCACTTCCCATGCTTTGGCCACTTCCCGTGTCTTGGCCACTTTCCGTGCCTTGGCCACTTCCAGTGCCTTGGCCACTTCCAGTGCCTTGGCCACTTCCAGTGCCTTGGCCACTACCACTACCACTGCCACTGCCCCCGCCGTTTCCTTGTCCACTTGCGGTGCCTTGTCCACTTGCGGCGCCCTGTCCACTTGCGGTGCCTTGTCCACTTGCGGTGCCTTGTCCACTTGCGGTGCCTTGTCCACTTGCGGTGCCTTGTCCACTTGCGGTGCCTTGTCCACTTGCGGTGCCTTGTCCACTTGCGGTGCCTTGTCCACTTGCGGCGCCTTGTCCACTTGCGGTGCCTTGTCCACTTGCGGTGCCTTGTCCACTTGCGGTGCCTTGTCCACTTGGGCGCCTGTCCTTGCGGGCCTTGTCCACTTGCGGTGCCTTGTCCACTTGCGGTGCCTTGTCCACTTGCGGTGCCTTGTCCACTTGCGGTGCCTTGTCCACTTGCGGTGCCTTGTCCACTTGCGGTGCCTTGTCCACTTGCGGTGCCTTGTCCACTTGCGGTGCCTTGTCCACTTCCAGTGCCATGGCCACTTCCAGTGCCTTGGCCACTACCACTACCACTGCCACTGCCCCCGCCGTTTCCTTGTCCACTTGGGGTGCCTTGTCCACTTGCGGTGCCTTGTCCACTTGCGGTGCCTTGTCCACTTGCGGCGCCCTGTCCACTTGCGGCGCCTTGTCCACTTGCGGTGCCTTGTCCACTTGCGGTGCCTTGGCCACTTCCAGTGCCTTGGCCACTACCACTACCACTGCCACTGCCCCCGCCGTTTCCTTGTCCACTTGCGGTGCCTTGTCCACTTGCGGCGCCCTGTCCACTTGCGGCGCCTTGTCCACTTGCGGTGCCTTGTCCACTTGCGGTGCCTTGTCCACTTGCGGTGCCTTGTCCACTTGCGGTGCCTAGTCCACTTGCGGTGCCTTGTCCACTTGCGGTGCCTTGTCCACTTGCGGTGCCTTGTCCACTTGCGGTGCCTTGTCCACTTGCGGTGCCTTGTCCACTTCCAGTGCCTCCACCCCCCCCCCCCCCCCCCCCCCCCCCCGCCACTTCCAGTCCCTTGTCCACTTGCGGTGCCTTGTCCACTTGCGGTGCCTTGTCCACTTCCAGTGCCATGGCCACTTCCCGTGCCTTGGCCACTTCCAGTGCCTTGGCCACTTCCAGTGCCTTGGCCACTTCCAGTGCCTTGGCCACTTCCAGTGCCTTGTCCACTTGCGGTACCTTGTCCACTTGCGGTGCCTTGTCCACTTGCGGTGCCTTGTCCACTTGCGGTGCCTTGTCCACTTCCAGTGCCATGGCCACTTCCCGTGCCTTGGCCACTTCCAGTGCCTTGGCCACTTCCAGTGCCTTGGCCACTTCCAGTGCCTTGGCCACTACCACTACCACTGCCACTGCCCCCGCCGTTTCCTTGTCCACTTGCGGTGCCTTGTCCACTTGCGGCGCCTTGTCCACTTGCGGTGCCTTGTCCACTTGCGGCGCCTTGTCCACTTGCGGCGCCTTGTCCACTTGCGGTCCACTTGCGGTGCCTTGTCCACTTCCAGTGCCTTGTCCACTTGCGGCGCCTTGTCCACTTGCGGCGCCTTGTCCACTTGCGGCGCCTTGTCCACTTGCGGCGCCTTGTCCACTTGCGGCGCCTTGTCCACTTGCGGCGCCTTGTCCACTTGCGGCGCCTTGTCCACTTGCGGTGCCTTGTCCACTTCCAGCCCCGCTTCCTCCACCACCAGCTTGACCCCATTCACTGCCACCACCTTCCTGGGGCCCACCATTTTGATTTGGGCAATTACAGTTGCATTGACTCGTTGCTGCTGGCGTTCGCAGCGCAGGCTCTTTTGTATCCGCATTGAGGTCGTTCCTAATGCAATGGCATGCTAAATCGACTTCACCCTTGTCGTCATTCTTCCCTGTAACAACTTCACAATCGCATTTATACTCGTCCGGATAGACGCCAACGGCTCCAAGGGCACCTGTGATCGGCGCGTTGGGAGGGCATCCACGCCCAGAAAGCAAACCTTCGGGAGCACCTAAAATGTGAATATTATACATGCATTTTTTGTGATGTGTCTGCCGTTTCGATTCATAAATGGAAACTTGAAAACTAATCAGGCTTACCTGACGTCTGATAAAGGCACACAGCTAATAAAACCATTAACTTCCCCATCGTTTTCTTTTAGAGAGAGAGTTTAGATCCAACTGTCCTCAGTTTTGTTGGTCTTACACATTGCGCGCGTGCTCCATATAGTGGAACGAGCGGCCGATTTGAGGTCTCTGCATCTTTCTTGTCTCGAGGCGAAGTTCAAGCGCCAAGGCTGGACGAACTGCGGACAGCGCAGGATTGGCCATGACCACAATTTGGAGCACAAGATAAATGTTCTACGATAAAATCTCTCACGCGGGAGAGGGCGAAAACAAGAGTGGCTAGGGAGGAACCTTCCACGTGTCAGTGTTTTCAAAGTTGTACGTGCAGATGGAGAGGTCAAGGGTGTGCGCTTCAGCCTTATGGTAGGGTCATGGCTGCCACCATACTTGATGCATGATTGATTTGAAAGTTCCCTTACTTGTCCACTCTATCATCATTCCATTTTGATGGCAGAAAGTGCACTGGTTTAACCCAGTTTCGCGGCTGTATTTTGGATTACATCGCACTGACTGATCACTGCATTGCAGCACGAACCACATAAACAAAGTGGGAGTAATTCAAGCATGTGCCACATAATTGCTCCAAGGCTTAACAGCGCTCTCTTCGTTACTCTGTCATATTTTCAAGAGCCTCTAACTACTGCCTACGCGTAGTTATAATGGAAACAAGTGTTGGTGAAGCTTGTGGTCTCAGGGCATTGGCTGGCAGTTGGAACTCGGCAATCGTCAAGCGATCTCGAAAAGAACTGACATCCATTCTGGGGGCTCCCCTCGCTGATGTAAATAAAATTGAAACTTCGACACCATGGTAATTTGGCGCATAATTGCCCGCATTCTTGTGGCAAATATCGCGAACCCGAAACTTCTTTAATCGCCAGTTCTTTCATGCATTTACTCGTGAATTTATACTCTTGTACCTCATCTAAAAGTATCAAATTTCTTGTTAGAGAGAAGAATAAAAGAAAATAATTTTGTCTTACTGCTGAACTGGCACAAAGGGAAATAGTCCGGTGCAGCGCAGGTGTCATCAGTCCACGTCAAGGCGAGACATCTCGGATTCGGTGCAGTGTCTGGAGCAAGATCCTTGCAATCACCCATATCGGAGAAATACTTCGCGTATGTGTTTCCTGCAGGCAAATTGGAATTCACTGTAGTTTCATCGTCATACCAAAATGTTGTGGTTGTCATAACAGCGCAGGGAGGTGTCGACTCTGTCTCATCGCGCAGAGCGATCATGAAATAATTGTTGCAATAATTTGGTACGCCACTCCAGCATTTGCCCTAAAATAATTTTACTGTATGCGGTGAGGTCTGATGACATAACACTTACAATTAGCGGGTAAGCGGATAAGACTAAAGGTTAATAACTTGTTTTAACGAGCTTACATCAGCAGAGAGGCCGTCATATACTTTTTGGTACTCGCGATAAGAATGCAACTGTGCTAAAACATGACCATTCGCGCGACACTTGGCCCATGCGTGGCTCCAATCGCCTGTACTGTTTATTGCATAGTAGCATCGACCGCCATCGACAATGCCGCCAAACGTCGTCAAACAAAAGTTTTCGAACGATTGTTGGTCTCGATAGCAGACAGTGGCTAGATGCAAAAATTCTATGTCTAATGTGCAAATCCTGTCTCTGCTGAGAGTGAAAAGCAACTTACCGTTCGGAACAGAGAAAACAATTGGCAGGAAGCAAATAAAGAAACTCAGCGAGATCATGAGCTGCATCTTTGAAGTGGTGATGGCTCCGGAAAACAGATGGTGTAGAAAGAGTGGCCTGAGCCGCCCACCCTGGGTGGCAGGGTTTGTCTTTCAGTGGCCGGCTTCAGTGCTCCCCGTACAAAGTCCTGTCATGCATCCAAGCGACCATGAACTTACAAAAGGGTTGCCATTACGGATTTATAATTATCTTAGGTAGGGGGTACCGATTCACGGAATAATGACATGTTAATTTGTGTAATTGTGAGTCACTCGGAAAATGTCAGCTTTTACCAGAACTGAACAGATTGTGATTGTCACAATAGGATTTTCTGGCTGTTGATATAAAAACGAAAGCTCTTTACGAGCAAATGACTGTCCTGACAGCAGCTGAAAGGACCACAGATTAAAATTCTCTGCCGATGTGGGTCTTTATCGAGAATGTGAAGCAAATGCAAGTTTACAACGTACAGACCCCGCAAGTGCTTGCGCTGATCCCCGCTGTGAGCCGTTTTTTGGTGCAAAGATGGAATCAGAGAGTGAATGCAAGCTTCTAAGGCGATAGGTGATCAAAGGTCTGAGTTCCTTTATCCCTGTGTAGAACTTTGTCCCCTTTTTACTATTTCCACTCGGAGGTTGTGTGCAACCAGAAGTGGCCACTGTTATGTCCTCTGCGAGCTTCCAGATGAGATAGCAGATACTTTCGGAGATGCCCAAACCGGCTCCCTGTCTGTTAACTTATCTGAACATTTTGAGCTGAAAATGATGCTAATCATCGTCAGATTTTAGAAAATCCAGATGGTTTCCATGTCTAAATGACTGGGTCACAAAGCAGCCAAAAAGAAATCGAGTTGGGAAAATTGAAGAGCCATGTGGGCGCGTCGCCTACATTCCGTTTCAGAGCTTTTCATTCATTCAGAGTGGCCCCTCATTTAGTGTGTTAAGGGTCGACTTGCAATCGATACTCTGTACGGAGGTGGCAGCTGGGTGCCGTTTCAGTCATGCATGTAGTACAGTAGGTCGCAAGACTTCTGTAGGTGCCCTGGGTTTTAGGCGTGGTGCAAAAGCTCCACCAGTCACTCACTTCAGTGATACGTCACGACCGGATCGGATGGGGGTTTGTCGGATCGGATCGGATCGGATGGAAAAAAATCTCGGATCGGATCGGATGAGTTTCGTATCGAATCATAGGAAAAATTTGTAATTTTTTCCGGCATTGAATGACGCATGAACATTTTCGAAAGGCTGCCCCCATGATAAACACACAGTATTTATTTTCATGGTTACATGACATAAGCAGCCCCTCTCAGCCACACATAGATGGATCTACTTTACAAACTGATAAAGTAAAGCTGATCCATGCTGCTCATAAATGACTGCAACCACAACTTCAATTTTTTGAAATAAAAAACAGATACTTCCACTTTGTCTCCACTCCTCACTAATATTTCTGTCGTCCATCTCCAAACATTTGCAAAATCTGGAAAGGCAATTTTTCAAACCGTTGCATCGAACTTAATAAAACTGAAAATTGCAACTTGTTTCCAGGTGTAAAAGAGCTCTCTGAAAAATATTGGGGGGGGGGGCATCTGTCCAACTGGTAAGCAACTAAAACCTGAGTCTTGGAAGCTAAAAATCGAAGCCCAAAACCTAAAAGCGAGTTTGGAATGAGCCCTGCGTGATTATGTCAGCGCTCGGGTTTCTCATATCGAGAGTTCAAAAATTTTCTGGACATTAGGCCATCGCTGATCAGTTGGCCAGACGTCTGTAATATTTTGCAGAAACCTTCCTTTTGCGCCTGGGAACAATCAGCAAATTAGGAGTTTCTGTTTCGTAAAGTTCGACTTGACGGTCGGCGATGCTCCCTTGTGTGTGAGTCATCAATGTCTGGTCTCAAATAATAATAATGAGATGACGACTTGTAAATCTAATTATGAGAAAAAAATGGAAGCATCAATGCGTAATATTGATTTCATCTCATTCATTACATTACAGAGTGAGTGGGGTCAAATTTCGCGGTAGTTTTATGTTTGCCCGCGATGATTTCAGAAACCATTGAATGTCGGATCGGATGGTTCAGATCGGATAATCCGATCCGAATTTTCGGATGGTGACTTTTCGGATCAGATCAGATAGTATCGGATCGGATATCCGATCCAAACGGATGGCATCCGATCCGATCCGGCCGTAAGTGATACGAACCCAGCCGTATTACAAGTGTATGCATTAGCGACTTTGCGACATTTGTCCATTTCGAAAATTTTGAGAAATCAGTCAACCCGTAGCCGCAGCGTAGAGAACATGTGGATTCTGTATGGAATACCAGCCGCTGCTTTAAAAGTTCCACCTTGGATTTGCATCATTCCCACATTCCAACGCACTTTGAATCCATCAAATTTCACATGACATAAGGGCTAGTCCAAACCAGATGCAAATGGCAGTTTAGAAGCTGTATGATCATGTCGAAAAAACTTGGTCTTAGGGAATCTACAGATCCGCGAAGACATACCGACAGTTGGGTAGCAAATGTCGGGACGGAGATGAGCCATTCTACGACCTGGGAGAAACCCATCGGTCGTGCATGAATCACTTAATCTTTTTAGGACAAATGACAAGCCTTTAGCTGTTTCCTGTCATCTCTGCCGACATTATGCGTCTCTCTATTTTCCTCTTAAAATAAGCACTAATATGCACTGTCTGGGTCATTCCTTTGCTTCCAACCTGAGCGATCGGCTGGCAGCTGCTGATGCCATTTCTTGAGAATGAAGGACAACATCGATCACGCGGCATTCTTATCAGTCCAATTTCCATCGCAGAATACGCAAAAAATCTGATATATACATGCAGATATAGCGGGTCACGCCGCGACCATACTTTACAAGCATATAAAGAAGTTTTTTTGATGATTGATGATTGACAATGCCGGTGAACACGATGTACCAAATGAAATGTGTGTACTGTGGCTCTTATATAAGCATTCAGAGCTTACTCATGTACTCATGTACTTAGTTAGAAGTTTCGCATAAACTTGGCAAATCACGTATACAGTACGCGGATAAAAACCTTTTGGCACCACTTGGCAAGGTCAAACCAGTTTAATCACTTTCGCATCAAATTTTTTCACGCTTCTTGTCAAAGATTGCGGCAATCCATGCTCCTTCAATAATGCTTCCCACCAAACGTAGTTAAGCTTCTCACTACTGCCGAGGTGCACAAACAGAGTTTCTCCAACGACTACTTCGTTCCCAGCTCCCATAAATCTGGATCCAATATCGAAATAAGTCACATTCTCCACTCGTTGTCTGAGAATTCCAGTCACATAAACATCATCGATCCAGAAGAATTTTGTTCTCAGCGATTCCTCATAAAATATTCCTGGCAAATCATTGCTGAGCATGTAGGCGGCTCCGGGGCAGTAGGGCGGGTATTTGTCGTCCTCGTATTCATCCTTGCTCACATACCATTTGCTTCCGACATCTCTGAACACGCCTCTGTCAGTCCACAGCTGGCACGTTATTGCTTTTGTAGTCGCTATGCCTTCATCAAAAAATTTTTCCACAGATTTCAGTAGACTGAATCGATTCACAAACACGTCGTCGTCCACCTTTAATATTTGAAATGCCGCTGTGCAATGTGTCGAGACCCACTTCATCCACATGACAGCCTTGTAAGTTAAATTTTTATAACTGTCCAGAAAGTTTTCTTGAATTATGTCGTGAAACTTTTCATGTTCCCTTCCAATTTTCTTCATCAGTTCTAAGTTCATAGGAGCATAGCCGAGTGCGAACAACACTTTCATTTGTACCCCAGAATCTAGTCCATATCGGCTCTGGTTGGGATTTCCCCACGTGTCTCTGATTGCCTTCCGAAAAAGGTTGTGGTTGGGGTCTGAATGAACAATGACCAGCAAAAATGGTGAAGAGTTGTTCGCTGACTTGCAAAAATCTGGTTCCAATATCAGAAACTCGAATGGGTGAGGATTTACAATGGGCTCTTCAGTCAATGCTGAGAAAAAGTATAGATTGGTTGATGAATTTTTGAAGATAATTGATGCGATGTCCATTCTAGTTGACAAGAGAGGAGAAGAAGTTTCTTCCAAAGGTGTTGTCGCTGGTTTAATCTCTGCAACTTCCGAAGTCAAACTTAGAATATCCTCGATTTCCGAATTCGTTATCCAGCCGTCCATAAGCAGTGTCCGACTCTGGCCTAGTATTACTTTGACTTCGGGCACAAGCTCGCTCACATTCGACGTTATCTTCGTCCCACTTTGGCCAGATTCAGGTTGAGCTTGAACTTTGCTTGGTCTGACGAGTTTTGTCAAGAAAAGGGTAGCGCCGATAAAACTTGCAAGAAGGAAGAGTACTCCAATTTTTTTTAGGAAACAAGCATGAAACAACAGTGGTTTCGAAGGTACTGGCATGTATCCGAACCTTAATTGAAAAGTAGGCATTGTCCAAAGCTTAGGCGACACTTTCCCTTCAAAACTTTAGTATGGAAAATCTGGGAAAAAGACGAAACCGCTTTGGCTTGCCTAGGTAGCGTTCAAACAAGCAACGAAGGTTTCCATTCTGCCTACAAGCTGGTGCGTAGTTACATTGATACATGAATCATAGGATAAAAAGTCCCAAGTGACATTTGCCTGCCCCTATAAACGACATATCGGACCATTATCAATCAAACCAACTTGTGTACGACGCAGATACGACAATTTGCTTGTTGGCAAAGCCAAAAATGATGATCGATAGCTTCATTCCTGAGGGAATATGCCATCAGAAAATTGCTCCCTTAATCCTGTGCCTTCATTACTTTGACGAGGTAGTGATTTGAATCGCACAAAATGCATAAAATATAAAATTGAAACATATTTTCTGATATCCGCGTTAGCACGCTGTACATGTGCCATGATTTTTGTGGGCTAAAAAAATGTACAAAGACAACAAGTGCAGACAATCATTCCCCGAATACTTGGACTGGCACCTAAAATAGTTTTCAAACGAGAAAGCAACATAGAGCCTCGGCTAATGACCAGTCACAATGGTCACGAACAATTGTGCTGTAAAAAAAATTAGGGGTCAACAGAAATGTCAAGTGTCTTAACAGTGGGTGGCGAACACAGGTGCAACCACAAATCCTGACCCAGCTTTTAGTTGGGTTTTCAGGCGCTGGATTTGGGTTGTAGGTGTTCGGTTTTCTTTCCTAAATTTTTGTGGGTTGGGCCTCGCGCTGCCTCAGTTCCCCATGGGACTTCCAATCCGTTTTTTGCCCGTTTGTGTTTTTGACCAGCAGTCAGATATAAGTAAGGCCGTGAGGTCGTGACAGCTCTCACGGCAGCGTCCCGCTGCTTGTCTCCACTAAGAGCACCTCCACGCAAGGGCATCCTGGACAGGACACCGACTTCCTCAATCCTGCAATCCAACTACATAATAAATCAGCAATCTCGAAGACCTTATTTAAATTTTTGAGGGCCGGAGTCTTTTGCCTATAGCCGGCCAGCGATCAAACCTTATAAGCAAGGCTATAAAGGGACCGGCACACACAGCAGCTTCCCTCTGCGTGTCTCCACTAGGAGCACCTCCTCGCGAGGGCATCCTGAACAGGACATCGACTTCTTCGGATAATGGCGGGGGCTTTGAATCCTGTCGGTGTTCGACAGCTGAGACTGCCTACTCGTTTTCATCTTTCCACTCCGAGCACCTCGACGGTACTAGGTGAGTCACCAACGGCCTGGCGCGCAAGGTCAGCGAGGGTTTATGGTTCGCAAACCGACCTGTCACGAAGGATCGAACCTGGGACGAGTCCAGCCACTCGCTACCAAGCAATACGGAGAGATAAATGCCGAACCGCTACACCAACAAGGCCTCTTGTGGGTGTTGTCGCGTCATCGCGAACTATTAGCTTAGTGTTTAGATTAGTGATCAATGTTTACGATTACTAGCACTAGTAGCTATGGGGCGATAGGCCCGACCCGTCTAAACTATCCCACAGTTAGGGAGTAACCTTTGCTTTGTGTAACTTAATGGAAAGGATGTGTGTATAGTTCGAAGCAAAGAGTTCGTGAACGGTCGGGTTACTTATGTGGGAAGAGTCGCCACAGGTGTAGGTTGATTCATTTTCAACCACACCTGGGAAGAACTTTTTCACACGCTGTGGTGCTCTCAATATCAGCTTGCTCAAGCATCCGCTATGCGGTCCATATGGTTTTGACAGTGAGTGATAAATATAACCGAGAAAAAAGGTTGGCGATCATTGTTGTTTCAATTCAGGCTTGGACATGGCTATATCTGGAAAAATCCTTGGCTTCTCCAAGTGCAAACATTGTTTGATCAGAGGCCAGCCGCCGCAGTCCACGCTACCTCGAGTTGAGTTTACGCCAACACAACATGCTGTAGGGGGGTCGGGGCGTCTTTTGGGAGCATTGGGACGAGCCGGCCAGAAGAAAATGTTCTGTAATTCTCAAAAAGTGTATTCGAACCATGGAATAAGACACCAATTACCAAACCTATCTGTCACTCGACCTCCCAGAACAAGGTGTGTATGGTAATTTTCCCAGATCTTGCGCAGAAAACCAGATTTGGGCGATGCTGGTCACATCTGATAACTTCTCAATCGTCAAAATTTTTCCACATGGGAAAATGACTAGCCAAGTTTTCTGAAAAGTATGGAGAGGGTGGGTGGGTCGACTCAGAAAAAGCTGGGGTTGGGTTGACTTTTGAATTGTGTTCCGCGTTTCCGAATTGTTTAGTTTACGTTAGTTTAGCTTAGTTTTCCAATAACCTGGGTTTTTCGCTGTCTGACCTGACTCTGACCTTGACCGACCCTTCAAAAAATTTTCTGCCCCGACAGTTGACCTTGGCGAAGAATTGTAAATCTTCTGGCTCTGACTTTGACATTGATCAATTGGCTCCAGCAGTAAAGCTTCACTGTGTTTGCCTGTTCAACAAGAAAATTTAGTACAGCTGATAGTTTCCTGCGTTGCATCATGTAAAATTTCAAATGCAAATTAAATCTTTATCAAGCTCAAAAACATATGTAAAGCTGTTTTTTACGGCTTTGGGGAAAAGAAAAAAGCTTACACCCATTGAAAATCAAAAATACTCGTACAGCTTATTTGTTCGGAACAATCGCAATGCTGGCCTGCTAGAACAGAAGCTCTACCACGCTGTAAGCGGCTTGGGCAGAATATCTTGCGCCCATGAAGCCAAGTTTGGAAATAAAGCAATAACAAATGGAGAGGGAGAGTGCCTATGCCATGGATTTGTGTATGGCATGCGTAAGCAAGCACTAGGCTGGCACACAGTAGTCTATGCAGCTAGTAGGTTACTGTGCGAGTAAGATAACTGCAATAGCACAAGACTCACAATCAGCAGGGGCCAGTTTCACAATGCGATCCTGATTTTAGGTCGTGTACGTGTCCTAGAGGCACAGTAGCTGTCCTAGAGGGCCTCATCCATAGATTTGGGCGCGCACTAAGACAGGTCTCATCTTGTTTCACAATTAAAAAAGGATCACTTCAGACATTTTATCAGACCACAAAGTTTAACGCTGGAAATAAGCCGGATATCCATTACTAGTTTGTAGTTGAATAAGTTTGTATTTGAATAATTTCACTATGTCACGAGGACGCCTTGGCTGAGGCACGCTAGTCCACTTCATATGAGCGCCGTAAAATCTGGTTTATTTTAAAAGCTTTACCATGAGTTTGATGATACGGGAATTCTCGTGGTATACTCAAATTTGTCATGTTACATGTAGTAGGCGGCTCTGTGAACCACATCCAAGGATTTTCCAAGTCATAATTTTGAGTCCTACAAACGGAGTTTTGTGTCTTTTGCGACTCTTGCAGGATTCTGTACCATGGGAAAATGCTTGCTAGTAACTCGATCACGCGTGTGAGTTCTGATTAATTTTAAATGTGTCTCCCTCCCCTGTCAAGTGTATTTCCTTGGGTAAGGCTCAATGGCTAGAAAAGGACGACAGAATTTCAGCTCGTCTGAAAAAGAACTGTTATTGCGAGTCGAGAGAGCTACGTCAAGCAAAGTGCCACAATCTCAAGGCCCCCTGAGATTTCCCTAGACACGCCACTGCCCAAAAAACCTGCCCTCAAAGCCGTGACAGCGCGGCAGCGGTGCTGGGAAAGAAAGACACCAGACAGTGTGCGTCTCAGGACATGTCGAAGTCGTCCTAAACTTAAGACAGCTTGGTGTCCTTGGATGGGGCACAAGCTGATTGTGCAGATTTAGGACTTCCCAAGAATTTAGGGAATGTTTTAGGATTTAGAACTGTGAAACTGGCCCGAGATCCTACGCAGGGAGACGGGAGCTTGAAAAGTTTTTCACCAACATCTACCTAAATTTACTTTCTCTTAGGACTTATAATACTCTGACTGGGTGAAAGAAATTCTGACCTTTCCCTGACCTTGACCGACCCCTCAAAAAACTTTCTGACCTGAGCCTGACCTTGACAGACCCCGAAAAAAGTTTCTGACCTAGACCCTGACTTTGACCAAGGGTCGGTTAATCAGGGTTTTGACAGAATTCTGACCTTGACCTTGAGGTCATTTCTAAAACTAGTTCAGCTGGAATTTTGAAGCCATTGCCAATCCGGTTGACGGCTTTGACGTCGTTACTCGAAGACACAGTCGAAACCAGGCAACCAAAACAATAAGGTCATACTGAGATCTGAAAGTAGTGCGATCTGCTGAAGACCAAAACTATGGCTGTTTCGGCCGTTTCGAGTCCAAGCGCTTGTTTGCCGCAAACTGATCAAATGAAACTTGCACAGATGCGGGCAAGTGGAAAGCGCCCATAGAGTGTAGAGATGCATAGTATCTTGTATAAAATGGTGTACAGTGTAGGATATCTTGTGTGAGCTTATCTTGAGATATTCTACAGATAAGGAATAGTCTGAATCGACAAGATTGCCTCTTTGTTTGAACTAGGACAGATTATTACCAATCCCTTAGGCGACCCGATTTGTGCATGAATGGCGTAGATATTGAGTTTGTTGTAATTAGAATGTGGACTTCGCCTGTCCCAGCAGGTGACTGGCGCCTGGACGGTCGGATGAAGATAAGAGTGAATGTGTCGTGCTGTAATTCGTGGTCTGGATGTACTTAGTTGTGTTTACTCGGTAGGTGCGGCTCAGATAATTAGTGTGTTTGTGTCTAGAGCGACTGTCTACATAAGGACAGGTCCGCACTTGGATTGGGGTTCACCACAGATACACTATTACTTTACGCTTTTTTGCGCGTTTGCGTGAGTCGGGCGGACGACCTCGCACAACTGGGCATATGGCTGCCCTGCATCCTGTAATAGTGTATCCGTGCGGTTCACCATTCGGGTTGTCTCCATTCGGGTTGGACGGTCTCTCTCCTCTTGCTCTTGTGAATCAAGAAAGAGAAAAAGCGAGTTTTTTTACAAAAAATTTTTGTGGGTTGGGTCCCGCGCCGCCCCAGTTCCCCACAGGACTTCCAACCCGTTTTGCCTATAGCAGCAGCAGTCATGATATGATAAGCGAGGCCGTGGGGTGACCAGCTCTCACGGTAGCGTCCCTCTGCGCGTCTCCAATAGGAGCACCTCCACGCGAGGGTATCCTGGACAGGACACCAACTTCCTCGGACGATGGCGCGTGGGCTGTGAACGCTGTCGGTGTTCGACAGCTAAGACTGTCTCCTCGCTTGGCTTCCGTCTCTTCACTCGGAGCACCTTGGCGGTACCGGGTGAGTCAACCACGGCCTGGCGTGCAAGGTCAGCGAGGGTTTATGGTCCGCAAACCGGCCTCCATCACCAGGGATCGAACCCGGGACGAGTCCAGCCACTCACTCCCAAGCAATACGGGGAGACGAATGCCGAACCGCTGCACCACCGCGGCCGCAGAAAAGGCGAGTTGCGTACCTTCGAGGTGGGACGTTCCAGTGAACCTAAACGAGTAGGTTCACAAGAGCACTCTGCTCACTACGGCCAATAACCCCGCGCCGCGCTACTTTCGATAATCGTACTCTAGACTGTGAAATCCTTGGCTCGGCCTAGGGCTATCCAGGGCTGACCAGAGGATGGCCCAAGTCAGGAACAGTACCACGCAGTCCACGGACACCTTGAAATATCGTTTATTAGCCACCAGACCACAAGGGCCGTGTGGACTCACAATTCGGGGAGCAGCCGCACGTGCCGGCCGTCAAAGGGGTTCTGACGGGCCTGAGTCCGAAGTGCTCACAGAGCAAGTTCAGATCAGGCACTCAAGACTAGTTCTCATCCGATGTCTGCAATCAGACCAGTCACTCGACCTCGACCTCGCTCTCGGTCTCGTGCTGGCCCTGACTTAGGAGAGGCGGACCGGTTCCCTGAACCAGTGCACACATAGGCCAGAGAGCATAGCACATGCCTATTCCATGCCTATTACAAGTGGTTTGTTCTTAAAATGGCTTTGATCGTGAGTCACAGTCACTGGCTTACAGATGGTCAGATGGGGCGAAGGGACTCATCGAACTTGTCTGAAATACCATTGTTCCAGGCCTTTGCCTGCTCTGAATCCCTGTAGTCCTGGTAATCTTCGTCCCACACATCATAAGTAAAAAGAAAATTTAGAAATGATTGATATGTTGCTCCCACATGGTGCACACTTTTTATTGATGGCCTCTGCAAACTACGCATAATATGTTGCATAGGTTACCAGAACAGGACTTATCAGTGACCTTCTGGTTAGCGATAGCGAAATATCAGCCACATCGATCATGACGTTGATAAAAGGTTCTCAGGGTCGGTAGAAACCTTATATATATAGAGCTATGATAATCTTCTCACCATGCGACTTTGGTCTCTACAATGGCTTTCAACACTCATTTCGCCTTACTGCTTTTATTGTTTGCTGGCGAGGTACTGGGCCATACACTGTCGATGGCGGACGTTAAGTCAACTCAGTAAGATGATTCTGTCACAGTTTGCATATTGTGTGACACGAGTGATGTTACCTACACGTACCTGATGAATGTTCAACTCATCACTGACTTTTTATTGGATGATTTGTCCACGATAAGGACATGCACGTGGTCCCTCAACAGGACTTTCTGTGCCTTTTTCTTGCCTTGTACTCTTACTTTTTTAAGGAAACAAACCCCCACCTCGAAGTCATTGCAACTGAATCAGAGAGAGAAACGTCCGTTCAAGGTATCCACTTCAAACGGACGGTTCAAGGTGTTTATCATCAAAATGCTAGGAAAGCCAGGCGACAAAAACAATAAGGTCATACTGAGATCTGAAAGAAGTTCTTTTATCAATTGTTATTTCTCTCCTGTTCAATGCGTGTATGTGCGGTAGGTAAGTGGTGCTGCACACTAAAATGTCGCACTGAATGAAGCTTGGTAAAAGTGACCGCAGGCGCAGGTCGACTATATCTCCCTTTGTACTTGAGTTTGCCATGTCGAAGTATTTCACAGCAGAGAGCCAGATGCCACTGTGGTCGCAGTAATACAGTGATGGTAATGATAAACATTTTGGCTAACCCAGCAAAGAAAGAATCTAGTCACTCGTGACAGTAGTTCAAGGGTAGACGAGAGAACCCAAACTCCTAAAGACTGAAGGCTCATAGTTTTCTGTAGACCGTAAATTATATAACCTATAAGACCTGTACAGAAATGATGTGAGATACAGTATACTGTCAATACATAAAACATCCCGCGTCTTGGCCCATCTGGGGTACGATATAACAAGAAGGTCATAGAAACTCAGTTAACATGACTCGGAATCAACAAGGGATTAAATCACATGCAATATTTATTAAATATAACGGAATATTGCAAAGTGCGTGCAGAAAAACAGCAAGGAATCAATAAATCGCAGGGGACTTGCGATGCGATCCCGTAATAACGAGTTCATGGAGCAGTGATTGAATAACCTTCCTGTGGTTATCGCGTCCTGATCGTGGGGGCCTGAAGAGACGCGCGGTCAGATGATACAGAGAGCTTTCTCCTAATCAACGTCTAACAATGCGACCACATAGAGCTCAAGAGAAGTAAACCATCAACTGACCAGATCGACTATAAGGCTCCTCCACTCCCATCACCAGTTCTAGTAGCAGGTCGTGACAGCAGCCGCGTCTTTGGGCCAGACTTTGACTGCTTGCATGACAGACTATAAATGGTGCACTAATAAATAGCTCCTGTCTACTTTCTCATATCTGTTCTTGCTTCCTTTTGAGCATATGCTCATGTTTCCGCAGAATGACCATATGTACGTTCCTCTCAACTTTGTGTAGCCTAATGTTTCACTAAAATCGGTACCGTGACGTTTCCCCCGCTTGGTCGATTCCCCCTCCTTGTCTGGTAGAGAAATCGAATCAATGAGACATGCGACGTTTCTCCCACTGTGACGATTACCCCACCGTGTCGTTTCCCCCACCAAAATTTTCTCCTGGTATGTAGGTAGGTACGACTTGGGTTGGAAAAGGCAGCACGTGTGGGATAGGATGTGTGGGGTAACACGATAAGCTTGTAGGGTGTGGGGTGTAAAGTACAACTTTGCTGTAGCAGCCCACCTCAACGTGCAAGGCATTCAGGCAACTAACTTTTTGAACTCACGACTTACTGCAGTAGATATGGTTTACCCGCTGCCAATGTGTATGTAAGACCAGACCAGTTTTTCTGTGCCAATGAAGGCATGTTTCAAATCCAGCTGTAAAACTATACCTCACTGTGAATCAGAAGACAGAAACAGAAGACATACAGTAAATTTAGGCAGTGGGATTTGAGTGAATTCACCAGTATGATAGCTGCAGATTTTGGTAAAAGCAGTTTTCTCATTTGCGATACATTAGGCTCATCTTCTTTGTCCTTGAACCAGGCGAGCGTGGCCCGCACAAAATCGTGGAGTTTTCGAGGCCGATTTCATGTCTCACGATGAGCGATGAAGATTTGCGCATGCGTACTTATTCCTATGTACACGAAGGCTCAAAATTTGAATAGCCGCAGTTTTGCAACACTGACGGTGGGGGAAAGGACACGGTTGGGGAATCGTCTCGGTGAGGAAACGTCGCATATCTCAGCGGGTCGATTTCCCCTCCAGGCACGGTGGGGGAAACGACATAGAGGGGAAAACGTCTCAGTGGGGGAATCGACCAAGTGGGGGAAACGTCTCACAATCGTAAAATCTTGACTGGCTGACTTAATCGCCTAGTTTATATTGGAATGACTCAAGTTCACAAGGCTGTGCTGAATCTCGCTTACTGGCCTCTGCAAAACGCATTCGCCTTCGATGCATTCACTTAGCGATTGCATAACTCAGGGAAGTAAGCGATGCTGCTTTTAGCATCGCGTCCTTCGCTTTTAACAATCTTAATTCCACAAAGGTCACAGCAGCGTCATAAATCCTGTTTTAAGAAAATGAAGTTGTAGCCCTCGTTTACTGCGCGACAATACCGGCGTGCGCAGGCAGTGACCGTATGCAGTGGATGAGTTAGTTCCAATGCGATTCGCAGCATGGATGTGCTGTGTACAACTGATTGAGCAAAGATTTCTGTTGCCGATCTGCAGTATGTATTTGTGCTGAATGACAAATACAGCACATCGATCAAGAGAGAGGTCTAGCGAAAATGCATGAAAACATTTACCTGAAAGAATTAGACGTATCTGGGACAGTAGGCACAAGTTTCCAATAAACATGAGCTATGAAGTAGTTTACCTCCTAATAATTGGCCCGGTTATGGGGTCTAAATGAAGTTATTGACACAAGGTTATTGTCGAAGTTATTGATTATTGGCACAAAGTAAGTCACACGAAGTTATTGATTTTCTGATGCAAAAAACTTAGGTGGATGAGTTCCTAGAGAAAGTTTCAAACTCGCGGACTGCAATAATCTTTTAGGGGTCCATAACATATGGCTTTTCATCATCATTGATTCAGAGTCAGGTTTTGTCCTAAATTTCACATAGGAAGACATCACATGCAAGTTCTCAGTAGCTACAAAAACCCAATAATAAGTGATTAAGGTAATAACCGACAGAAAAAAAATTTGCAACCTAAGAAAGTAAGAAGAAAAAAATTGGAGCAGGTTGAGTAGAAATTTACAACTACATACAGTAGTTGCTGTAAATATTATTCAAACAATGCAGGCCCCGCAAAACGACACCCTGAAACTGTCACGTGTATTCTGAACTACAGATATTCAGGTTTATTGTTACTAGAAAAAACATGGGATTCATAACCACGCCGAAATAAAGAAAACAAGAACAAAGATCTGCAGCACTTTTGTCATTTTAAAATGCACATCTGCACTCCGTCTGGTGAACAGTTCTGTAATGTTGATGTGGAAAAATATTCATGGCTGACTGCCCTTAAAAAATATTTGCGTCCTCCCCGTTTTAATTTTTTGCTTGTCTCGCAAATCTTGCGAGTCTGGCTTAGCTGCTTACGACCTCATCGGAAAGGCCGAGGATACATAAAGCAGATTGTAATGCACGACCAATCACAGCTGGGCAAAGTAGGTGCACCTTGCATTGCATAATTCCCTGTTACACGTACTGTACGAAGATGGCTTATTAATATGGCCTCAGGTAAACATAATTTTGGGGCGTGGATTTCTGTCCAAATTTTCTGGAAGATTTTGTCGACAGAGAAATGCAAACTGAATGTACGAGTCAGTTGCCTTGGTACTTGTTGCGACAACTGTTCGGGTATCATTCGGATATTTCTTACGATCATATTGTTCGAATAGTAACTTGCTTCAGGCGCCTAATACCCAAGAAAATCATGACACATTCGATGAAGCATGTAATCCACGGCAAGTGGGCCATGGCGAGAGGGAGAGAATTATTGATTCCCCCCCCCCCCTGCCTGGGAGACGTCAAGATCTCACCAGGGTCTTATTGTAGGCTCTTATTGTATAGAAATCTACTGTAAATGCCATGTCAAATAGAGAAAATATGCAAGCACATGAATTTCAAATATTCGCGCGGCTATCTGGATGATATTATCGCAATGATGATGTTGCAAAAATATGCATGGCTGGCTGCTTTACAGAAATATTCTTCGCATCACTTTGTCGCTGTCCGCTTTCTAGCTTATCATACGAGTTCTGGTTGACTGCCTTACCATTAGAAGGCTGGATATGCTGCACGAGTATACACTGTAGGTTGTAACACACAGTCAATTACAGGTGACAAATATCATACGTGCTTTGCTTGAATCATCTGATAATGTTTATTCCTAGAATATCGGATAGCTTTCCAAGTAAGGTTCTAGGCATGATTTTTTGTCACTGGAGTTTTTCTACGTTTTCTGCAAAATTTGATTTAGAGAAATGCAAGCTAGCGTCAATTACCTGCACGTGCGCAGCAGTTCTGGTCATTGTTGCACCACCAGTTCAGGTATCATGCCAAGTATCTCTAGTATTTCTATTGCTTAACTGATTACATTTTTCAGGCCCCTCGAATTCGAGAAAATCAAGATTCATTTATTGGAGCGTGTGGGACAAAAATGTTCGATGATATAAGTTTGTTTTAAACGTACGGAATGCATATTATGGGCAATGCTGCTGAAAGTGTGGCCAATGAGTGGCCATGGGTAACTTGGTTAGTCGCTGATCGAGGATACCCGAATGGAATGATGCATCAATGCGGTTCCAGCCTGGTGCAAGTTTGTAAGGAGAAGAAAGAAAGCGACATCGTCGTCACAGCAGCCCATTGTGTTTCGTACGTCAACAACGCTACCAAAAGAACGCATATAGTGCCCGCAAGGAATATAACTGTTATTGCGGGGCGACACAAAACTATCGACACCCCGACTCAGCAACTGGTGATTCGTGATGTGGAACACGTCATCATATCTCCATCATACAATGGAAATCGAGAATCCAAAAAGATTCCCCACGATATTGCGGTCCTCAAATTAATCAAGCCCATAAAATTCACTCGCAAAATCAGAGCTATATGTCTGCCAAATGGACGAGGCGATATACCACTCAAAGAATCGCAATGCTGGGTGGCTGGCTGGGGAACACGTAAGGAGATGTCGTCTTTGATCTCAACCCATGCTCACCAATGTAGGCTTGCACATTGGCGAGCGTGATAAGTACTTATCCGCATTTTTATGCGAAGATTTTCATGGCTCATGAGCAGGAACGATGATTACCAAATTGCTTGTCCCACCTGTCGGGATTGCAGAGTTAGTTACCTAAGAGGCACCCCAGAATGAAAGCTCATCTCACGAAAATCTCACTGACTCCAAACTAGGGCAATGCCATCCCTCATTGTGAACACGTTGAAGAGATACTGTACCTATCAAAAATGATCGTCATGTGGGACCATATTGGACCATATGGGCATAGAATACCGCCTCGATTGATGCCTTGATCCCTCGCCTTGATTGATGCTGATGCTGTCTGCTTGCACATCCCAAGGTACTCCCAGCACTTTGACTTGCTGCGATGGCCCCCGATCCTTCTCTGGGAACCACGATTGAAGTTCTTTGGCATTTGTAGTCCATTCACGAAGGTTCATTGAAGCGATGGCGAAGAGTTGTTTGGCAGTCTCGTAGAATTGCTTGCTCTGTTCGAGTGTATGACAGCCAGTGATGACGTTGTCCACATAGATATTCTGAGCGATTTTTTCTGCAACAGGTCCGCCTTTCAGATTGAGATGATGCAAAATGGTTGCTGCGAGTAAGAATGGACTCGAGATCACCCCGAATGGCACTCGTGTGAAACGATATTCGATTAAGTTGCCTGGCGATGCGGATTTGGTTATGTCTTTGATCCAGATGAAGCGGGTAACATCACGGTCTTCTTCTTGTAAGCCAACTTGCAAGAATGCCTTCTCGATGTCGGAGATGAGAGCGATTTGATGTAAGCGGAAGCGAATCAGGAGTTTGCCTACATCCTCGAGGATGACTGGACCACGATAAAGACATTCATTTAGGCTTCGTTCTGCGTTTTTGCTGCGCGCAGAGCCATCATATACTATGCGAACCTTCGTGGTTGTTTTCTGTGGCGTAATGACCGGATGATGAGCTAAGTAGTGCACTGGACCTTGCGGCCGTTCCTTTGAAGCTTCCGGAACCTCTTCGATGATTCCTTTCTTTAATTGATCCTCGATGATTTCATCGTACTTCTTCAGGAGCTCAGGTTCACCTTTCAAGCGTTTGCAAACCGAACTAACGCGATCATGAGCGAGCTTATAATTTCCTGGCGGTTTAACCTCTGGGTCCTTCCAGGGCCACTTGACCTCATATCGGCCATTTCTGTACGCGATAGTGCGATTGAAATAAGCGAGTGCCTTCTCGTCTTCTTCTTCCTTCTTCTCGTGTTTCAGACCAACCTTTTCGAGTTCCCATAGATCCCTGAGTTCGCACTGCGTTTGATCTGAGCCAAGTGTTTCTTCAAATGGCATTATTCCATAGACCGACGGTTGCGTGATTGTGAGCATGGCCGTTTGTTGCTGATGGTTATCTGAGTGTACCTCCAAATGACCAGCTATGACGTAGCCAAACTTGGTGGGGATGATGCTGACTGTATCCCGAATTCGGATAGGGGCGCCTATGGCGACCAGCGGGTAGTAGTCGCTCCCTAGTAGCAGATCGACTCCGAATGGTTTGTCTTCATGCAGCGTCGAGTCTGCGATGTCGTACTCTTCTAATTCTCCAGCGATAGCTTCATATGCGTCTTGCGGGCGATATAGCGGCGTAGTGATTTCGTCCAGAACCTTTGCTTGGACACTGATGCGAGTCCCATCACGAGTTTCGAGATGGACTTTTACGATAGGCGTAGTGATGCAGACCGGTTTCGATTGGAACCTTCCAACCCAAATCTTCTCGCGTTTGAGCTCTTTCAATTGTAACTGGTCAGCGATGGCTTTGCGTATGTACGTATCTGTCGATCCTGGATCGATGACAAGATTGACCTTCTGCCTGGGCGTTTTATTCCTTGGGAACTGATAAGCGTTTACAACCGCAGTCTGCAACAATGACCGTTTGGTATTTGCAAATAGAGCGATTCCTGCCAGTTTCGCGTTTTCCTCAAGAGGTGTCGATTTTTCTTTGATCGGGCACAAGGCGGAGTGATGCTTGCGGATTTTTGGATTTTCCCATTTGCAGTAGCGACATGGTTTTTGCTTCTCTTTGCAATCCTTTGCGAGATGATTTGACCGCAGACATATGAAGCAGCGATTTTTCAACTGGGCGCGGCGTTCCTCTTCCGTTTTGAACTTTGTACACTCATCGGAGTAATGCTTTTCATCGCAGAAGGCGCAATTTGGAACTTTCTTCGAGTGGACCAACAACGTTTCCGTTGTGCGATGATAATGAGCGGATTTATCGTCTCTGCGATTTTGGCCCTCGCTCTGAGGTTTCCCTTTTCGTTCTACAGGCGAGTGCTTGCCATGAGTCGGGCTATAGCAGTGGATATCAGCGATTTGACGAACTGCCTCCAGGAACTCCTCGACTTTCCATGCCTTCTTTCCTGTTTTCTCCTGCAACCGCCTCTGGAACTCGACTGGCAACTTTGAGTAGAATGTGATAACCCAGGCGTCGTCGACCCCTCTGCCGAGAGCTTCAATCGATCGCAAGTGCATTTCGAACTTGTTCAGTATGACTGGGACATATGTCATTGTATGCGCGACTGGGAGTTCATTTATGGCAATAGCATGCTCTTGAATGATAAGATCTGGCTGATCATAGCGCTGTTTCAAACGGCGAGCGACGACCTCATAATTTTCGTTGGTGATAGCGAATCCCCTGACCATGTCGAGCGGTTCACCCTTGAGCGACTTCATGAGGTAGTCCAACTTCGTGCGGTTATCGCAGCTCCTATTACGATCGATAGTAGCTTCGAAGGAATCCCAAAATGGTTTCCATTGCATGAGATCACCGCCAAATTCTGCCAGAGTGAGCTTTGGAAGTTTTACGTTACCAGCGCCGCTTACGCTGCCGTTATTTTGCGGATTACCGTTTTGTAGTGCTGCTGCCATGGCCTCCCGTTGCGTTTCCATTCGCCGCGCCGACTCGCGCTCCATAATCTCAAACTCTTTCTGCAGCTTCTGCCTGCGCTCCTCCGTTTCCATGACCCGCAGACGTTCCCGTTCCCCCTCTGCCACTTCACGCTGCCTACGCGCTGCGGCTGCCTTCAACTTAGCTCGCACGTGCGCCCTGATCTCGACGACTTCGGCCTCGATTTCACCCGCTTCCACCGATTCCTCCTCCGTTGTCCCATTTTCCTCAACACCATCCAACTCCCGCATCAGCGCTTCGTATTTCTCATAAAGACCGTCCAATTTACTTACGTATCCTTCGCACTCCTCTTCCAACTTCGCGAGATGCCTCGACTCGACCGTTTCCAGTTCCACTTGCGGACTTCGCCCCATTGCTGCGCGTAGAATCTTCTTCGCAGGGCCCAGACGTTGGCGAATTCGGCCACCCGAGACCGCTGCCATTTTCGATCTTCCGTTGCCCGTCCCACGACCAACCGAACCAACGTTAACCAAACGGAACCAACCAACCATGCTCTGCTACCACTTGACGCGAATAGGTTAATCGTTGGTGACGGACGCGTGCCTGGCGATAGTCGTATGCGTAACGAAACTAGCGTTTATATATAGATACTCTTTCGAACCGACCGTACACTATGACAGTAAAACGAAAAGAAACCCCGTTCCTATGTCCTAACATGATACCTGGCTTAGCGGGTGTAAAGTGTCATCTATCGTCCTTCTTTACATCACTCGCGGTTGCTCTCCAATCCGCGACATATGGGCATAGAATACCACGACGTTGCACCATGCCACAGTCAGCCACCACAAGAAGCTGCCTATGATGAGATTTTCGATTTTGAGAGCTTGGGTCGATCACATTTGATTTTTGTGGAAGGACAAAATTCATTACCTGCTGCAGTTTCTGCACCTACTGCAGCTTGACCGTAGCATATGAGCCAACGCTAAAATTATCAGAAATCGATGTTTCAAGGCACCTGCCGTTACTCAGGACTTAGAAATGCTACTCTCCTGCATGCCACTGTGATGATAGTGCAACCCGTGCAGACAGGCGTGCAAGAGAGTGCGGCCGACCAAAAACTCCGGCTGGATGCAGGCAAGTCTCGCGACTATACCTGACGGAAACCCCAACCAAAGAGGTTGACGTCCCGGCCAGGCGAGCGCAGGTCCTGCACGGGTATGAGAACTGCCCTACCCGCACCCGCTGGACGACCTGTGTACCCATACCCGTACCCGTACCCGGCACACTTTACCCATACCCGTACCCGTTTTTCGATAGATGTTCGAATGAAGTATAAAAAAAACCAGAAAAGTCATAACTTCATGAAAATAATTACAGAAAACCAGAGTTTTCAATGAAACTGGTTCAATTTTCATTCAAAAGTTTATTCACTATCGCAAGGTAAAGGACTTTCTTAAAGCAGTAATCTCAGCCAAATGCTCTAGCGCTGAAAGCCTGAATAATGTCTTTTTTAAGTAATGTATTGGTTTTCTTGAACCTGAGAGTCGACACTGAGTTTTCTTGTTGCTTTGAAAATAGACGTCTCAACTTGAACTTAAAAGCCTGAAGCTGACATCAACTTGACAATCTAAATCCCTGAATGAAACTGCATTCATGTTGGAGGGAGTAACCAAGTTGAATTTGATAAGGAGTGCAAAATGTGCTTTACTTTTGAGCGCTAGTGTAACTTGTCTGGAGAGGTCCACAACAACTATTGCAGATAAAACAAGCTAGTTTGTGTGCAGGTCACTTTCACAATTATATCAGTGAGACGTATCTGATGGTTAGTCGCAGGACATGCATGCAAGAAAGTCCTATCCTACATCAAAGCGACATTGCGCTGACCTAAGAGTGAAAGTTACTTGGATGCTGCAAAGGGTCAAGGTTGCTGCACTGGGGCCGGTTTCACAATCAGCTAGGACATATCCTAGATATTTGGACACCCCAACTCCTATCCTACATCACCGCGATTTTATCGTCCTATCTTTAGGACATGTGATTGCGAAACTGGCCCCAGGAGCATATCTGTCATATACAAGTAAGGAACCCCTAGTTTCCCACAGCCTCCTCTAAGAAGCTCAGAAATACTTGTTCATCTTTTCTTCTACCTTGTTTCAAAGTTTTCTAACTGAATATGCTCTCCTTTAGCTCGATCTCAAAAACATTTCCGCTTAAATCCAGCTCTTACAGCATCCTTTTATCTTTGTGCTCTAAATTTTTGTCGCTGCTTTGATAGGAGCTTAGACAGATATTATCAAGAAGTCAGTCAGTCGTGTCGTCTCATGTGACACCCATCACTGGGGGTCTTGACGCCCTCCACGTATGGCGCCATAGCGACTCGAACCAGGTTCTTTTTTGCAATTAAAACCATTTTCGAATCTCAAAACCGCTCAAATTTCAAATCCAAATCTTTTTATCAATATCTTTGTTGTGAAAATACATGATATATGAGAATATACACGCCGGACCGGCCTCGTGGCTTGGTTGGTTAGGCGTCTGCCTCTCACGCTAGGTGCGCAGTTACGGGCGAGTGTTCGACTCGCGGGCCAGTAAATAATTTCGTGTTAATTAAGTCGCTTCACCCTCGAGTGCGCACAAGCGTTTGCTGATGTGGTAAAACATGAACATGAACATGAACATTAACGCCCTTCACGTGCCGCGTGTACACTTCCTAAGAAAACAGATAGTAGATATGGATATGATCTCGATATCAATATGTCAAATGATATCGATTAGATATAGATATAAATACAGATATCAACAATACTTACGACTAGTCTCAAAAAAGCAGACCAGAACTGTTTCACTAAAAACAGTCACAAAATGCATAAGATTTAAATTTGCAGCGCTGTCATAAATATGAATTAAAAACAATTAGACAAGAATGAATACCCGTACGCATACCCGTACCCACCCGTACCCATACCCGTACCCACCCGTACCCATGCCCGTACCCACCCGTACCCGCCGCCCATACCCCCATAATTTTGGCCAACCCCTACCGGGGTAAGGGTCGTACCCATACCCGTACCTGCCGACCCTTACCCATGCACGGGTATGGGTACCCATGCAGGACTCTGGGGGGGGGGGGGGATTACTCTCTCCCACTCGCCATTGCCTGCCTGGTAGGGGTTGGCCAAAATGATAACTGATTCTCTGCATTTACAGAAGACTACAATGAGTCAAATCCGAATATAGAAGTGCAAGAATTGCGCAAGTCTAGACGCAAAATTCTTACACCGGACGCATGTATAAATAGAAGCATCCACCCATCGTCGCGAAATTGGGTCCTCCATCCTGAAGATCAATGGAAACGTAGTGCATTTAGCCAAAAAGTGATAATTTGCGGAATCCCCTTCCAGGAAACGACCGAGCAATACACTGGAAAGGTAAGAGAATTGAAGTTTCAGGAAAAGCTGTCATGTGATGCAGATTACACGCCATGCGCCAGTTTTGCATTCAAGTAGGGGCATAGTTAGAAAAACGTCTGTTAGAGGCACCGCGACCGAAAATGCGTTGTTTGACTCCCCTCCCCTTCTCCATTTCTCATCCACTCCTAGCTTCCCGCAAAAATAAACGTCCATCCCAGGCACCATCCCGGGCCAGAAAGAATTTCAAAAGCATAAGAGCACAAAACCATTGATGGTGAACTTTCTCACTGATCTTGGTAGGCACAAAGAATGCGCATAGCCTAGTGTCTTGTGGCCTGGCGTCACAGAATGAAATCGACGTTTGGCGCTATGACGCTAGGCCTCATGACATTACATCCGCGGCCGTGCGAGGCAGACAGTGGTCGCAGGGTGATTTCACCTCTCCAGCAGTTCCGGACTGGACCTTCTCTTCCACTTGGTAGTGGAAGAGAAGGTCCAGTCAATCCATGAAAAGATGCACCTATGTGGAAAAAATGAAGTTGGAGTCGAGTATTCCCACTTGTGCATCACTTGATGGCTCTTAATTTACAGGACAAGTGTGGGCTTTTGAGTTTTACGAAAACTTGAAGGGGACGAAAAGTTTGTCAAGAAGCCTTGCGGGCGATTGCGTCCTACTTTCAGCATTCACGACCGTGTCCTGTTGTATGCGTCCTATTGTCTGGGTCCCAAAGTCTTTATTCGGCCTGATCGGTTCACCAAATCGAAATTTAGGAATGACGATCACACGTATACAGATTCGTAGCCTGCAGTGCATGTGATTGTGCCTTGATATTGCTGGGTACTTTGCTGGACAAGTGCCTCTTTCATAAAGCTTCCCAGCACAGCCGAGTATGGAAATAATCTAGGCACACAGGGTGACCAGGAGTTAGCGCGTCAGGGTCTCTTCTCTAGCATCCGGGTCGCTATGTAGCCTAAGAGCAGCCTTTGAATATTCATACAGTATGTGTCCACTTTAACTAACTGGAACATTACTATATTCACGCAATAGGGAGACTCTGGCGGGCCCCTAATGTGCAAAGACGACAAAACCAAAAGGTGGCTTCTTCATGGCGTAGTGCAAGGGCATGAATATTTCGATGAACCCAAGACAAATAGGCGGCTATGGGCTTATGATACTTTTGTGTCAACCCTTAGCTATCTAAGCTGGATTAAACACTGGATCACAAACACTTCCGATGTTTGCGGACGGTGCAAATCACTGATCAATTCTTTTACTAGAGGCGAGTGCAAGTAAGGATTAAAAAACTTTTGCTTGACGAAAAAAAATGTTTTTTAATTTTCAGATGGAGCAGATTTGATTGGGAATGACATTGAAACAATTGTCATGTAGTAAATGTACGCATAGTATGTATTTTGTCTGCACCATGTTTTAAGGATATGTCGTTTCACAAATGAGTGTATGCAAAGGTACACGAATCTTACTGAAGTACCTAGCTGTATAGCTGCATATCGTGTTCCCCATGCCTACATAGGGAAGAGGGCGGCCCTGCCGTATCTTATCTTAAAATTAGTGCGTAGGGAAGTGCTTGTCGATGCTGGGGAACTTCGTTGTGAGCATTCTTCAGCCTGCTAAAAGTGGTTGGTCCAAGTAAATTGTGGTCGGTATTGCCTTCGTGGTAATAGTAGTTGGTGGTAATAATAATAGCCTATTTTAGTACTTGTCCCCTGAATCCCATACTCACAGCATGACACAATACGGAAATGGAAAGGAATGGCGTGAAAACAAAATTTCCATTCTTGTAAAGAAAACCAAGGTTCACGGAGCGTCCTATGCATATTCAATTGCTTTATATCAGGAATAATGGCGAGACCATAATTTACTTTAGAAGCACCATCCGGTAATACCACATGTTTGTAGTATCTAGCATTTCCCTTCCCGTCAAAAAATTGATAAGTTTTCGCTACAAAAACGCAAGCATAAAAAAAGTTAATTGTACGTTTTGTTATCGCAAGGCCTCGTCTGTTTCTTGGTCACTTGCCACTGCATGTCTTTGATATCAGTGAGCTCACTTCACATTATTGTTTGAGTACTCAACGCGACGCGCTTGCTTTATTAAATTTAATTAAACTGGAACTGAATCTTGCTTTACCAACTAGGCACAGTGATAAACACAGTTTTCCTTGGAGCGAAAGCTTTCAGCTGCCACAACAAATCAGATAGCTTATGATGCTAGCAGCAAATAATAAAGCATGCCACTTCCCTACGCAATCTTCAGATTTTGATGCCGTCACCAGCGTGATTGCTGGGGGTCGAGGCACTGCTGGGGGCGCAGTGTGACCTTTATTGCATAATTTCTCCCCGCACTGGCACTGAGAACATGCGAACGGTAAATTTTCTGTGTCGTGTGTTCTCAATAGCAGCGGAACGGCTGACACATTTTGGCACAATGGACTTGTGCTGCTATGCGGATATGGCGAACATGCAGTCTGTATGCGTGTTTTTATTTCTGCACCTGTAAGATAAAGGGAGAATATGATGACCAGGTTACAAGTAGGAATGCGCTTACCTTGATGTCCAAAAGTGCAAACTGTTGAAATGCAGCTCACCCCACGACAAATACCAGTGGTGCACTCTTCGCCATCACCAATACAGTCAAAACATTCAGTTAATGGCAATTCCGAGTTGCAAAAATCTTGAGTACATGTGCACAAGACGCAATCGCCCTCCTCTGCGCAGCCGTCACTTGGTGCTATACTATCGCATGACTTTTTCAAGCTTGTCGAATCTACAACAGCAAGTTGCAGTTATGATCTCAAAGTCATGCTGATGGGAGCCAATCTGACTGAAGTCCCTCTACAATTTTTTTTGTGTCGCTGGGGGGTCCGATTTTCTTATTTACCATTTCAGAGGGAAAAGGTTCTGAACTTACTTGCGCAGAAAAAGTTATCGCAAACTCCGTCAACTTTGCATGTGGCAGATTTACAATTGGTGCCGTCGGCGCTCTGACAGCTAAAGCACTGTAGCGCTAGCCCTGTAAAGCAGAAAAGTTTGGCACATGTACTGTCGTAGTAAATTTCTCAAAATCATACCTTTATCTGTTAACAGTAAAATAATAAACACGAGCCAAACGTGCATAAAATACATTTCAGGCACACTACTAACTGTTCCAATTGCACGGTACAAAAACGCTAGAGCAAACCAGAATACATGCCCTTATGCTTTATCGTCAATTTGGTGGAATCCAGCGGCTTAAAAAATCCAATTGGGCGCGCGTTTTGCCATATCGGAATACAGATATGTATGTGCTTTGCTGGCACCTACTGTTTGGATGAAACTGCATATGTGAAGTAGTACACTACATCTTACACCTGATTAGGCCACGTGCCTTCCTAGCGTCTAATCGATACAGCCTACTTCTTCTATCAACAGGCGCGGTAGCTGCCTGTTTAGCCCAGCCACACAGACGAGCAATGTTAAGCGGGCAACTTTGATCATTCATAACTCGACAACAAATCAACAAAAATGCACATAATTTTGGGGGTAAGCTATGTTTGCCATGGCCAATGATCGTGCGAAATTTTGTTGGAAATGGCGCAGCCGTTCTCGAGATCCAAAATGCACGTTTTGCTGTTCCAGAGGTGACGACGGGAGACGACGACGACGACGAAGTACTTTAGACACGTCCACAGCAATAACCACTGAAGCTACAGATGAAAAGTTTGGTTTTTCTGAAAGCTCTCATATCAGTGGTTATTCTTTTGAGGGTGTGATTTTAGGATTCGAGCTAATAAATTTTTTATGCTCAAAGAACTGGATTTCAACACAGATACCACCGGCAGGTGGAATATTTTAGCCGTGCGGCGCGAAAGTGCTGGTTTAGCCGTAGTTAGATGGCCAAGAAGACAAGATGTGTGTTCTGTGTGATCTTATGCGATAAGAGAAAAATTCGTCGCTGGAATCTTTTGTGTGTTGTGATTTTCAAAAGCTCGTCGGGTCGGATTGGATCAGGAGTGCTGTGCCAGGGTCGACCAGTTTTTTGGATGTGTAGCTAAACAGCTTAGGGCTGATCGTGAGCGGTTCTTTGTGGACCTTAGAACCGCGTGAACTTCCTCCGATTTGGTGGCTACTGAGGCTGCTAAGCTGTGGTTGTGCGTCATTATTTGACGAGTGCGTCCTTGCTGGACGCTCTAGAATCGGAGCCATTGTCGGGATAAGCGCTGCACCAGAATGCCTTACCAATGTGAAAACTCCCTACCTATTAGAAGTCATATGCAATAGACTACAAAGAGTATAACGTGGGAAGCTTTTTTGCAAGAGATTTGAGTCAGCTAAGGATGGACTAGACGGCAAATTTCTTATATGTATTCTGAATTCTCAACCAACATACAGGAGCGAAAAAGTATTGGTGTTTCTAAAAATATCTGTTATCAAACACCCACAAATTTAGCCTGGCCACTGTACTCTGAGTAAATGCAGGGCCAGACTAGGTTGGCTGGGCTCCCTCGGCGGCGTCTGTAAATAAATTATGATCAAACAGAAAACCCAGTGATAAAAAGTGCAGCAGGGCATCCCTGCTTCAGGTACTTCATTCAGGCAAATAATACCAAGCAGGCTGACAGTCATGAGTTCTATTGCATTAGGTTGGTCGCCTAAAAAGATGCTATTAGCAAGCTGGCTCCACAGCAGCTAAATTTTCTGTTCTAGTGTCGCTGGCTAGGCTGAACATAAAGTACTCATACCCTCCTGTGACAGCTGCGACCTTACTGCAACGAGTCCTCACTGTTGCCCAGTTTTCAAGGCAACAGAGGGTCGCATTGCATTCCTCCAAAGTACAAATAAGGATCTTCATGCGGTACTAGACTTTGGTGTGAAACAGAAAGGATAAAATCCGACAGGAAATCGACCCCATGACCTTACGAATCGATTTTACAAAAGTGTAATGCATTCAAGCATGCGTCGCTGAGGGAGCCCAGCCAACCTAGTCTCGCCCTGCATTTACTCAGAGTACAGTGGCTGGGCGAACTTTGTGAGTGTCTGATAACAGATTCTTTTAGAAATACGCTGTGGGCCGTATAGTTAGACTTCCAACATTAGCGCTAATCTTGAACCTGCCTGTGTGGAAAGAGCTCATCATTTTACGACTTCATGTACTGTATGATCTAGTGAGTCGCAAGTTTATTCAAAAAACGCACAATTACCATCTGCAAAAGGGAAGATGCAATTCCAGCATCCATCACTTTTGTTACTTTGTATCGCTCGGCTTGGAACTAGCCAGGGCAGGCTCGATACCGAATCTTCCAATGTAAGGTGTCTTCTGAACAACAATGAAAAATGGCCCTATTTTCATCCTACTAGAAATGGTGATGTTAGGCGCTCCCGAGATAGCTTTTTATGTGTTACGTGATAGTCGGAGCGACCTCGCAGGGTGCCACCCATGGTCGACCACAGGGGGGCGGGGGGAAGCACAATGCGGTCAGCGGACTTGGGATCGAGTCAAGACTTGCTCAATCCCGACCAGGATCAGGATTCTGAAGAATGCTTTTTTAATTCGCTGTGCTGACCTACACCCTGCTGGGTAGCCAACAAATATAGAACCAAAAACCTCTATTTTCTTAGATAATTTTTAGTGCTGTATTTGTCATTGCATTCAAAATCAGGCAAGCAAGGAAGCGGAGAAACATATTGTGCATATACATATCACATAACTCTTGTGCTTGGCGTCACTAAGCTGACGATACACCACTCTCCCAGCTAGTGTTAAGCGGGAAGGTCATTTTGCATAAGGAAGTACATTTTCTACGTGGCTACATACCCCATGAGACTATTGGCTATCATGAACATCACATGACTGTGAGCATATAGCATGTACAGCAGAAGCTCTACCTACAAGTAATCGTAAACTTATTTGCCGCGGAATGTATTCCATGCTTTATAGCAATAATTTGAAAAAAAATATTCTACATATGTACGCAGCTTAGTTGTAAACGTTTTTCTTACTTTTGAATGCCGAACAGAGCGTAGCATACTGCATTGTGGCGTTTTCTACCACATTTGCTGTATTCCATATTAGAGAATGCGAGGCAAAACCTATTTCTTGTTCTTGTCATTGGCACTGATTGCAATGACACACGTTCAGTGCCAGGTTTCACCAAGTTACAAGCAATACAAGTCACACGTTCACAAGCTACAAGCTCACAAGTTACGAGTCCACAAGCGATCCCAGTTTCGCGAAAGTGAATAATCCATTGACAGCTCCTAGAGTTACAAGACTTTTTGAAGAACACGGACGACGACTTCGAGCAATTCGGTTTCATGAACTTACGAGCTATCAGAAAAAGTTGGCGGAGACTCGTAACTTGTGAAGAATTTTCTACGAGTCAGAACGAGACTCGTAGGACTTGTAGCATTGCCCGTTTTCATCTACTCGCCCTATGTTTTTGCTAAGGATTCCTTTCTTTTTGTCTTTTGGCAGGCCAATCATGACAGCAGGTAACCAGAATTTGTCTGCCCTGCGAAAGGGGCCTAACTTATCACAGCACCTTGCCCCCTCACCTTCCGAAAAACCAATGCGTTGCAGCCTTCTGAATTTGGTCTTCTTTACAAGTCCTGCCTCGATTCTTCACAAGTCGCGCTTTACAAGTCCCCTTTTTTACAAGGGCTGGAAAAGTCGTGGTGAAAGGCTCGTCCGTCGGTCTTGTGACTTGTTGCCCGTATTTCTCTATGCTTGCAACGTGTTTGTCCTAAACAGCTCACAGGCTCTTTGAAACCACGCATCTCTCACGCTTGCATTTCTAACTTGTCAGTTTGTTTGTGGTGAAACGCGGTTACTTGTAAAATAGCCACTTGTGGCGCTTGTAGCACTTCGAAGTGCCTCGGTGAAACTGGGCCCAGGTGATACGTTCTGCATGTTAGTGTTAGCGGGTCATAACAGAAACTCTATTTTAGACACCTCGAAAACGAGTAAATCACGATGAACCTATTGGAGTGTGTGGAACAAAAATTTTCAATGACATATATATATATATATATATTTATTTATATTTATATATATATATATAAATATAAAAATGAAATATAAATATATAAAGTGAATATATATAAAAAAAAACAAGTAAATAAATATATATATTCAAGTTTTATCTGAGCATGCGCGTGAATACGAGTGTTGTATGAGCATAGATATTGTATGGCGTGCACTCCTCTTACAAATTATAGAAGCCTCAATGTGAATCTCTTGCAGAAGAATTAATTGGCTCGAAGGTTGATGTACGGTTAACGGAATTGCGCCATTGTAGACGCGAAATTCTTGCACCTAATGACTGTATTAACAGAAGCGAGACTCCAACCGAAAAAAGGTCTCCTCATCAGTGGGTAGTAGATTTATAAACTCAAAGCAGACAATTTGCGGAGCTCCGTTTGTGGAGGAAAGCGAGGAATACGTGGGAAAGGTAACAATGCCATAAAGGGGGCTTTCATCCCTGCGCTTGGTTAAAACTTGCCGCGCAAGATTGCCTAGTGCGCCATTTGGCTTTGCCGATACATCAAAGATCGGTGAAAAGTCGACCAGAACCGAGCGGAAGGTGGATAATTAAAAAAAACTTCAATAATCCATAAAATTTTTCACACATGCTGGCATCTTTCACAATCTCACAAACAGTGATATTATGAGTTTAGAATCAGCGCATCCTTGCGGTGCACGAAATTCCCTCCACATGTACAGTTTCCCTCCTTTGACAAAAACGGCATGGCTAGAGAAACTGAAACTCTTTCGCTATTGCTAAAGCCTCTACTGTTGCGCTATAGAGTTGAAACCAGGCGTGGCTGCCCTCACCTACGTTGTCCCTATACATCTATACTTACTTATCCCAGCTATCAAGCCACGTGTGCAACACAGGTTTTTGTCTCTTCTAAAGGAGAACAGCACAGGTCATTCGATATTTCTACTTTGAAAACAGGGGGACTCAGGCAGTCCGTTAATGTGTAAAGACCACGAGACCAAGCGATGATTGTTGCATGGCATCGTGCAAGGAATCCAGTATCACACATATTCGACAAAACATGTCGAGACAATACAAATACCAGCCTACGACATTAATGTGTCGACGCATACTTATTTGGACTGGATAAAGCGGACGATCAAGAATGTATCAAGTGTTTGTGGCCGATGCAAGCCGTTGAACATTCGCCTTTTGCGAGGTGAATGCAAGTAAGCAGCAGCAATATTGTTTTCTTGATAGCATACTCATTCATTTTCAGATGGAGCAAATTTAATCCACAGTAAAGTTAAAATTAGCATTATAAGGCGGGTGTCTTTTGAAAGTTGAAAATCGATGACTTTGTCATTGGTACCAGGTCTTTCTGTTGGTTTAATGGTCACATGGTCATAGGGGAGTCAACAGTATGGTGACTTACGGTTGGCGCTAAACATAAAAAACAGAAGTAACATTATTCTTCGGTAGAATGCAAAAAGGCTTAATAATAGCGATGTATGCAAGGTTTACGATGAGTATACTCTGTATATTCAATGTACTCGTATATGCGGTCTTTTCCAGTAGAAGACCGAAAAAATTTTTCTAGACGAGGCACAATAAATAAGATGGCGAGACCCGTTTCACTGAAATTAACTTTATGTAAATTAAGTTAATGTACGTGTTTTCGCATGTTTATGTTTATTTTATAGTTTATGCACTTGATACCACGTTATATACTGATAATAACAAACGCTGACCTCTCACTTTTTGCTTGGTGATGTAGTTCCTGACTGCGACTATGATGTGGTTTTTTATGTATTCTTAGCCCAATTCTTTAAAAATAACAATAATAACAATTACAAATTATTACAATGACAGACTTCACAATATACAGCTGTAGGCCCATAGGACCGTACCCATAGGGCTGCACCCATAGGACCGTAAGATCAAAAAATATTTTTCGTTTTGGCTACGGAATAGAGTGATTCGTTCCTACTGTAGACGCTAACTTCATTTTCTCCTTGTTATTTTATTGTGAAAAGTGGTTGTGGGCTAGGAGCAGGGCTAAAAAACCTGATGCATGATTAATCGCAAATCTTTTGATGTAATATATTCATGGCACGCAACCTATTCATAGAACTCTGAGATGCGTGGCTGATTTTCAGGCGTTTCTACACCCCAAGCTCCTTAGCCTTTTTCTGATTTCTGCGTGTGCACAAAATGCATTGATTTTTGCAGAGCTATTGATCAACTGATTCGCAACGATCAGAAGAGACGGCAGGGGAATCACTTTGTGTATAATGGGGCTCTTCACCACACAACTGCTGTTGGCGACGTGCTAGTGGTGACAGAAATATGTGACTGTGAAGTCCCGGGGCATAAAATGCTGGAGCGCGAGACGGTGAAATATTGTGTTCAGTACCACGTACAACCGTAGCATCTTTGACACCTTTCCATTTTGTCCTCCTCAGCTGTACAACCACGGCCTGAACACAGGGATGCCCAGGTCTCTTACACGCCACGGGGTAACTATACTCTTGCTTTGCGTGAATCCTGGATGGACCCCGTGTTGACCAGGTTGAGGATCGATCAAGCATCCTAACTCGCGGGAAAAGCATCATAAATTACTCCCTAGCGGACAGAAAAAAGGCATAAGCTGTCGCTTGCTACAGGAGCGACATCGTAATTGGTATCTAGGGAGAGTCGCTTTGGCAATCGAAAAATAGCATTGTGAAAATCTTATCGCTAATATTAATCTCTATATCAAAAGTTTGAGCCAAAGACTTTTTGCCTGACAACTTCGTCAACACCATCATGACGATTAAAATTGCAAAGGAGTGCATAAAGCAAGGCGGCCTTGTAAAGAAAAGCAAAGCGAAGTTTGCTGTTCTTCCCTCTTTGGTTCTCGACCAGTGATTGTTAGACATGCGAGCGGAAACGCATTACACAATAGTGGCGGTGTGAGGTGCTTTTCTGACTTCAGCGCAAGTTTCTGGAGCTGATTGCTTTGACGTACGGTTTTTTGCGACAGGTCTAAAACTGATCGTGAGTTGCCACCAACTTCTCAGATGCGGCTATCCGATTCGCCAGACTGCTGTTGCGACAGCCAGTCATCTAACCGTTTTCGATGATGTAAGCCCCAACTTGATACTACAGCCACTGTGAGTGCTGATCGTGAGATGTGATAACACATCTTCAAAAAGCACGCTGTATGCAGACTGCACTTCCTACCCCTGTCCACATACAGCAAAAAAGACGCAAAAAAGCCGCAAGATTTGAAAATTTTTGGAGATAGAAAGTTTTAAAAAAAATTTTTGAAAATATCCCAGACTTTGTACTGTACAATGCTTAAGTCTCGTTCACAAATTCGAAAAAACCCGCGAAATTAGCCATTTAACATCCGCGAGCATCTCTTGCCAACCCGGTATGCAGACCATACATCACCATAACGATAGTATTCTTCGTGTAAAATGTGCAGCATCAATGACTTTGATTATGAGCAGCAGACCATGGCAAAGCCAATTATGAGCAGCAGACTAGATGCCTCGTCATTGAAATATAAATCTTCTACAGAGACCCGTTTTTATCGCAAACTGAATATGGCTTCTATTGCTCTACATTTTGCTGCATATTTCATATCAGAGTCCTTGAAACACTGGTCATTCTTGGTAAAATGTAAAGGACCACAGAGTTTGCTTGCCTGTCCATTAGTTTTAGCGATGTTTTTCACGACACGTGTCCAGGTGAGAACAAAATTTTTTCCGTTATAGTGTACAAAAAACATTTGCAACTGCTTAAATTGCACAAGAAATTATTTTTAAAGAATTTTCACAAGACAAAAAATTTTTCAGGCTCCCAGAACACGAGAAAATCAAGAGTCATTTATTGGAGCATGTGGAACAAAAATTTTCAATGACATAAGCGGTTATCAAACACAAACGGGTATGCATATTCTTGGCAATGCAAGTAAAAGTGCACCCAATGAGTGGCCTTGGATGATGATGCTAATGGTTGATCGAGGGTACTCTGGCGACGACAGGTATCTATGCGGTTCCAGCCTGGTGCAAGTGTGCAAGCACAAGAAAGAAAGTGACATCGTCCTCACAGCAGCACATTGCGTTACTTACTTTGACAATGCCACCAAAACGACGTACCCTGTGCCCAGGAGAAACATAACAGTTATTGCAGGACTACACAGTCCCAGAAAGGCAGAAACGGAGCGATTGTTATATCGCGGTGTCCAGAAGGTCATTGTTTATCCGTCGTACAAAGAGCCCGATGACGCGACGACAGTTCCTTATGATATTGCGATCCTGAAATTAAGCTCAGTGATACAATACACTCGAAAGATTAGGGCAATCTGCCTGCCGAATGGAAGAGTCGATATACCACTCAAGGAATCTCAGTGTTGGATGGCTGGCTGGGGAGCAAGTAAGTAGGCCGGGAAGCGAGGCTTGCTACGAGTCAATGTACGTAGTTGACTAACAAAGCGCACCATGGCTTTCAAAGTCGGTGGCACAATCACAGCAGTCTCACTCCTTGCCCATCGTTCTCTCCATTTTTTACAGCAGAATTATATTCACTCAACACTGCGACCGATTTGTGTGATAAACCCTCCATTAGTCACAGGAAGAAAATTTCTCAGAGGTCCGCTCATCATAACTTTACTACTTTTTCTGCAGGAGACTTGGATGAGTCTGATCCGAACAGTGAAGCAGAGGAGCTGCGCAAATCCAGACGTAGAATTCTTTCACCAAATGTATGCATTAACAGAACTATCTATCCTTTCTCGCAAACTGGAATGCTCCATCCCACCAACGAATGGAGACGTGGCGCATTTAGTAAGAAATTGATATTGTGCGGAATACCATTCGTGGAAAAGACGGAGGAATACAGTGCAGAGGTAATGGATTGTGCCCTGACCCCAATCCTAACGTTAGATCCCCAAACCCGACCCATATTTTGGAGGTTTCAGGTGCTGGGTCCAGCTTTTATCGCTCAGAAGTAGGGCGACATCCTATTTGGGAGATCCCGATACGAACCCTGGACAATTTGTGTCTTCTCTATGACTCGGCAAACTGACTTGTACACACTTGCCGCCCAGTCAACTTCCGTTTTGAAATGAAGAAGCAAGTAGATACTGTATATAGGAACCACATGGAGGGGGGGGAGAGCTCGTGCAACCTAGTTTTTCTTAATCCCGCAACAATCCCCATACCGAAATGGGGATTGTTGCGGGATTTATTCAGTATGGGCTTAGTGTGCCCAATCTAGGGTCTAAAACCCTTATTTCATCGTTAGTAACCCACTTACCCAGGGGTTTCAGCAAGCCATTTCAAAAAGTTTTTAAAACTTTATATATCATATATACCTAACTGACGGTTGTGATAGGGTGACTCAGGCAGTCCATTAATGTGCAAAGACCACGAAACCAAGCGATGGCTGCTCTACGGCATTGCGCAATCGCATTTATTTTTCGAACATCCTCAAACAGGCCGACCAATGTGGAGTTACGATACTTTTGTGTCAACTCTCATCAACATGGACTGGATCAAGGACTCGATCAAAAACAATTCAGATGTCTGCAGACGATGCAAAAGATTTAACCTTCGGTTTATAAGTGCTGAATGCAAGTGAGCAAGCGCGCGATATTATTTTACGCAAATGATATAACTCTTTCTGATTGCAGATTGAGCGAATTCGATCCGGAATAATGATGAAGTAAGGCCCGCAGTCGAAGATACCCGTCCGAGGTTTCGGGTATAATACATAATAGCTTGGGCACCCACGGTAATGCTTAGCATACTAGCAATATGTAGATGTTTTGTTGTTATTTGCAAACAGTAATATTGCACTAATATTGTTGTAATACGATTATTGGCTTACTCATATTATATAAGGATAATAATGCAGTGTAAAGAAGGTCAGCAACTATGAGATAATCCTACAATGTAAAATTGATCAACAGCAGCAACTTACGTGTAAGTCGCAAACTTTCCTTGATTCTTGCCCGAGGCTAGACAATAGGAGGTACATGTTCACGGCAGAGCATTCCATCCATTTCCAAATAGCTGAATACAGTCGAGAGTGCAATCCAGCTACATTATAAATCAGCAGTCCCGAAGACCTTTTTTAAATTTTTGAGGGCCGAAGTCCATTTGCATATAGCCGGCCAGCGATCAAACCTTATAAGCAAGGCTATGAGGGGACCGGCACACACAGCAGCGTCCCTCTGCCTGTCTCCACTAGGAGCATCTTCACGCGAGGGCATCCTGGACAGGACATCGACTTCTTCGGATAATAGCGGGTGGGCTTTGAATCCTGCCGGCGTTTGACAACTGAGGCTGTCTACTCGCTTGGCTTCTGTCTCTCCACTCGGAGCACCTATAGGGTACCGGGTGAGTCACCCACGGCCTGGCGTGCAAGGTCAGCGAGAGTTTATGGTTCGCAAACCATACTTTGAAAGAAATTTTACAAAATACCTAGCCGCTTTTTTTGGCAGAAGATGTCAGATAGAAAAACTTCGTGGCTCAGCAAAGTCACTGATTTCACTGATTATTAAATAGGTAGAGCTGGTTTGGTATCGATATTAGTCATGACAAATTTGCTTTTTTGTTGTTCTTTGGTGTCTTTGGTGTTGGTCTATAGTATAGCGCAATCTTTTCTGTGTGTGTTTGTGTCGGCTTCTACTGTGCAGTGTGTCGCACTTATGTTCAAATGTGGCCTACAGCTCTTGCGTACAAGAAATATTCAAGAAAATATAGAATCACAAATTCGAACAAAATAATCTTATCAGCGCAGAGATTGCTAAAAACTATTCAGAGCAGCCTGGGATTGATCTCTTCTTTCCTTCAGTCGCAGTTTCGATCATGGCACACTTTATGCAATCAATATACTGCAAGGATCATTCGTTAAGATGGTACCGTCAACTTCTTTTGGGGAAGATGACTATCGAGCTACAGATAAAGTTCCTGTAGTTCCTATTGAGCTTGTAGCACTGTAACGTGAGCTTTGCCGCCGCTAAGTCTTCACACATGACTAATTCTCGCTATATTACATAATACATTCCGACCACATTTATTTTATACTACATACAAAATAAACGATGCATCACGCAGCTTATCGTAGTCAGCTGGGTGGAATGTCTGGCATCAATGCCCTTAATCATGACCAGCAGAGCGTAGAAAAGTAAGAGCATCTCTTGACGCTTTGAAACCTGAGATAAAACCTCTTTGGTAAAATTTAAATCTTCTGCGTGCTACTCTTATGATTGCAGAACGAATATGGTTTCAATTGCGCTGCTTTTTATCGCATATTTCAACCCTGAGCCAATACAGCAGAGTTCGTTTTTGATGAAATGCAAAGAAGCACTGCTTGCATTTTCCTATCACTTGGTCTTAACGATGCTCGTCATGGCACCAGTCCAGGTTGGCACCAGAAATTATTTTTATTCTTACCGACACAAAAAAACCATTTTAGGCCCCTCGAATACGAGAAAATCAAGATTCGTTTATTGGAGCATGTGGAACGAAAATCTTTAATGACATAACCTTGTATCAAACGTTCGGAATGCATATTCAAGGCAAAGCACGTGAGAGTGTTCCTAACGAATGGCCTTGGATGACCTTGGTGCAGACTGATCTGGGCAATGCAAAAGATAATTGCGGATCCGCTCTGGTTCAAGTGTGCAAGGAGAAAAAAGAAAGTGACATCGTCCTCACAGCAGCCCATTGCGTTACTTACTTTGACAATGCCACCAAAGCGACGCATGCAGTACCACAAAAAAACATAACTGTCATCGCAGGTTTACACTTTCTGGAATCAAAAACGCAACAAAAGTTGGTTCTTGGTGTCCAGAAGGTCATTGTGCATCCGTCGTTCCAACAGCCCGATAGCGCGACGACAGTTCCATATGATATTGCAGTCTTGAAATTGAGCTCCCCAATAAGATTCACTCAAAATATAAGGGCAATCTGTCTGCCGAATGGAAGAGTCGGTATACCACTCAAGGAATCTCAGTGCTGGATGGCTGGCTGGGGAGCGAGTAAGCTGTTTTGATATTGTCAGAATTAACAAGGTCAAAATCATTTAGGTAAATCCATGATGACTTCAATTACTTGAGGGTCGACTGACAGTAGGACCTTGCAAAATAAAAATTTTGAAGACAGGATTTAGCAGTACTGTGTACCCCAAGTTTGTCTTTGCACGTTAGGGTTAAAATCGCAGAGACCGGCAAAATTATTAGCTATGGTTTCATTTCACGATTCGTCAAATTCGATCGCGGGCTACTATCAACACCAGACATAGCCTAGCTTATAAAACGGAAAAAATGATTCAGATGTAGCCCTGTCCCATGTTCATAAGTCACAGAGAGCCCAGTGAAGGACGTGTATCTCTAAGGTGTGGGAGTTGCAGCTCGCGACGCGTTCGCTGCTGTTTGCGAAGGTCTTTGACTGTGCATTCGCTTTCGTTGAAGTCGCAAACAGTCACAGATCCTTCGAAAGCCGCACCGCCCTAGGAAGTACACGTTAGAAATACACATCCCGTACGCCGTTCTCTGAAACTCATGATGACGGAACAGGGATACTTTTGCAGAATTTTTTCTCTGCTCTACAAGATACACTATATTCGGTATAGATAACAGCCTGTGATCAATGTCGAAACATCGAGAAATAAAACCACAGCTGGCAATTTTAGAGAGTTTTTGCGATTTGGACCCCAACATGTTGAAACAAAGTAAACAATTATTTCGATTTCGTTCTAGTTCGAATTAAGAAAAACTTCGAATTCTGCGCTTCAGGCGGGTGACACATACTGTAGAAGTAGTTAAAACAGCATTAAATGGTCTACAGTATTATTTTGATACATTTGATGCATACCTTGCTGGGTAGACAATATGGCATATCGCCCAACCAACATGCTTTTATGTACATTTCCAATGCGATTGGTGGAAAAACATTTTTGACTTTTGCATCATCATTCACTCATCGCGTACATACTACTGAGCACAAAAAATCATGGGGTCGAAATTTTTACTTGGCGCCGTCTTAATCGACCAGTACAGAAACCCCATCAAACATGCATTTTTCGAACCTATATTCTGTCATAGCCCAAGCGAAACCTCAGTGCCCCAAGTTCGGGCTAAAGGCTAGGAAAATAATGATAGTGATTTAGTATAGCCCCACATTATCTTTACTTTTGTTACCTACTGCTCATCTTTGCAGCTGATAAAGCGAAGCACAATACCTTGGCTTAAGATGCATTATCTCTGAAACCTGCGCAATAATTACAGCATAATGAAGGCCGTTGGTTGACGTTGGTTCAACTTACAAAATATTCTCCTTATCGTGCACGCGCACTTCTATAAAACATACAGTGTATACCTATACCTCTCTCTTACTTATTCTTCGCAGTCTAACGACAGCATTTCTAACAGATGATGCTGATATAAGACTCCGATCAATACAACTTCACAATAGCATTCATGGTAGTATCAGAAACTTATTTAGAGGCCAGTTTAAATTGATCTTTTAGCTGCAGAAAAATTAAACGGGTCATACAAGGGCAGTAAAGCGAAAGGACTGCGCCAATCCCGGCTCAAAATTCTAGCACCAAAGATATGCATAAATAAAAGCATCAGTACTTCGTCGAGAACAGGGATCCTTAAGCCGATCAATGAATGGGTACGAGCCGCATTCAGTCAGGAAGTGATATTTTGTGGAACACCATTTGTGGAAAACAGTGAAGAATACAGTGGAGATGTAATGAACATTATTTTTTTTTTTATTTGCTTTGTCAACGCTGTATGGGCTGGGTCCTTTGTTCTCTCAACCCATTTTCCCCAAAACCGCCCAGCAGTCATGCAATCATAAGCGATGCCCACGGTGACCACCTCTAGCGGCAGGCTCGCTCTGACATCTCCGCTGATTGAAAGAAGCGACAGACTTGTTACATTGCCATCGAAGACTGCTCCCATGTCTTTGACGTTGGATCTCAAAACCGAACCCACTTATCAAAAATTTCTCAGGCTGGTTTGGGGTCTGGGATTTGAGGTTGACCTTTCCTACCCAACCACAAAATCAGTTTTCTTCTCGTTCAACCTTATTAGTTAACAGAAGAACATAAACTTCTAAGCCAACGCATTTTAAACCACTAAATCTTGACATGCCCATCCATAATTTATAATAGCTAGATAAGGTGGGACCTTTCTCTGTTTAAGGTAGCAACTGGGGAAGGGGGGTCGTTCATTGAGAGAGCAAGCTCAGTTTTTGATGATTATCACAGTCATAGGGAAACCATGGCGAATCTAACTTTATCAATGATTCTTATCAGCGGGAGCCCCTGGCTGACCAGCGGCCACTCATTTTGAACACCGTTTTCAGATTCCTCACGCACAAGCGCATCGCGAGTAGACCATGCTATTTCCCCTTTGTGAGCATTAGAGGTCTTATTTTGTTGCCTCTGATATGAGACTTTTGAAATCATAATTTTCTGATAAAATATGAACCATCCATTTACATACTGGGTGGTAATTTATTTTTCCAATACATGAGGGGGTCTATGAAATCTTTTCTCTCATCGTAGTAGATATAACCCACTTACTGTTTTCGCAAAGGTTTTTAAATTAATTTCAAGCGATTCAATTGTTTCAAAGTACTGTATTTACCCTATATTGAACACCTAATGCGCTTTTACGACAGGGCGACTCAGGAGGTCCACTGATGTGCAAAGACGACAAAACTAAACGATGGCTCATGCATGGCGTGATACAGTCGTCTTTTTTTTCTCCGCGAAGTAAAACAGGCAGAATAATATTCAGCTACGACACTTTTGTGTCAACCCGTCATTACTTGGATTGGATCAAGCTTTCGATCAGCAACATTTCAGATGTTTGCAGACGATGCAAAATTTTAAACTTTCGTTTCATAACAGCTCAGTGCAAGTGAGGAAACATGCGATATAAAATATGAAGTAATACGTGTCCGATTTTCAGATGGAGCGAATTCGATTTTGAATGAAGTCGCATCAATGCCCTGATGGATGATATACAATAGATAATATGGGTAATCGGGCTGGCGTATGTGATAGTGATGACATTATATTGAGTAGACAGGTCGATGGAGATGATAAGCGCTACGTCGAAGTGCACTATAAAATCAATTTCAGAATTACATATTGAAAATGTATGATACAAATTCAGCGCTTGCGTTTTAGAAGGTGTAATTGAATTTTTACGCCTCTACCACCAATATGAAAGAAGTCTGAATTCTCTATCAAAACGCGAGCGCTGAATCTGAATATCATATTCTTTCTTCTTTTTGCTATGCATGAAAAACTATGAACTAATCCTGATCAAAGGGTAAACAGGTGCCCATCAAATGCGCCTGGCGCGTCTTGACAATTGCAATTGACAATGGACATTCGAGAGTCGGGCACACAACATCGAGCACGAGCATAATAGGCATAAAGTTCGGCAAATAAGTTTTAACTGACATGATGATTTAATTTTATGATTAAGTTTTGAGTCCTGTTTTGACTTCTATGTCTTCTTCCTTTTATTTATACATATGGCTTTTTGTGCACCATGCCGTGGGAGTGCGCCAATGGCGTTTGGCATCAGTAAAGAAAGACAAGACAAGACAAGGCAGAAAAACGTTGCAAAGCTTCATACTGTACCTTCAACTTGTAGGCGTCAAAGCACGAGCGATCCTGGGATCACATTGCAGCCGATCAGGCGGATGATAAGTCGAGAAAACGGCCAGCCATTGGTTATCACCCTAAAATTGGCAATTTCCTGGTCAGTAAAAGCTTCATTCCATCGGTGGAAGTTTTGAGCGTTACTGACAAACCGATATATTGCGAGGTGCATTCTTTCTGATAATCAGGGTAGGCTATGACTGCTTTCTTGTTTTCAAACTTCAAGGCTTTTTTCCTACTAATAAGATGCTGGTCAAAAGACGATCCAAATGTTTTTTCAGACAAATTAGTTCGATATGCGTGGTTTGCGATTTGCATGCGAGGTTTTTCACCCTTTCTGGTGAGCGTCGATTTTTGGCCCTTCGCCTGCGGGCTAGGGGGCTTGTTAGCTGACCCTATCTTGCCATCGACTAGGGTCGATCCGTTGCGCATGACCGGCAAGGGTGTGTGTTATTCTTGACACATCCATGTTTTCACAACGGAGTCCGCTGTGTGTGAAATGTCTAGCTTCAACGCCCATGACGATTATTAATTAACCCTGCGGCAGAGCATGGAATAGAAGGCCTCTTGGTGTGAAAACTTCGGTGCATTTTGCAAACTGGAGCCAAGTCTTTGTCAATCAAAGTTGTAGAAATATATCCGCTGAAAATTGTTCTTTGTCATCGCAGGCCTAAGATGATTTCCAATGCTGTGTTTTTCGTTTCGCATTTCATGATAGAGCCGTTGCAACAGATTTTATTTTTGGTAAAACGCAACTTGGTTTTAGCAGTCCTTGTCATGACAACCGTTCAGGTAGGTGTTAGAAAATATTTTCCATTCTAAACAACGCAACAAAATTTTTAAGGCTCCCAGAACACGAGAAAATCAAGATTCATTTATTGGAGCATGTGGAACAAAAATTTTCAATGACATAACCGCGTATCAAACGTACGACATACATATTCTAGGCAATGCCAGTGAAAGTGCTCCTAACGAGTGGCCTTGGGTGATCTTAGTGTTGACTGACATGGGGCACAATGGTAATGGCACAATTCAATGCGGATCCAGCCTGGTGCAAGTATGCAAGCAGAAGAAAGAAAGTGACATCGTCCTGACAGCAGCACATTGCGTTACTTACTTCGACAATGCCACAAAAAACACATATATAGCACCCAGAAGAAACATAACTGTATTTGCCGGACTACACAGTCTAAGAAAGGCAAAAACGCAACAAAACGTGGTGCGTGGTGTCCAGAAGGTCATTGTGTATCCGTCGTACAAAGAGCCCGATAGCGCGACGACAGTTCCATATGATATTGCAATCCTGAAATTGAGTTCCCCAATTATATTTACCAGAAATATAAGGGCAATCTGCCTGCCGAATGGAAGAGTCGATATACCACTCAAGGAGTCTCAGTGCTGGATGGCTGGCTGGGGAGCGAGTAAGTTGCAGTGACGTTGACAACATGGAAAAACCCAACCACCATACTGCTATACAATTATCTCTTCTCCCAGAAACAACCAATCGACAGTCTCTACCCACCTTCAGGCACTTTGGTGGGAAGGCGGAGTGATATATTCTACTATAAATACTGTCGGTCGGTACTCTTGCACTTACCTGAATGTGTCGAAGTCTTTCAGTGATGCCGACGTTGATATAAGCCTTGTTTTAGTTGTCTCAATGATTAATCTGCAGGTAAATAATGCCTCATCATGGGACCTACGCCGAATAGGCAGCTATATCGACGAATTTAAACTCGGCTTCTACGCGCTCTTCAATAGTTTTGATCAAGAGTTTCGAACTTTCCCTTTTGAAGGCACCTGCCGATGTGCCACACAAACTCTTTCCACATCCCCGCTTGGCCCCTTGTCACACCCCTAGAGCAATTGGCTCTGTGGAAACGAGCCATGAGTATAAAAGCAGGCCTTTTGGTGAGATTCGCGTTCTCCCTCTCTCGATTTGACTGGCTTGTTTTAAATCCTGCTGAACTCGTGATTATGTCCAGGCTGATATGTGGTATAATGTGGATGAACTTTTCTATGGCGAGAGGAAAGGCAGATGCATGCCAAATATGAGCAGAGAATGTTCCTAACGCCGGATATGCATAGTTTTATGAAGGAAGTTGGTGGGGATAAATTTATGGGTCATACCCACCAAATCTAACAAAATTTCTCCCCACCAATATTATCCCACTTTTACAGTATAAATATATCTTATTTATTCCGCGCGTTCTTATGACAGCATTTCCCACACATTGTCTCATCAAATCAATGATAGCATTCCTGCAGGAAAATATCATTCAAAGGCTTGCTCAAAATAATGACTGTCTTACTTTAGCTGCAGAAAAATTAAATGACTCATACCCAGACAGTGAAGCGAATGAACTGCGCAAGTCCAGATTCAAAATTCTTGAACCAAACGTGTGCATTAACAAAAGCATCAATCCTTTTTCGCGAAATAGAATGCTCAGTCCTATCAACGAATGGAAACGAGGAGCATTCAGTCAGAAAGTGATATTGTGCGGAACGCCATTTGTGGAAAAGACTGAGCAATACAGTGCAGAGGTAATGAAAGGCCTATTCTTGACTTGACGTTAGATCCTAATCTGTTTCTTTAGGGTTTTTGATCTGTAGGTGGGTTTTTTTGTAGCCTACGATCATTGGTAAGATGCTAGCCTGCCGGTCGGGAGGTCCCAGGCAGCTACAGTGTTTTCTTCTTTGTGAGTTAATACCTGACAAGAAAACATCGCCAGCCGTTGAGCTGAACTATGGAGAACCGAACATAGTAAGTGTATGTTTCTAGATGCAAAAGAAAGGCCGTGCAAAATATTAGAGGCGTCTGGCCAGCTGGTCGCCACCACTGGTCAGCGCCTGGAGTACTGACAAAGTTTAATTCTCCTAGATTTTTTAAGTTTTTTAGGAGAATCCCCAAAGCCAAGTGTTGGGAGCTCAAACTCGAAACTCCGAACCCAAAAACCGAATCTGGAAAGAGCTCTGTGTGTTCTTCTCAACGTTTGACTTCGTAAGCACACAAAAGTTTAGGACTTTAACGCTGACCAATGGTAACCAGTTGGCTAGACGCCTCCAATATTCTGCACAGAGCTTTCTTTTGCACCTACAGTAAGCATATTACAATTTTTGGTTTTCCAAAGTTCGACTTAATGGTTGGTGATATTCGTATGTGAGCCCTTCACTAGCCGCTCTGTCAACCTAACGATAAGGGGGCAATTATAGTCGGTCGCTCCATCGTCGCACGACAGGCCCGCAAGCGCCAAATTCTCGGAGTCGCCGCTTTTGGGCGATTTTTCTCGAAATTTTTAGTGGTAGCCTAAGTTTATGTCAGCGACAGAGAGTAGAGAAAAATGTGCTTTATCAAGGAGATATAATTTCGAGGTTTTTCGATTTCAGTTTTATCGAAGCTTATTCGTAAATTTTTTAGATTAAAATGGGAAATACTCGTTATTAGCTTAATGAAAGCAGTAAAAGCAAAACAAAGACAAGCAGTCGATAGAGTACATTCGAAAGTCTCAGCGACATTGCCGCTGACATCAACGTAGGCTATCCTAGAGTTTCGGGAAAAATCGTCCAAAGCGGCGAAGGCGCAAACGCATTTCGAGAGGCGTGTGAACACCAAACTACTGTATATTAGGGCCTAACAGTTCAAGAGTGGGAAAAACTATAGATTGATATAACAAACAGGGTGGACGCTCGGGCAGCTTCCTCGGTCTTGATCCCATAAGCAACCCCATTAGGGAAGTGCAAGAGTAATTTTAAGTTTAGCTTCCGCTTTACCGAGTAACCACAGAACTAAGAGTATTCATAAAAACCAGGCAAGCATTCCTTGCTAGTCTATCAGCTTGATAGGTATCGTACGTATGTACATTTGCTTCGTAGCTTCAATGCACATCCGCATGCATTGGGCATGAGCAGTATGTGGTAAGACGCTCTGTGCTGAAGCCCTAGTAAACCAGCCGTTCTGAACCACTGTCACCCAAAGTAAGCGTGAAAAGCCTAAATATTTCCTGCCTCCAGTAAGACACCCCTCCACTTCGTTCACTCCAGCTGGTAGAAACATCAGCCATGGACCGCCCAGCTTTTTCGGAGGGGTTTGAAAAACTTCTTATAGCATTATAGTGTAAGACCAAAAGACTTGATTTTTGGAATAGGGTGACTCAGGCGGTCCATTAATGTGCAAAGACCAGGAAACCAAGCGATGGCTGCTCTATGGCATTGTGCAGTCGCAATTATTTTTCGAGCATCCTAAAACAGGTCGACCCATGTGGCGTTACGATACTTTTGTGTCAACCCTGTATTACTTAGATTGGATCAAGCGTTCGATCAACAGCACTTCAGATGTTTGCAAACGATGCAAACTATTAAGCCTTCCTTTCGTCGAAGCGGGGTGCAAGTGAGGAAACATGCGATATAAAATCTGTCAGATAACTGTCTGATTTACAGATGGAGCAAATTTGACTTTGAATGAAGTTGCATCAAAGCTCCGACAGATAATATACACACATTGGTGTCATGCTAATGTGGGCGGGATACCCTATGTCTCTTCAAAATACAGTGCGCATGTGTGCTGTAGCAACTCAGTTGCCTACGCACATAATCATTTATTATGTGCGAAAATACAGTACCTACTTACAATGATGGCATTGTATTGTACACACAGTTCCAACGAGAAAAAAAGCGCAAAGTAAAACTGACGCTGCCAGGTCTACAAATCGAGTAGGTACTCGATAGCATTTACAAAATGACAGCTTATACAGTCGGCAAAGTCAGGACCATTACAACGAGTACCCATTCTTCCATTTTTTGGCGTCTGGAGAGCTTGCAATTATCCGAGGTCGACGCACGTGAGTCGCTATCAATTTTAGAGGACCTACCGAGGCACCTAAATTAATTGTCCACGGCAAGAAGAGAATAAGCGGTCTGCATAGCTAAATTTAGGTGCACGCGTCTATATCATCTGTTTCAGCTTACTACTTTTGAGCTACAACGAAAGTGCCATAAATATTGAACATGCAGTGAAAAAAATGCTGGAAGGACACAATTGGAAGGGCCTCAGGTTATTCGTACTAATCACAATAAATATCGCCGAAGTTATATATGCCCAGCTGTACAAAACGTTTTTTATGGGGTATTGAGTTCTGCCAGACTAATTTTCATTCGTGTCGTATTTAATTTGCTTGCATAATCGTGGAGGAACAACTTGACACCAGATCACGGTGACTTTCTGTCTTTTGACCAGTAAAACAGCGTGGTGAGTAAAATTCTCAAGTTGGGCTCAAAAAAATAGATCAGTATGCCGCATTGATAATGATACTTCCTAAATACATACAGTCCAGCATCGGCCGACCAACCGACCCGGCCGACCCGACCCGCCGACCAACCCCCGGGTCGGTTGAATTTTGAATTCCCGCTAAATACTAACCGCCTACTGCAGTCGAAGCCTGTGCTACCAGAAAATAGATACTAAATTGTATTTTTTGCGATGCAATTCAAATATTGTTGGTTTTGATACATTTCGTTTCTCAAAGAAATGCAGTACGATAGCACTTTAGCATATTTCGATTGATTATGGTAAAGGGTAAAGCGCCCAAATCCGGGACACCTATGGCCCAAGTCTTCTCAGTGTCTCAAAATTAGGAAGATAGCGATGTATTTTGAATTTTGTTTGACTTTGCAGAATCCCTCGCGGCTGAACCGGTTCTAAATTTCGCTTAAAGCTCAGCTCCACACTTGGAAAAGGTATTCAAAAACAGCGCACTCATTAAGCTTTTGGCTCGCTTTGGTCCTAATTCGGAAACCCCAAAAGGTTTGTGGGATTTGGTCGATCAAAGAAATAGATTCGAGCGTACTTCTACTTTTTTTTAAACTAAGAGTGAAACAACACCGTTTCTGCCTTGTTCCTTGGCCGGAAAAAAGTCAAAATTTTTTTTTCAAAAAAAATTTGAAGGCTGCTTGCACGCCTTCACTTTTTCTATGCAAAAGTGAGGATCACATTACCAGGACCAACCTTTCGTATGTGGCAATCTTTTTCCCATATACGCGTATGCTCGCCTGATACGCCAGGCGAAAAGCCTCGCCAAAAAAAGCAAGGCATCGGATGAGATGTGCAATCTAGGTGTTCTGGCTTAGGAGCCGTTTCGGATTAGGTCACTTTACCCTATCATCGCCCATCTATGCGATAACAACAAATTTTTTCCGAAATCTTGCGTGATTGTACAGTCGAGTCCGCTTAGTATCACCAGCTCCGGACGGGAAGAAAATGCGACAATATCCGCGCTGCGACTTGAACCGGAGTACACAATAAAATGGCCAAAACTTTACTTTTCTGAGTTTTATCACCGTTTTGTGACCATTTTCGTATATTCCTAAACTTATTAAAGACGCAACGCTTTTCAGAGAGTTTCTGTAATCAAAGGAATTTAAGACTATGGGGATCATCGAATGAAAGCTGAAGCATAAGGTTCCCTGCCCCTAAATATACGCGTTTTCTTGCGAGAAATCCTAGTTTTGGACGATTTTATGCTTTTTTCAGACTGCCGAGACTATAAATGTGACATTTTTCTAATACTTATTCCTCTCGGCCATGAAATTTATGCGGCAATACGCGAACTGGGCCGAATTCAGTGCGATAATAAGCGAGCTCAAAATACATAGAGTATAGGGCGAAAATTCGGGACTTTGGAAACCTGTGATAATAACCGAAGTGTGATAATAACCGAAGTGTGACATTATCCGGTGTGACTACTGTATGTGGACTCGACTGTATAGATTTTAAAGGGAGCAAAATCACGCACTTTGGGTCTAGTCGGGTCAGGGCCAACCCAGGATCTGGGTCGGGTCGGGTCGGGTCGAAAGTGTTAGGCCTGGGTCAGCCGATGCTGGCATACAGTACTATAACTACAGTAGATCCCTGAATCCAAATTCAAACTTATCACTCACAAAGATCTTTTTTTGCTGCTGGGCTTGCGATTATGTCTAAACAGAACAAGAGGATCGTTATTTACCGCATTATTGGTAGTTTCTCAAACTTGCAAAAAAAGTCGTGAAGCTACCAGCAGCAAGTCAATGAGCACAACTAAGTTTAGGCTAATCAAGTTTATCCTGTCTCGTCATCAAATATTCCAAATGTCTTCTTAGCTCTGGCCTCATGAATTCCTTAGGCAATAATACCCGCACTACTTGTTCTGTCGCGCACACATTCTCAATCACACGCATCTCGTGCAGCAACCAAGCGACCACGCTCGGTTTACAATAGAAAGCTGATATCAAAGCCCACTGTTCCCAGGTCGATTTAGCACCAGTGCTGGCGAATATGGTCTCTTTCTTGAACAACCGCGCAGCTGTAACCATATCGACTAAAAGTTTCGAAAATTCAGGAGCTCGTTTTACAACATAAATATTCCTCGGTTTGCCTTCTCTGGAGCCAATCATAGCATAATAGGCGGAAGCGTGATGCAAAGCTTCATACCAAACGCGCCAACTTCCAGGCGCCAAATCGCGATCATCCGGGTCCACATTCCAACTGAGCCAGGCGGAAGAAAAGTCGAGAAATGTTTGCGGTGATGGTATCAGGGGGCTGAAAAAGCGCAGTCTTTTGCTCGAAAAATGGCTTTCAGACGAAGATCTCGATTCTGCAATAAAATCTCGAAACTTTTCTTTGATCAGAATGGCCAATGTCCGAAGGACCAAATCGTATTGCCCCGATGGCAGGATTTCATCAAACTGCCAGAATGTGGCCAACAAAATAGGCCCAATAGTCGAATCGCATTGAGTGTGCGCGTTCGACAAAGATGATTCACGCTTGAGATATCGACAAATCCAGCTCATAAATTCATTCAACCATAATTCAGATGGCCATGAACGAAATCGACCCAGATCGATCTGCGGCCTGCCACTGATCATGCGTGGGTCAGGGACATTCTGCACAAAGTAACGTACGGCTTGACATAATTTGGCCACGTCAGCTACATGGCACTGGTGAAATCCAATATCCACCATATGATCGATTAGCAAAGAGAATTCAAGCCGATAAATCGATTTCGACCATATCGACAATGGTTCATCAGAGGTCGAGCAGATTATCGATGAACTGTGCACTGACTGATCAACATTATTTCTCGAGGATGGCGATGAACAAGGGCTGCTAGCAATCAAGGCCCACCGTTCATGAAGGCGCACTAGGGAAAATAAAATGTAAGGAATTGTGTCAGATGACTTTATCGAATTAAGAATACGAGGTTTCGTAATTTCCAGAAGCCATCGATCAAGATACTTAACAAATGCATTTACCAGGTTCCATCGTAAAGCTGAAAATACAAAGACTTGGAGCACAGCAGCGACCAAATACAGTGAAAGCATGCAAGCTCCATATGGAGCAGGCGCTTTCACTGTTGCACCCACTGTGTAGTGAGTCTGGTAATAAAGGCTTGCATACCTAAATAGGGACAATGGACAAGGAAGGCCGCTGTTTCCTGATGACCATACTCGACTCCTTGACTTAATCGATTAAGATATTTTAGAAAGCGAGGTGGTGCAATTTTCCACGATTCCGTTCCCTCGACGGGTTTGTCAAACGCAGAAGAATATTTCCGACTTGAAGGTTTTCTTCTAAATGCATTATAAAAAGACGCGATAGTGCGCAATTCTGTTTTACAAATTAATTTCAAACTGCATTGCAGTCGGAACATGAATAAGCATACGGTTCACAGGAGGGGAATCGATCTTACGATTAGTACGATACACTGCCGTGGATTGGCGCCTACAGTGTAAAAGTTGCCGCGTCTAGCAGACAAGGCGACCATTTAGCCACCCAGTGGCAATTATAACTTGCGAGCCATAAAAAAATTTAGGCGGCTGTTTTCTGTTTCAAACTTTTTGCCATTATTTGACTTCTGTGCACTATGACGTTTGTCGTTCTGTGCACTACAATTCTGACACATCGGTGATAAGGTATCTGCATTTATACCACGTGATTGATGGTTCGAAACGAATCATCAGGTCCAAAAGTCTAAGCCGATGGTGTTTGCAGTAATCGCAACCAAGTAACAACTGTTGCAATTATTCCCCAACACCCCTGTAGTGTAATGAATGAGATGCGATCGATATTTTGCATTCATGCTTCGTTTTTCAGGTTTCGAGTCGAAAATAAATATTAGGGGCCGTACAAATACGACTTCGAGCGCCAGGGGGGGGGGGGGGTGAAGTCAAATACGACGTCGTTTATGCATTGGATATTCCAAGGGTCATACTGCCGCCTGTAAACCCTGCAAACTGCAGATAGCAAAAGTAAGGCCCTGCAATGGGTCATAAACCTACCCAGACCCAGAGGGGTTTGGTTGGGTGCAATGCTATGTCCATGGGGATGGGTTCAGTGAGGTGGACTTAAAAATTCCCAAACTGGGCTTCGTCAAAAAGCCAAACCCAGATAAACCCAACTTTTCTAAAATCCCGTCAAATTATGCCAACCACGGATACAATTGAAACAATTGAAATTATTAAATGATTCATTCTGATGGTAGAAGAATAAAATTTATTTGCTTAAGTTTTTGAAATTCGGCTCTGAATTTTTAAAACTGAAGATATGTATGTATGTTGTGGAAAAGTTGGTTTGGGCTCAATTTTTTAAAAATGACGCCCCCCCCTGGGTTTGACCTGAATGTGGCCCTCGAGGATCTGGGCTTGAGTCGGCGGGGTGTGGTTGGTTCAAATTTCAGATCCAACGCAGGACCTGGACGCTAACCCTCTATGTGGACCTTTGCATGGCGTCCTCGACAACACTTCAAAAAGTCAGAAATCTGCTGAAAGAGGGGTGCTGCCCATCCGACGTAGTTTTGGGCCATTTTGAGGGGGCGGGAGGTAAAAAACTCATTTCAATACGACGTCGTTTTTGTATGGCTCTTTAGTGAGGGGTAAAAACGCAGTGGAAATATCCGTTCATGAAACAAATTGAAGATTACAGTCTAGTATGAACAGCATGGATCTTCTTCACTTTACTTTATCAGCTTTTCAAAGCACAGGTGCGAGCACGAAGGGCGTTCAAAAAGTGCGATGTCGTTATCGCTCCAATCCACTTCTGTGAAAGGCACTTGCGCTTGATCTCAGAGCACAGCATAACATCACCCTAGAGTCCAAAATTGATTTCCAACAAATTTCTTCAATGTGATGGGGAGAAAAACATCTGGAGCTGGGTCTGGACTATTGGGCAATAAAGATGATTCTCCTGGCAGAAATCTTGCAAAAGAGTCCTCACACCATCTAAGGAATGAGTGCCATGATCGAACAAGATTTCGACGATGAAGCTTTCCCTGGCGCTTCTTGCTCATCGCCTGCTGCAACTTGCCCCAAATGCGTAGCTGTTATCAGCTTGTAAAGTACAGTGAATCCATGATGAGCAGCGTGGCCTTGAGGGGGCGCTGCTTGTGCCACAGTACCACGATAAGAACTGTGTGTTTATCACGGCCCACTGAAAAAAGTCAATGCTTAGCTAAATGTTAGAAAAGTTTCAGCTGTTTTTTATCATCCGATCCGACACTCATCCGATCAAAAATTTTTCCCATCCCATCCGATCCAGCAAACCCCCATCCAATCCGGCTGTAGGTTGCAAGAACCTTAACAACAAAAACACAAAAAAAAAAATAAGCAAAAAAAAAAATTAGAAAGGTGAAAAAAAATTTATCCCCAAGAAAAATTTTTTTTTTATTTATTGCTGTACGAAAACAGCAGCTTGCGCGAAAACTCTCGTTTTTCTAGGAAACTTATCGATGCCTGCTAGGACTTCAATCTGGATCGACTTTGTCCCATCTATTTTAATCATAGAGTTATCTTTTTTCCGCACCAAAGTATTCGCACGTTGCATATTTCCTTCTGCACTCAGCTGTTATGAAACGAACGTTGAATGGTCTACATCGCCCGCAAACATCTAAAAAGTTACTGATCGAACGTTTAATCCAGTCTAAATTATTTAGTGTTGACGCATAATTGTCGTAGCTCCACATTGGTTGATCTGTCCGAGGATGCTTAAAAAATTTACGGGACTGAATTACACCATAAAGAAGCTATCGTTTAGTCTTGCGGTCTTTGCACATTAGTGGACCGCCAGAATCACCCTGCCAAAGAAAGATATACATTTGAGAAAGGCGAGATATTTATATCCTGAGCACCTATCTATTACCATGCCTGTATATTCCTCAGCTCTTTCATCCAATGGGATCGCGCAGATGATCTTTTTTTGTCAAATGCACTATGTTTCCATTTGTCATCAGGATGGAGCAATCCAGTTTCGGAGAATGGGTGAACATTTTTCTTTATACAAGCATCACGTGAAAGAATACTGCGGCGCGATGTGCGTAATTCATTCACCCATTTATCTGGGTTTGACTCGTCGAAGTATTCTGTAGGAGGAGAAAGAGAGCAGAAATCAAACACCTGAACGAATGTTCTTCAAAAACACAGAGAAGTACACCTCACCAGGGTCGACTGTATCGACATTTTGACTGTACCGTACCTGTACCCGTACCTGGGGCCTGGTACAGCCGTACTGTACCGTACCGAACTAATAAAAAACTCCGTCTTGGCAGCCAACAAAACTGGAAGTTGTTTTAAAAATATGTGATAAGTAAGGCTTTCTAACTCTGGTGCGCATTTCAAAAATTTTCATTTCATTACTTTAATCTACTTCTTCGCTGTGAACAGTTTGATAATCGCCGGGTTTTAAGATATTGTAACCTAGAACAGCAATGAAGTATGGAAGTATAGGTTTGAGATACCGAAGTCCTTGACACCATATTCCTGTTCCTATTCCTGTTTTACCACATCACCAAACGCTTATGCGCACTCGAGGGTGAAGGGACACATTTTACACGAAATGAGTTACCCGCCCGCGAGTCGAACACTCGCCCGTAACTGCGCACCTGGCTTGAGAGGCAGACGCCTAACCCGCCAGGCCACGAGGTCGGTGGGTTAGGCGGAGGAGGGGACCAGTGGAGCAGTGGAGTCTGGTGCGGTCTACACTCCTTTGATATCGCAGATTAACAGAAATTCTTTCACTCCATCATCCTACTGTACAGTACGTATATGCTCAAAGACTAGATATGAACTCATGATCTACAACTACGTTGATATGAGACCGCGGTATAAATCTGTGCCGTGACACTTGCTTATCCGCCCATACTGGAGATCCAGAAGCCTCCAGTTTCGATATCTTGCACGAAAAAGCCAACAAAAGTTTTGAATTAGGAGAGGGGTGGATGAGAAAACCTTGCAGAAAACATCCTTTGAAATTTAATCAACATATGGGCTATCTAACGCCAGCAACGCTTCGAAAATTGAAGGCAAGGACTTTAGTCTTTTGTGTACTTTAGTCTCAACTGTAGCATGGCAGGCGCCTCAAATGCAGTAACAGCGACTCCATGATTGACCACATTTCAATTTCAAAAAGCAGCTTTTCTAGCAGTACTAGGTGGGACTCACAAGGATCAAAGTCCCCAATTCAGCCTACTAGCATCAAAATTATAAGATAAGATTCTCCGCGAGTAAATACCTAAAACTATGGACAAGTGTTAGAGCCGTTTTATCTAACAATAGCTTGGGTAAAAATGCCTCTGCATTCTAGCTTTTTCTTTAGATAAGCTCCGCAAAATCATACGATTTGAACGAAGCCGAAGCGGCGATCGAGAAGAGGCAAAGCAATATTTATATTTTTGACTCGTTCTCCGTTTTGAGAGTGTCCATCTCAGCCACGATGGATTGCATCCGAACGAAATCGGCGAAAAAGTTATTGTAAGCTCATTTAGGCAATCATTCAAAAATGTGCTAGCGGGTCATTTTGAGCTGTGATTTGTGCATTTACAGAGCATGCCTTCTTAACCCCAATGCGGATATCTCCTTATCTATGACTAAGCCTTTTTTCATAATGCTGGTTCTTTTTCTGCCTGCTGACACTAACAAGGTCACATCAGCCAAACTATAAGCAGTTATGAGGAAAAAATAATTGGTATACGGTGATTGCAGAACCATGTTTTCAACCGATTTATACGCTTACTTCTTTTTATTCTAAGCACTCAAAAATTCTGTTTTCATCTCTCATTACGATCCTTTTAAGGAGCTCATCAACCCGCTCCCCAAAACCTCTGACTCCATGGCATCGTACAGTCGTGATGAAAACCAACCAAACCAGTTTGATCGTGAGAACGAAACCATTCCGCATTATCCTAAGTGGTATCATTCCACAGAAATTTGCCAGAAAAAAAAAACAAACATTGAAAAACCTCGAAATTATGTCTAGGGACAATCAATTGATTTGACTTGATCAACTTGACGACCCGAGGCCCCAGAAATTAGGGAAGCGTCACATAATTGGCATTTATAAAGAGTCCATAAAAATGATATACGCCCATACGCCCTGCCAGCTTCGACCTTCGCCCCGCCAGCTCTTACTGTATCTACGCCCCAGCGCCTCCAGCGTACGCCTTGCCGCCGCCAACCTTCGCCAGCCGCTTCCCAACTTGTCGTCAATCAAGCAGTCGGGGGCAATGTGTTTGCGGTCGTGGTGATTATCATGGTGGTGGCACGGGTGGTGGTCGCGGTGGCGGGCAGTGTGACGGCCATGCCTGATATCCTGTATCAAGTCGTCCATGAACAGTGGGCTGTCCAGACCAGCGGTTATGGAGGATAATCGTGTGTGATTTTTTCGCGGAAGTAGAGTACACTTATTTTATTAATTTTGTTTTGATTTCAAAACTGTTCTCCACTTTATATTACTAGAGTTGAAGCTCACTATTGGAGCTAAAACAGCTGAATATTAGTCATTGATATGGATCATACTTTCAAAAATCAATATTACGTCCTGAATAACTGTTTTTAAGACATCGTTTTTCTGTTAGCTTTTTTAATGGAAGCGGAAAATACGTGCTAGCTGTTTGCTACAGGTCTTGAATTGTAGGAGAAATTACATATGTATAAGTAGTTTTCCCATAAAGATTCAAATTGTACAAGATGACCAGTACCTTGAGGTGCATATCAACTGTGCAGAAGGACACTAGAAAGCATCTGCTGTCGTTTCATTCCATGCTAGTTACAGTCTATGTGTCTTCGGTGCACTCATCGACAACAACCTTGTGAAAACAGGAAAAAACAGAGAGTAAGCGACTACGTCTCATGACGTACTGAAGCGTCCATTCTTGATGGCGCAAGCCTACAACATGTCATGGAAGCAAGTCAGTCATGCTTTTTTCAACCGAATAGATTTGTAGCGTATTTTGAGGCATTTATTCAAAAATTCCAAAAAGTTGAAAGCAGAAACTTTCAATGAATTTTTTATATTCATTTTTTTCACGTAAAAAATTTTTTTCATATTCCGCTTTGTTTCGAGTCTACTCTCTTTTAAATTTGTCCCACCTGAAAGCGAGGCAGAGTTACCCTAAAATAAAACCATCGAGTAATTGCTTACATGCATTCCGCTTTTAAAAACCGAACATCGAATAGTCTGCATTGCCTGCAAATAACTGAGGTGTTAATAATCGCCAGCTTGATCCAGTGGATATACTCGAGGGTTGACACATACGTGTCATACATAAAAATCGGTCGTTTCGTAATGGGATGTTCGAAAGAAAAGCGCGACTGGATCACGCCATGCAGCAGCCATCGCTTAGTGGTGTGGTCTTTGCACATCAGTGGGCCTCCTGAGTCACCCTGTCTCAATAGTGAGTGTCATTGTTATCAGTGTACATCAGTGGGCCTCCTGAGTCACCCTGTCTCAATAGTGAGTGTCATTGTTATATGATATTAAAACATTTTAAAAAGACGGAGTGTACTCTAGAATCGATGTCAGAATACTGAAAAAAGAGTATGAGTTTCATATTCGGCACCCACATACTATTCGGGGTATCCAAAATTTTGTACTTCCCTTTCCAGTATTTCATGGGTCGAAACTAATTTCCTGATGGTCCCCTCTTTGCAATCAAGAATTTCGACTATTTGCAGAGGTGCTAGGGGTCCAGAACTTTGGAAACCCATGATACGTGGATGCTGAATCTGACATTTTTTTCAATATTTCGACATCGATTCTGAGGTGTACTTCGTCTTTAAACTTCTTACAGTTCCTGTATATTCCTCAGTATTATCATCAAAGGGAATCGCACAGAATATTATATTTTCCAAAAATGCTCGGCGTTTATACTCATTTCTAGGATGAAGCATTCCAGTTGACGATGTTGGGTGAATGCTCCTCTTCAAGCACTCCTCAGGTGGAAGAACTTTGCGTCGCGACTTGAGTAATTCATTCCCCTGATTGCCTGGTTCTGATCCATTGATGCCCTCTGCGGTGAAGCAACAGAAAAACATTACTATAGTGAGGCACTATATCAGTAAAACAAGTACTCCAAATCACTTCAATTTCGCAGTAACTTCAATTTAGCTTCTTTCGTGTTGGCCGGAAAAAAAAAATTTTCATTTTCAGCTGATAGATTTTGAGATAGGAACATAACAAGAAAAAACAGTTTATGCTCCCACCATACTTATAGGTACATTTGAATAAGATTGAAAGAACACCCTAAACTTCAAACTTCAATAAATTTCCTATAATAAACTTCAATCGCAAAGGTCACCTTTTCAAATGCCACTTTATCAATCTCAAACTATGTCACTAGTCACACCCACAATACCAATAGTATTGGACTGACAACCGCCTTTAACAGCAAAAAAGATACATCTATCCCCAACCTGTCCCAGTGCATGATCACGCAGCGATGGTCGCAAGAGTTCGAAAACTCGCGGCAATCTTATACTTGAGAAACCATGCCAGAACTTCCACTACTCCCCCCCCCTCATCCTTATACTGTTTTCCGTTTCTTCAATTAAAAGATCACCGAGCCGCAGATTTTCTAATGACAGTTAACGATTTTGAAATTACTGTACTTCTGAGTACCAGGGACTGAATCTAGGACAGAAGCTGTAGGAGATTTCAGTTTATTTATAGAAAACTTCTGGAACAGTGATATACTTTTCAAAGGCACCCTACTCTAGCCTGACTAGAGAACACACTTTGGCTGGTGGCTGATATTAAGAGCACAGCCTTACAGAGTATCAATAGGTTGAGCTACAGTAATAGCGGACGCGGAAAATCCCATTGAGGCAGTATCTTGGTAACTCAAGAGGATAAAACGTGTTTCGCTTGATCAAGGCGTTCTCCAGTATCAGTGAGAGATTCGAGCGCATAGTACACCGATGGCTGTACTGGTTACCAAAGGTAAGCCAGAAACTGAAAAAAATTCCACTCGTGAAATCGGCCGGGAACCCAAGACCGCGCAATTAAAGTGATTTTCACTATGTTTTAGGAATAGGGCCTTCATAATACACAAGAGTATTAAGCATATTGCAGGTTATGTCTGCAGCGTCAGCCAGAGCTGTGACACTCACTTAGACCCCAGCCAGCAATCCAACATTGAGATTCCTTGAGTGCTATACCCGCTCGTCCTTCTGGTAGACATATTGCCCCAACGCCTCGACGAAATTCAATTGGGGAACTTAGCTTCAGCATCGCAATATCATTAGGATCTGTTGTCGAATCATGCGCTACATTGTATGACGAGAATACGATGATCTTTGCGACACCGCGTCGCAGAAACTGCTGATTATTTATGTCGTCCAGTTTGTGTAAGGCGTAAAGAACTGTAACATTTCCTTCGGGCAACACGATGGTCTTTTTTGTAGTATTGTCGAATGATGTAACACAGTGTGCTGCAGTTATGACCATATCACTCTCTCTCCTCGTCCTGCATACTTGCACCAAGCTACCACCACATCGAAATTTTCGTACCCCCTGCGACTGACCCTTAAAAGATATAATCAACATCATCCAAGGCCACTCGCTTTGCACACTTTCACTAGCATTGCCGAGAATATGCGTTTTCTGGGTTTGATAGCCGCTAATATCATTGAAAATTTTCATTCCACACGCTCCAACAGGTTCATTTTGATCATCTCGAGTTCGAGGTGCCTGTAATATAACTGAGCAATGAGCCCCTTGCAATCACAGATAGAATATAGCTTCACCTCAACGCTTGTAAGTGCACTCATTGTCAGTGCCGCTGACAAAAAAGTTAAATATGTTTTGCCCAACATCTCTCTACTGGTGTTTGAAGTACAGTAAACAGAATGTGGCAAGATACAGAATTAACTACGCCTCGCTAAGCTTTATTTTTCGTTATCACTTGACACGAAAGTAGTGGACCTAAACGACTACACAGATTTATTACAGAATTTTTTTTCCAAATTAAAGCTAGCGAGCAAGGAATACATTTCAGAGGCGAACAGGTTTGCGACTACGCATGCGTAGAGATGCTGTGTTCGACAAAAGTACATGGTACAAACGTGATAAACGTTGTCCTGATAGCGTTGAAGTGGGCACTTGAGTGGGTCATGTCATACTTCGTCCATATCCAAGCACTATAGCGCACTCGAGAACGAAGGAACGCAAATTTCACAATCATTTTTTCCAAGGCGGGAGTCTCCCGCAATGGTGCAGCTGGCGTGAGAGGCAGACGGCTACCCGCTAGGCCACGATCTCGTTTGCGTCGAGTGAGTAGCGTCGAAGCAATTGCATTCGAAGAATTGAATTTATCCAAGACCTGCGCGAAATCTGTGCCAAAAGATCTGACAAACGTGCAAAAGAGCTGTCATAGCTCAAACGTCAAATGAGCATTTTGGCAGTGATCACAGCTGATTCAGATAATTTTTGTGAAAAAACAAGTGCGGGCGATGAAGCCAGGATTCATCACTTCGATCTGTGTCAAAACATGAATCGATGCAGTGGCTGCCAGTCGGTGCGCGACCGCCAAAAAATTTCGCGTTCAGCAGTCATCAGGTAAGGCCATGGCAACAATTTTCAGGATTGCAATGGAATATTAACGATTGGTTATATGCCAGCCAAGACCACAATAACTGGGCAATACCTTGCTATGTTATCCGGTGATTGCGTAAGCCGATCAAATCGAAACGACGCGGGATGATGGAAAGCAGGTGCTGCTCCTTATTGAAAATGAGCGAAGCGCGCGTTGCTCAGGCTGCTATGGATGAATGGGGATTAAAGAGAATTGTTCATTCACCGTGGAGTGCAGACCTGGCTCCCAGCGATTATTAACTATTCAAACACAAAAAAAATTATGGGGGAAAGATTTCGGAGAGATGAGGAAGTGAAATCAGCGACTGGTGCGGTTTTGAGGGGTGTGAGAAATACTTCGTTTTAACGGGTAGCCACAACGTTTAAAAACAAGTGCATTGGTCTCAGAGAAGCTTATGTCGAAAAAGAATAAGTATGCATTGTAGGGGCTGCTTAGGTCTTTTATCATTTGTAAAAGATTTTTTAAATGCAGAGCGCAGAAATATTGACAGATTTCATCATCCTTTATTCACTGTAAACTCACCAGATAGGGCTTACTGGACGCAGTCAATAGTGAATGTTCTGCTATCGCTGGATGCAAGCAAGGACTATTGCTTCTTGTGTTTGTGCTGTATAGGAGTATGTTCGAGTTCTTGTTGGCTTTAACTGAGTTGACGTTTTTGATTCTTTTTCAGTTGCTTAGATTTCCTGAAAGTTTTATGTGATGGAAGTGGGTAAATTCTGAGGGGCATGTGCTAATCTGTGTCGCCTCATCGTCAGGTCATTTCGCAAAGGGCTTGGTATTCTCTAGTGATGCATACTTACTGCAGTTTATACGGTATCACCCCTTCCGATACTACCCGAAATCCCACAGCATGCACTAAGATTAAACTCTGTGGTTTTCCAGGCTTAGCGCTGCAGATGTCAATTTTTTCGTATCTTAGCGGAGTCTTATTTGTTTTATTCCCTCACTTTGAATTTCAGCGCTATCAGCATGGCCATAGAGTCAACAATGTCCAATTTACATCACACTTATTCACCGCAGCCAATCAATTTAGCGAATTTTTATTTAGATACTCGAATCTCATCTTCAGTTTCTCTATCCGACTCATGTCGCTGATGATCGAGTTTTCTTCATCTAAACAAGCCGATTGCTCAAATATTTTTGCAGTATACAGTATTATCTTTTGCTTTTGCTCCCGAGTAATTTAATACGTCAGAAACATTAGTTGATGTCTGCTTAATCCACCAACTACGTCTAAGAAGCAATGAGTCTGGCGCGAAATTCGAACCGAGAACAGGTGTGAAACAATCACCACGAGCACATGATTGCATGATCCTCTGCACGTTGCTAGGATCAGTCGTTCTGTTGATATTCATGCTCAGACATTCTCGTATTTCCTAAGCGATTGTTGCGCTTAGTAGTGGCCGAATAGACCAGCCATCCCAAGCCCTGGTTTCACTTGTGCATTGGCTGGTCTAAAAGTTTTGAGTCTGTGATAACAGACTTTTTTGGAAATGATTTGATTTGGGTACGAAGTATGTGGATGTCAGTTTATGAATATTACAAATCATGCTTGTACCAGTTAATTCAAATAGGATTGTAAGGTGAGAATTGCTGCGAGCACTGCACCAGTATCTCCATCTTCAGAAAGGATTATGCTTCTTTAAGATTTCAATTTGTTCAAGACATCATGCACCAGTCGCCGAGTTAGACCAGCCACCCTGAGCTATCAGGTTTTGGAATGCGGTGGCTGGTCGAAAAGTTCTTGCAGTCTGCGATAAGAACTTTTTTGGATATGATTTATATTTGTTCACACATTCTCAATGTACTATCGACAAATTTATTGCTGTGTACCGAACCCATTCTCGTGAGTGCCCGCTGAACCTAGCCAATCGATGGCGCTGCACCCCAACCCGTCCAGTTGATGTTTCTTAAACTCCGAGCCGAAAACGAGGAAATAGAAACACCAGCGCCAACTACTTTCGATTGGCGATACCTTAAGAATTATTCGACCAAAAAAGTTGAAATTTTGCATGCGTTGCAAAATAGGTCAGATCCATTACTGTGTAAATTTTTATCAAAATCTGTCGAGTACCTGACGAGCGACGGGTTGAAAAAGCCAAGAAAGTGATTATTTTCTGGAATAACTTTTCAGAGACTAAAGTTTAAAAAAAACGAACGCCAAAAGGCAGATTCTGAAGGTGCAAGCTTTCAGAAAAACTAAACTTACACCTGTAGACCTCTGGTTGTTGCGCTAGCCTGATTTTTATCCTCGTCCTCCTCCTCCTCGTCTTCTCCCCCCCCCCCCCCCCCTGCTTCCCCTGAACAAGAAATCGCGTATTCTAGAACTAACTCAACGACGGCCGCGTGGACTTCGATAAAAATTTGCACGATTGTAGATTCGGCCGATTCTGCTATGTGTGCCAAAAATCAAAAATTTTCGTCCAACCATTCTCGAGTTATTAGCCGGCGAAAATCGTCCTTTAGCATTGGGTGTCTGGTTGGCTTGTGTAATCGTAACATCCTCACCATATGGTGTTCCTTACGGGCCAGGTATATGCGGAGGGTGCTAGGGAAAGAGGTTGGCGGCATCAACGGTTAAATATCATGCGTTCTTAAGTTTCACTGACAGCCGCGTTTATTTTGGTCGAGAAGATTGGTATCGATCTTCAAACATTGCACTACGAGATTTATTTAGGAATTCCACACCTTTAGAGCAGAAAGTGCCGTTATACAAAATAATTATATCGAGCTTTGCTTCAAGCCTACTCTTTGTCGAATTTGCTCCACCTGGAACTCAGACAGGGTTATAAGATTATTTTAAAAAATATCAGATAATTGCTTACTTGCACTTCGCTTTTAAAAATCGAACGTTAAATAGTTTGCATCGTTGGCAAACGTATGAGTTGTTACTGATCGTCTGCTTGATCCAATCCATATACGAGAGGGTTGACACATAAGCATCGTACATGAAAATGGGCCGATTTGTGACGCGATGATCAAAAGATAAGCGCGACTGTATTACGCCATGCAGCAGCCATCGTTTAGTTTTGTCGTCTTTGCACATCAGTGGGCCTCCTGAGTCACCCTGTAAGAATAGTGTAAGAATAGGAAGTGCATATAGAAACCCGTGCGAGCGTCATATTCGAGCCTAACTTTCAAATTTCTCACCGTTCCTGTATATTCTTCAGTCGTGTTATCAAAAGGGATGGCACAAAATACAATTTTGTCGATATACGCTTGGCGTTTCCATTCATCGCTCTGGTGAAGCAATCCATTCCGCGAGAATGGGTCGATGCTTCTCTTTATACAAACGTCAGGTAGGAGAACTTTGCGTCGCGACTTGCGCAATTCATTCACCACACTTTCTGATCTTGAAATATCGGCTTCTTCTGCGAAAAAAAGCAGTAAACATCTGTCTATTGTCATGAGTAATATAAGTGCCTTCGTGATACGAGTAACGCCTTTGTCGCACCACAGCATTGGCGTAGTGCGACAAAGTTTCTGAAATGATATGACCTTATCACAATACCTAGGTATTGTGATAAGGTCATATCATTTCAGAAACTACGGACAGTAACAGTGAAGGGTTTTCAATTAGGAACTAGTGTTCCAATGACCTGAGTATTTCACTGTCTGACCTGACCACGACCTTGACCGACCCTCAAAAAATTTTCTGACCTAACCCTGACCTTGATTGAGCCAAAAAAACTTTCTGACCTGACCATTGAACTGCGAGGAATTGTAAATGTTTTGGCACTGACTTCGACATTGGATATGAACGAATGGGAAGAGATAGGGATGGCTAGGCCACGGATTGATGGCATACGCAGTCAAGCACTAGGCTGGCACACAGTAGTCCATGCAGCTGGGCTGGTAGGGGACTGGACGAGTAAGACAACTGCAATAGCACGAGGCTCACAATCAGCTAGGGCCAATTTCACAGTGCGATTCTAATTTTCCGCAGTACGAATTGAGGGCACTATTAGACAGCAACTTGGGACGACTCATAGGACGCTTCACAATAGCTGTTCTAGGGGTGCCTTATCCGTAGATTTAGGCACGTCCTAAGACCGGTCTTATCTTGTTTCATTAAGGTTGACTTGAGACATTTTAGCGGACCACAAAATTTAACGCGGGAAATAAATACTGTACGTGTAAGCCAGCCACCGTCGCCACTGGTCGAAGTTTGCTGTGCGATTGTATCTGAACAATTTTACTGTCACGAGGAAGCCTTGGCTGAGGCAGGCTGGTCCACATTATACGAGCTCAGTAAATGTGCCAAATTGGTTTTATTTTATAAGCTTTGCCATAGGTTTTATTATTTGGGAATCCTTCTTTTTCCAAGTCATAATTTTGAGGCCACATACAAAGTTTTGTGTTTTCTGCGACTCTTTTACGAGATTCTGTACATGGGATCACGCTTGCTAGTAACTTTATCACGCGTATAAGTTTTAATTTATTTTAAGTGTGTCTCCCTCGTGTCACGTGCATGTATTTTCTAGGGTAAGGAGTAAAATGATGATGATGGCATTCTGTCGTCAGTTTTTTGGCCTCAATGGTTAAAAAGGGACGACAGAATTTTAGTTCAGCTGAAAAAGAACTGTTTTTGCGGGTCGAGAGAGCTAAGGGAAAGTGCTACAATCTCAAGACGCCTGAAGATTGCCCAAAAAATTGCTCTAGAAAGGTCAGCTCAAAATTGCCCCAGATCAAGGGCATTGGCCCGCGCCTGGCAGCGCTGCAGGGGAATAAAGACACTCGAAACTGCCAGGACATGGTCGAGGTCGTTCTAAACTAAAGACAGCTTGGTATACTGGGGTGAGACTCCAAGCTGATTGCGAAATGACTGTCCTAGAATTCAGGACATCTTTTGAGATTCATGTTCATGTTCATGTTTTACCACATCACCGAACGCTTATGCGCACTCGAGGGTGAAGGGACACATTTTACACGAAATGATTTACCGGCCCGCGAGTCGAACACTCGCCCGTAACTGCGCACCTGGCGTGAGAGGCAGACGCCTAACCCGCCAGGCCACGAGGCCGGTTAGGCGTCTGCCTCACGTCTGCGATTCAGAATTGTGAGACTGCCCCAGATCCCTACTCAGGAAGGCTAGAGCTTGAAATCTTTTTCGCCAACATTTCACTAAATTTACTTTCTTTCGCTGTCAGAATACTCTGACCGGGTGCAAGATATTCTGACCTGACCCTGACCTTGACCGAACCCTCAAAAAATTTTCTGACCTGACCTTGACTTTGACCAAGGGTCGGTCAATCAGGGTTTTGACAGAATTTTGACCTTGACCTTGAGGTCATCTCTAACACTATTAGGAACTTACTTCGACCCCAGCCAGCAATCCAACATTGAGATTCCTTGACTGGTATATCGGTTCGCCCGTTCGGAAGACATATAGCCCTAACGTTTCGGTGAAACTCGATTGGGAAATTTATTCTCAGGATGGCGATGTCATTAGGATATGACGTCGAGTCATCTGGTTCTTTGTATGACGGGTGAGCAAAAATCTCTTTGACACCGCGTTGCAGGAATCGTTGTTTGTCAACATTGGTTTTTTTGTGTTGGCCGAAAGCAACAGTAATGTTACTTGCAGGCAATACATTCGTCGTTTTTGTAACACTGTCGTACGAAGTTACACAATGTGCCGCTGTTATGATAATATCACTTTGTCTTTCCGTCTTGCATACTTCTACAAGGCTACCACCACACTCTTGCCTATATATCCCATCTGAGTCTCCCGAAATAGAGATTACAAAGACCATCCAGGGCCACTCGTTTTGCACACTTTCACTGGCATTGCCAAGAATATGCGTTTTATGTGTTTGATAGTCGCTTATGTCATTGAAAATTTTTGTTCCACAATATCCAATAGGTTCATCGTGATCTTCTCGGGTTCGGGGTGCCTAGGATTGAAATTCGTTGTGAGCTTCTCGTAATTACAGGAAAAACAATATTTTCACCTCAACTTGAGTCATTTCAATCAGTGCCAATGACGATATAATAAAATGTGTTTTGCGTAGCATTTTTTCAATATAATACAGTATGCAAGTAATGAAGGCGGCCGCAAAGATTACCATCTGCGTTCAGCTAAGCTTCTTTCCTCATTATTAGTTGACATGAAAGAAGCGGACCTTACCAAGTAAGCTATGCTGGCACAGAATTTTTCTTCAAAATTAAAGTTGGTGAGCAAGGAATATATTTCAAGAGCGACTACGCATGCGTAGAGCTGCTGTGCTCGACAAAAGTAAGGACGTACGGTTAATGTAAATTGATGCAGTTTTGGAAAAACGGTTCAGTTTCGGTTTCAGTTACCTGACTACTGACTGAATTTAATCAAATGATTCATTATTTCTATCAAAAAATTTTCGCACCCACCGGTAGATATGAACACTTGATGAGTAAAAATCTTCACTTTTTCATTCAGATACCACACTTTTGTCCACACAAAGACTCGAACTGTTCACAAGTGAAACTTGTCAAACGTTTAAGTCTGGCTTGACACAATCAATGATTGCAAATTTAATGGGTGCCTAAGTACTGTATACTCTGTTAGCATAGAACATCTAGTTTGCATCCAAGATGCGCAAGGCCGAGCTGACTGTTTTCCTAACATGCGAGGGATTGATACGACTAACTAGTTCCTAGGCGGGAGCATCGCCTATATTAAGGCCCTGCTCCCTGCCTGGCGGGATCAGTCCAGATCATCTAGATTGGACGACTTCTTGATGATACGAAGTTTGTAGCTGGCTCTCTTGGTCCTGCGCGAGTCTCCTTGGTCCCGCGCGGTGGACACTTGCAATAAACCATTTTGGTACGTACGTTGGCTGCGTTGGCTTGATTTGAAATTCCACATCACAGCGCAGTTGGTTCAGTGCACACGCACGAAAAGCCGACTGTTTCACAAAGCTTAGGCGGAAACCGAAACCCCTATGCAATATACTGGGCCCGTCTGGCCAGCTGGCCAGCAGTGCTAGCGCTTAGATTCGTAGGGAATTTTATGAAACCTTTCTGCTTTATTGGGTTTTGCAGAAAAAACAAAATTCGAGTGTGGGAACCCTAAGAAACTGAGTTTACAAAAACCGTGCGAGTTCGTCCCAACACTGTCTTTGCAACACAAGAATCATAAGTTCTGCAGGACTTTCAACGCTGACCACTGCTGACAATTTGACCAGGATGGCTCCAATATTATGCGCAGAGCTCACTTTTGCACATGGGGACAAAACGTAGCCATCAATTATGTCTAGTTGCAATCAACGGTTGGCAAGCCACCCTCAGATCAAGAAGATGCAACTTGAAAATGTTTTTTTTTGATGAAGTAATTCCATGCAAAAGATGCACATCTGTCATCGTCAACGGCCCTAAACTTCACGACTATCGTTGCTGGATGGCCACGTTCTGCTAACGAAGCATTTATCCTGGGTCACGGTGATATAGGGGTAACATGGAGGGTGATTATCGACTACGGCATGCTGGGGTGCTAACATGGCCAAGACTGGAACATACGCGAATTTCCAAGAGATAATGAGCCCGAGAAAATTATGATAGCTAGCAGCTGCTATGATGGATGTCAAAAGCTAATGTCGTGCTACAGTTGCTGATTAACGAGCTGTTTGGAATCAAAGTTTATCAGGGCATAAAATCTGATTGGTCTCAACAAGCGAAGCAGGTCCAAACCCTTTCTGCAAAAAACTTGCTGAAGAATGAGAGTCCCAGACATATGTATCTCAAGGGTAGCCATTAGTATTTACGTAAAAGCCTTTCGATATTGGCAGCTGCTTGTCGCAGCTTTGCTCGCCTTTAGATTTCCCAGTCGAGAAGTAAGACTTCGTGCAATTTATTCAAAGTGTTTGCGTAAATAATTTCCAGTTTGGTTTCAGGAATGGTAAACGTTGTGTTGGCTATCGAGAAAGCGGCAGTGGCAGTCGAAGCGCCCTGGATATTGCCGATGGATTTGACTGGAATTCGCGATTTCAATAGATTAACTGATCTGCCAGTTTCATTCTTCTTTTTGTCTTGGCGATTTACTTTATCAAACGAAAATCTCCATGATCGAAGCCAATTATTTCTATTTTGCATTTTGGTAATCTTAGAATTTGCTGTTTGCTTTGTCTTTGCTGTTGCATAGGGTGTAGAACATTGTACAGATGTGCTTGTGATTAGAAAGTAAGTTTCCATGTCGTGTCTAAACTGAGAACCAAATTTTAGGATACTGCCGCTTTCTGGACTCAATCTCGTGTTAGCCTTGTTATCAATGTTTTTTTACTCCAGAACTTTACGTAAGGAATGCCTTGTTTCATGTTTCATGTTTCCATGTTGTAATTTTACAAGGAAACACATCTGCTGTTAATTAATTAATTATTCAAAGGAGCGGGGTGATGAGCCTAGAAGCGGGTCTGTTTGGCACGTAAGTATAGGGAGCGGTGTTTAGCACAAGGAGCGGGAGCGGCTTTTAGTCAGACCCGAAGAGTGAGGCAAGTAATCTAATGTTTCTATCAGCTTGTTTCTACTCGTGTATATTGTCCCTTTTGTAGAATTAAGATCGACCTGACACTGCCCTGAACTGGGATACCGAGCAAGCGCTAGTCACATTTTCTAAGCGTTTAGTCTGCCATGGTGCAGGGTGTCGCCGATTGTGCAGTGGAAGATAACGAATAAAATCGGCGACAAGAGAGGCACAGCTTGACGATCAGATGACACCCCAATTTATCAGTATAAATACACAGGAACAGAGGAAGACTGCTCTCTCAGGTCTCCAAAAGATGTTATAACCGACCTAGAGCTCTCTACCCATTCCTACCATCACCAGTGCACAACATAGCACAAAGAGAACAGGTTTCAGACAAGGAAACTACCAGTACCATGGCAATTACGAAGAGATGTACCTTGCCCTACCAAAGAAACCTGTCTCACACGTGCTAAACGCTAGCTAAACGAGAAAACCTTTCTCGACACAGGGTCCGCTTTCCTGCACTTTTGTTTTCCATTTCGTAACAGCCCTCTGCGTCTTGTGGAATTCAAGTTCAGCTTCCTCGTGTCTTCTGCAAGGGTGCCTGGTAAACGTTTCTTGTGTTATGCTGTGGGGATGAATTTGTCGGGACTTAAAACAGTTTAATGGTGCGTACTGTATATCCCAAAAAAAAGCACCGACGGGCCTTGTTGAACACTACCGTAGTTTACAGTAGTTACTCTCTTTCCACGTATATCGCCTACGCTGTCCTGTGATTATAATATGGCAGCAAACCAATTTAACCAATCATCAGTCGTCCTGGTTTGAGATCCTGCTGTAAAACCCAGGCTGCAATGCGATCTGTTATGCCATGCCAGACTAACAGACTGCCATGCCATGCGCCATGCCAGTCTGTTAGTTTGGTAGGATATTTGCCTTTGATAGATTAGCGGTGGCTGAAAAATAAAAATTTCTTCAAAACTAAAGCGAGACCTAATCATTCCAATGTACACATCATGGATCCAGAAATTCAGCGTTCCAATTCTTTCAATGCTGTATCAGCGGATCTATTCAGAATACTGTAAGTGAAATACTTACTTGCTGAAAATGGAACTGCGACTACTGACTACTGACTTCATTATGCAAACAGGACCTGTTTTGCTGCCGCAATAGCAATAATTTTCATGCACGATTACCTTTTCAATTATCCAAGAAAACTCATGACTAGAAAAAGTGTGACAACGTATGGTATGACTTCCACCAGCCAAACTGATTTCGTAGAGGCATTCGGATACACTGTAAGTGAAAGAATATGCGTACAATTTGACACAATAGGCTACTGTTATGGTAACACTTTCAGGTCTGCTTCTCATCGTTCCCGCATTTGTCGCATCGTCTGCAAACAAATCGTTCCAACTCTGCCTCGTTCATGCGATTGCTTTCGAGCTCGAAGGCATGTGCGGTCGTGAGTGATCTGACTGTGAGTCCAACCTCGTAAACATTCAAAGCTCGCAGCAAGTCTCATAATCGCTTAAGTCGAATGCATTATCGCAATGCAGTGGTGCGATGAAAAATTTGTATTCATGTCTGCTCATTTTTTCTGTGTCCAAATATGTAACACCAACAGCACGACACATGATTTGCTGCGACTCTATTTTATTTTTGATGTTGCATCACAGAACAAAGGTGTAACGTGAAACAGTTCCACTCTTTTCATCTTTTCATTTTTTCATTTCTGCTTTTCAAACAATATAACTGATCAGAATAGATGGTATCCTATTAGATTGCACGGGAATGCACAGCTTATGAGTTCTCCACAGTGAAATATCATGAAGAATTACGCCTAGCTTTGCCATCTACAGTACTCCTTTCTGAAGCATTTTCTTTCTGTTATTGAGCAAACTTATTCTGTAGTTGTGTCGAACCGAACAGCTCTACGCATGGGCAATCATAAAAAAGTTTGCAGTTGAATGAATCTCTTGCTAACTAGCGTTAATTAGAAAGAAATATTCTCATAACGTTATTAACACTCTTTAGTCCTGTGCTGCTTCTTTCTTTTTGATTTTTGCTGTGACAAAAAAAACGACGCGGAGCGCAGTCAATGTTGTCTCATCTCACTTGTTGCAATATCCTGTACTTCGTTGTAAAAGAATGCTAGGCGTAACCGATTTCACTTTTTTGTCAGTGGCACTAATTTCAGTGATACAAGTTCAGGTGAACAAATTATATTTTGTCTATTGTTAGGAGCAGCTTATTGAAAAAGTATTTCTAGGCTCCTGGGATCCAAGAGAATCAAGATTCATTCATTGGAGCATGCGGAACGAAAATTTTCAACGACATTAGCGGATATCAGACAAACAGAATGCATATTCTTGGCAATGCTAGTGAAAGTGTGCCAAACGAATGGCCTTGGATGGTCCTAGTAATATCTATTTTGGGAAGATCGAACAAGAAGTATAGAAATCAATGTGGTGGAAGCCTTGTACAAGTATGCAAGACAAGAAAAAAAAGTGACATCGTCATAACAGCAGCTCACTGTGTAACTTCTTACGACAATGTTACAAAAACGACGACCGCATTGCCTGTTGAGAACGTCACTGTTGCTTTTGGCGCACACAAAAAAGATAACATTGAAAAACAGAAATTCCTGACAGTCGCTGTCACAAAGATCATTGTATCCCCGTCATACAATGCAGCAGATAAGTCGACCGCTTATCCTAATGACATCGCGATCCTAAGAATAAGCTTCCCGATTGAATATTACCGAAACGTCAGGGCTATATGTCTGCCGAATGGGCGAGCTGGCATACTACTCAAGGAAACTCAATGCTGGATTGCTGGCTGGGGTCAGAGTGAGTACTTACATCTACTATTACACTTCATCGTTTCTCTAACAAAGCGTCATCATTATCTACCAGTACCTTCAGCTCTTATGATTAGCTCTCAGTGCTGTTGTGTTTTACGATGCCTCAATCGCCAAAGTACTTGTTTCACTACCGTTACTCAGCATATCCACAGATTACTCGCAAATCTTAGCTCTTCCAATGCTGTCGTGTAATACAAAACGTAACTAAGACAGAAATATTGTTCATTTTACAACAGGTAGCGTAATTCCATCTCCCCTTTCCATTTATCACAGAGTACTTCGATGGGTCAGAGCCAGACAGTGACGTAAATGAACTACGCAAATCGCGACGCAAAATTCTCCCGCCTGATGTTTGTATAAAGAGAAGCATCGACCCATATTCGCATACAGGATTGCTCAATCCAGACGACGAATATAAACGCTTGGCTTTTCAAAAAAATAATATATTTTGTGCCGTCCCCTTTGATAACGCAACTGAAGAATTTACAGGAGGTGTAAGAAATTTTAAAAATTGGGATTCAAGCTACATTTTTTTGTATGTTCTGCCATTATAGGGTGACTCGGGTGGTCCACTGATGTGTAAGGACGACCAGACTAAACGATGGCTGCTACATGGCGTAATACAGTCGCGCTTGACTTTCGATCATCCTCTTATGTCTCGAGCGATTTCTATGTACGACGTTTATGTGTCGATCCATTCGAATATGGGTTGGATCAAGCTGGCGATTACTAACAACTCAGACGTTTGCAAACAATGCAAGGAATTAAAAGTTCCTTTTATAAAAGGTAAATGCAGGTAAGCAAGTACTCAGTATGTATTTTTTGCAAAAATGGTGACTACCAACAAATTTTAGCTGGAGTAAATTCAGCAGAGAGTAGACGTGGAACAAAGTATGATATGAGTAAATTTTTTTTAACGAATGCTTTTCCTTTAAACGCTATTCGAATTTTTGTATGAATGTCGTGGTGTAATTCTCGAGGATTGATACAAATCGTTTGGTCGGAATAAACCTGGTTGACTAGTTTTTCTATGACGTGTTATAGGTTACAGTCGTCGAATATGAGTGCTGAATGACACACAAATTCGTGAAGTGCTCCACATTTTTGGAATGGGTTCGTCGAGTGATTGATAGGAGTCTGCCTCACACTAGGTGCGCTGGTATGGGCAGTGTTCGATTTCACCCTGGTTAAATCAATTCTCAGGCGCGCACCCAGGGTTAGCTTTTCAGGGGAGGGTAAGCAAAATATTTTACCTCATGTTGGAATTAATATGTTTGAGAGCCTGATGAGCTCCAGGCTGGCGCTGAAACAGGTAAGACATGAAATAACAAGCGAGCGATAGCTATAAAGATCGTTTCTGGAGCAATATTTTTCTATGTGATTACTATTATATTGGATTGCAGAAAGTGTTCTTACATGGAAATGTATAGCTAATGAGTTCTTTAGGATGAAATAGCCTCTATTATTACAGCCCAGCGTTCCTACTGTACTATGAATTTTCTTTCTTGTTTCATCTTTCTGTTATTTGAACAAACATACCCGCAATTGTGTCGAGCAGAGCATCTCCGCATGGGCAATCATAAAACTGTTTGCAGTTGGACGAATTTCTCGCTCTATAGCGTTAATCAAAAGGAAATATTCTCTGTGTTAACACAATTTAGTCCTGAGCTGATTCTTTTTTTTTTCTTGCTTTGCTTATGTGACTAATCGTCAGTAAATGACTTCGGACAGCCATATGATGGGCTTCGCACGTACGAGCGATAGCACGAAAATAAGATTTGTGAACAAATCAAAAATACAATATTTATAAAACTGACAATGGGTCAATTTTAAGACCCATCCTTTCCTCCTATCATAAAGCGTGGCCCAACACGCTTTACCCAAGGTATCAGAATAAGAACTGGTGAAATCATTCAGTGCTAGCCTCAGTGCGTAACTATTAGCATATTCCAGTCGATCAATCTCAGCCTATTTACCTAGTTTTTTGACGCCTCAAAGCTAGAGCACGTCATCAGAAAGACTCTGGTATAGTGAGCCAATTTTTTGACGACAAACTTTATATCATTCTTAAGGCGCCACAATATATATCCAAAAACTGCATACTTAAAAGCACTTTTGTTGTCACACAAAAAAATTGCTTCCATGTTCTGCTTCGCTTAGGGTCTACTCTCTGTCGAATTTGCTCCACCTGAAACTCTGAGATGTAGCAGTTTTCCCAGGCAATCTATAGGTGTATCCAAATAATTGCTTACTTGCACTTGGCTTTTATAAACCGCCTGTTGAATAGTTTGCACTGTTGACAAACGTATGAGTTGTTACTGATCACCTGCTTGATCCAGTGAATGTACTCGAGGGTTGACACGTAAGTGTCGTACATCCACACTCGTTGATTCGTTACAGGATGTTCCACGAATGAACGCGACTGTATTACCCCATGCAGCAGCCACCGTTTAGTCTTGTGATCTTTGCACATCAGTGGTCCTCCTGAGTCGCCTTGTACGAACAGGAGAACTTTGATTGATTGGTATAGTAAGGCTTGACTACTAAATTTCTCACCGTTCCTGTATATTCTTCAGTTGTATTATCGAAGGGGAAGGCACAGAGTAAAAGTTTTAGGATAAATGCTCGGCGCCGCCATTCGGAGAGCGGATGGAGCAGTCCTGTTGTTGCCATTTTTCAAAATTTTCAAAAATTTGGAAAAATGGCAGCCCATGAGGATTAGGTATAAGCTATTACAGACGCTATCGGCATCGTTCAAGCCTGATGCTGCTCGCAAATTAATGTTTTTGCGGGATAAGCGGACAAAATATTTGTATGAACATTGTTGGAGAAAAGTAACAGTAACGTTAGGTACAGTACAGTTTATGCTGTTATTTTTGGGCATTCTGGTTTATATGCGAACGGGTCTGAAACCCGTGGGTTTGGGCCGGGTCAAGGTGCTGATGGGTCGAGTTCGGGCGGGTCGAACTTTCTGAAAGAGCAGGTCGGGTCGGGCTGGGTCCTCTTTTCCAGGCCCGTGTCGGGCCTGGATCATTTGATATTCGTCAAATGCATTATCGCAACGCAAGAGGATCCATGAGAATTATGCGATAGATAACTTCAAATTTTAATGGGAAACATCTGAATCATATGCCGTATGCTTGTATCACTCTTAATATTACCGTTATTACTATCATTATTATCACACTACTGTATTTCTCAACTAACAGAAGCAATAGCAAAACCTGGCACTAAATTTTTAAAACTTTTTTCCTCACTTCGGGTCAAACTGGCTCCACCTGAAAACAATTCAAGTAGTCGTTTTGCTGTGATATTACCGGCTTGTTTTACTTACTTGCACGACCCCCTTTTACGAATTAGGTTGAAGCGAGGTTTGCATATTCTACAAATTCCTGAATTATTAGCGACAATTTGTTTGATCCAAGCAAGATGCTTCAAAGTCGACACATGCATATCGAAATCAATAATTGTTTTATTGCTTGCATGATCCAAGTATGCGTTGACACCTTTTAATACCCCATGTAAGATCCATCTTCCTGTTTTATGATCTTTGCACATGAGTGGACCTCCTGAGTCACCCTGTAGAGAAGAGAAGTTTTGAGCAGGCTTTTCATTAATCTCAAAACTCTTACTGGTCCAGCGTATTCTCCCTTTCGAGTAATCAATGGATGTGTACAAATGAGGGCCTTTGAATATATTGCATCGACAATATGTGACTCATTTTTGTTGCACATGCTTTTGCACGCTTCTGCTGTCAGTATCTGCCGACGAGATTTCAGAAGAACATCCGTTGTGTTCCATGGATCGAGGTTAGCTGGAGCAGAAATAGTTCGCTGTACAATACTGTCCATGTGCCCTATTGCCAGCACATGGAACCGTAAATGACATATACCCCACTACTAGTTAATCGCGAGTTTTCAGGCCTGAGAAATAGAAAGGTAACAGCCCGTGGAAGAACGGGGAATAGGTGGGGCTAACAATAAAGTTATAGTTAAGTGTGGTAAGTACATAGAAAGATTCCAGGCAAAAACATCTTCACTTACTAGCTCCCCATCCAGCCATCCAACATTGTGTCTCCTTCATTGGGAGCCCTATTCGTCCATTGGGCAAACAAATTGCCCGAACATTGACATTAAACATGATCGGTGCTGATAATTTCAATATAGCTATGTCATAAATAAATGTCGATTTTTTTACATTTCTTTGATAGTCGGGATGTACTATGATTTTTTCCACAGCAAGAATTTGACGACTCGGAGAAAACTTGGTAACCGTAGGGGTTCCAGCAACAATAGTGACATTCTGGTAGGGAACGATGTAGGTCACTTTTGTAACATTATTGAATCCAGTGACGCAGTGTGCTGCCGTGACGAGCATATCGCTCTGCCTTCTGCTTTTACAAACCTGCACCAAGCTAGCTCCACAAACTTCTACGTATTTCGAATCTGAACGAACTCTCAGTAAAAGCATCCAAGGCCATTCGTGCTCAGCTGTAGCGTTTGCATTGCCCAAAATGTGTACTCGTTCTGTTCGATACGCTTCATTAAATCTCATTGTTCCACAAGATCCTTTCACATCGTCATCGTCGTGTTGTATTACACGCGGAGCCTAAGCGATGGAGCTCAAGATATAGCTACTAACACAAAATAGGAGCGCCTCTGTAGTGCATACTGTACGTATGATATGAAGTAAAAGGATATACCTGTGATGCAGAAAATATTGCTAATATTATTGTCAAAGAAGCAATGACCTTGCTGAATCGCATGCCAAAATATTACCTTTATTAAACACAGCAATCACAATTTTTGCAAGTGACGACAGTATTCAAAGGTTTTCATGCTACTCGCATGCCTGCCGTGATGAATTACTCGATGGGGGCCTAAACGAAGAAACGCAATTTCAGTTTCTGCTGCAGCATAGAAAGCAGTGGTCGCAAAGAAGTGACAGCATCAAGGGAGTATGTACTGTCATTTGGCTAAATATATGATATGATTGCATGCATGTGCTGCAAGCATCAATCAATGATTGCCTGGAGTATGGTCGGAGAAAAAGCGACGGGATGGTTCGAAGACTTTTCGAAATCGATCGCACTAGGCGTGCAGCCTGTTGGACGTCTATACCGAATCACGGGAATAGTATTGAAAACACAAATTAGGTCAACAGGACTATAAGTACTTGACGTAATGACAGATATTGGACTGAATGTGGTCCTGTCTTGACAGAGTGGAAAACAATGGCTCCGAAATCATATCATGATTCCAATGACTACATGACACACAACGGGAAAAGAGGAGACACTTCCTCGTGGAAGTGTCTATTGTAAGGAGCAAACAGGCGCTCCGCTATGCTTTGACTGGAGGAATGATAGCAGCGTCTTGCGAAAGGCAGGTTATACAGGTCACAAAATAGCCCCCTAGCATAATCAAAAACCTGGCCTGGCGAATATTTGCTGGAGAGCAATCGCTCGGATACCTCTGTACCACATGGCTTTTGTGGAACGCAAATTGCCTACCTTGAAACATGAAAATGTAAGCACGAGGGAAGTTAAAAAAGTACGTAAATTGGGCTTATTGCGAAAGATCTAGTTCTCCAATACAGTTTGTTCAATAACCAGCGCTAGAAAAAATCGTAAGAATGCTGCTCTTACAGATGAGCAATTTGCGTCAAGCATCATAGCTTGAATAATTTGTCAAAAAATGTGGTAATAGCGCTTATGCAGCTAACCGTAACGTTAGACATCTGGGCGGCGGGGCCTGTGAAAGAAGTCTGTTGCAAACGACAGTGGGGTCTCGGGAAATGGGAGTGGGCACCTGCTGGTACATTTACTTATTGATCTTTTTTCTGTATGGAGCAGAACAGGTAAATGTGATTCATCGCGCGAAAAAGAAGACCCATAGCTTCTGTTAAAAGCTACCATTATTAAAAAATGGACAGTCTTTACCTCCAAAACCAATTTTATTCAAAGCCGCCCACCCGTCTTTCAGATCTAGAATAAAGCGATTTCTTGTTGAGGGGGAAGACGAGGGAGACGAGGAGCAGGAGAATGAGGAAGAGGAAATACTGTTGCATCAGCCTGCAGAGCTATAACCACCCCACTAAAAAAGGTCCATGAAATGGACCAACCCCTAGGTGCTTAGGAATAGAGAACACAAACCTGCCACCAAAAAACCGTGCGAAAAATTTCCCCTCTCCACGCGCTTCTCTATTCCTAAGCCCTGATATACGCTTGCGTTAGGTATAGCGTGGAGAATACATTGCATGCCGAGTCATAATGCATAGAAGCATTTGCTGCATTGCTTGCATGGTTGGAGGCATGAGATTTTGCTGTTATGGGTTCGGTGCAGTGATTCGTTTAGTCTTTCAAGTAAACTATGCATTTTGTAAATGGACAGTGCGTTATGTCACTATAACTGTAGGCATGTTACGACTGCAAGCTGTAGGTCAATTAATAGAATGCCAAGTGTGCGGATATAATGGCTGTGTCGGTTACTCATTGTGTCAAAGAGCAAGCTTCCTGTGCAATGTTTATTTCAAGTTATACATAGAACGTGAGTGTAGTGACCGCATGCCACGAAGCTTCAGTGTTCCTGCAGCAACGCACAACGGTATCATTTGTCAGGGCTTAGGAATAGAGAAGCGCGTGGAGAGGGGAAATTTTTCGCACGGTTTTTTGGTGGCAGGTTTGTGTTCTCTATTCCTAAGCACCTAGGGGTTGGTCCATTTCATGGACCTTTTTTAGTGGGGGTCTCGCTTACTGGCAGGTTGCCAGTAAAAGTATATGGCATGATTGGCGCTGTGGATGATTTGTCGACCGAATTAACGACACTAGATAAGCGAACAAATAAATTTCACTGCTAAGAATCACGACGACATCAAGTCTCGGCTTCTGGTCGAAAATATGTCCGAGTTGTGCCGATCAGATGATGGGAGTGCATGCGATTTCAGGCAAGGGAACTATAGAATTCGAAGAGTTCATATAAGTCGTCATGTACGATTTGGCAGATACCGATGGAAATGACGACCGGCAGAGTGGCGAGGAAGACTTCCAGGATTGCCCCATACCACAAAACTGCCATGAATTACTCCCCACATTTCTCCACACACTTCATCCATAAAATATCCATGTCATTACCAAATACTGTAGTTCCAGAAAACACTGGTGATAACACCCCCTCGCTGCCACCCGCCGCCACCCCATCAGCACGTGACCATGCATACCCCATTGCTATACCCAGATGCCCACCGACCGTGCCAAAAATCCCCCCACTGTACTTTCCGCAGCCCACACACGCAAAACATACGCCCCCACCCCTCGCCTATGGCGCTAATCTCTATTCCCTAAGCTAACCCGCGCTTACGATGAATTGCACAACGTCACCGCAACCCGCCCGCCTATAAACAAACATGCGACCCTAACGAAATCACAGCACACCAAATAGCCAAATCGCTATTTCGCGTACCACCATCGACAAAATTTTCTTTTCCTCCTGATTTCAAAAAAATTACCCTTTTTTTCTACTGTACAGCGAAAACTTCTCTACAAACTTCATATCTAAACCAACTATGTCAGCACCACAGGACTGCAGTACCCAACCTATTCCTACATTTCACACCCATCGACAATCCTGCATACTTTCCTTTACCTCGATAATTTGTTCCACAACCAACTTGTTGCCTACCTATGCCCACGAACACGACTATTGCCCCCTATTACGCAATACACATGACTCATACTTCTACTAAAACTTGTACTAATTGCTATGCCTCAAAAAAAACCCTAACCAGCAACGCCCCCATTTTCTTTTCCGCTCGAAACAGTCACACAACCAACTACATTTTCCACAACAAAACTCGAAACTTTCGGCATATCCTGACCCATACTGCAACTAATTTCTCCAATAAAAAATTTCCTTCATTCCGAAGAATTGCCCAAACCATCACACACACACACTTCTCCAAACATTATTTAAAACTTACCCCTATATGCGAAAATTGTGAAATAACTAACCAACCAAACGTTATAGCTTAGTAAACAGATCTTGCCACAAACAATCACGGCGACATCAAACCGCGAGCATCCTTACAAACGTTCACCCGACGTAAAATGAATTGCACAACGCACCGGCTGCCTGTAACAAACACGCACGGCTACCTACATCGCGTCTCGCCACGAACCCCCTTCCTCTCACTTTTTTACCTCATCCCACCTAGAAAAACCTCGCAATTACTTTTATCTTGTCCAGCGCAAAATTCTCCTTACACTTCATCCATAAACTACCTATGTCATCACTAAAAATTTCAAGAAAACACCGATCATAACATCACCTCGCTGCCACCCGCCGCCTCGCCTTCAACACGTTGGTATATATACCCCCGTGCTTTAGCCCAACTTTGCACCCAGCCCGGTACACCCTTCCCTGCTCTATGTTTTCCACAGGGCCCACACACAAACCATACGCACCCCCCCTCCGCCCATACTTTTGTACTCTATTCCTAAGGTAAGCGCTATCGCGCTTACGAAACCATAAGTTTATGAAAGTTCTGTAATTATTCAGCTTCAGTTAGTTTTGAATTAGTTTTGGTTCCAGTTTAAGTTATAGGTGCCATCCATATTTTGGACCCTGCGCGCGACAGCCCCTATTAGTGAGCTCATCGTTGGCCAGTAGGGCGGGCCTTTTTGACGGCACTGATAAATTAGGATGCTACAGGCGGCTAGAAAAATCGCTTTAACGGATGCCGCGAGTCAATGCCCCGCTAAATTTTGCCTAGATAATTTTGTTTTCTGGCATTTAATGCATTCCGGTCTCGTTTAGAAGAGTAAAAAATTTTTTGAAAAGGTAAAACGCTGGAAAGTAGCTAATGAGCTCTTTTCGGTATGATTTTGTAGCTATACCTACTATTCTCGTTTCAGGTTTGGCCCCAGCAATCGCCCAACAAATAAGTGGTGGAAACGATTCTTAAAGCGGCGGTCGCCAGTTCTGTCGGTGAGAATCCCAGAATCCCTGGCAACGAACAAGGCCAACGCTATGAATACTAGCGCTATAAATGGTTTTTTAATCGATTCTAGGCAGCCGTTTGGAGTAATGAGCTCATAGTCAGTAACATTATAAGCCGAAACTGATTTTAAAAATTGATAAAATGGCTTCGGCTTGGCTCCTGCGAGCTTGCAAATCAGTGATTTGTCGTCGCAACAATTGGAATGTCAGTTTGCTAGCTAGTTCTGCTTTGCGGCGAAACAGCACAGGTCTTTGTTGCGCCAATGCATGCAATTTTGGCTATCGCGGAAGTCGGAACGAACCCAGTGGCAGATATAAGGCAAGATGGAATTACGTGGGCCATGACAAAACATTGATCGACGAACCCATTTTCTTCGACTGGTCCGTCAGCAAATTTATTTCCCAAGTAAAAGCTATCGACCCTGGCCCTCAAATCATGTATGGTCACTCGTCCCACACTAGATACGGCACCATAATGGCCGCTCTCGAACACATCATATTTCCTCTTAGGGCCCATATAGCGGCCATATCCTACAGCTTCTCAAAGTGGCCGCGTGGCGTGAAGATCGCATCTTGCTATGGCTATCTTCAAAAGAATATTATCCAGGCAACGGATTTGAAGACGTTCGCCGTGAAGACTTTTCCTCGCTGCTGATGTCAGCATCAAAACCACAATTCATGCGTGTACTGTGAATGATATATGTACGTACAGATGCTGTTTGGAAGAGCTCGCCATAGGTTATATATAGATATGCTGCTACATACACGATAGCAGCCCGAGTATGCTAGTTAGGTCCCATGTCCATCACGCCTCCAAATTGATCCCTACTTTGCTTGCAGCTACAAGTAAAGTGGCGCGGCCTTGGTAGTGTTGATATAGATATCCATATCTATATCTATGTATATATAATTCATATTCATATGTCAAAAGATATGAATATGAATATCATATCTATATATAAAGTATATCTTTTAGCAAATGAATACAGTATCTGTATCTTATTTTTGGGTGCCGAGATATGCATTTGAGGTATGACTATTTGACAGTACTGCGGCCACCCAAAATGCGCGGATGTGCGCATCCCTTGCATCATCTCAGCATGCATGCTTCAAAATTTTCAAAAAAAAATGCGCTCTTTACGTGTCAAGTTGCTGCCCAGTTGCTTTTGTACGTTATGTGAAATTTTAGCTTGACAAGTCTGGAATGTGAAACTGTCCAGAAAAAGCGTGTCAAAGGAGTAAGCAAATTATTTGTATTGTGATTTTTTTAAAAATGTGGTGGTGATGGTGTGTGGTTCCTCCATTGCAGTTAGCGATAGTGATGTACGGTGGTGATTTGTGATTTTGGATGACTCGAGGCGGAAAATCGAAGAATAACAAAACTCGTCTACGTAGGCAAAAATGGGATCTAGGAGGTTACATTTCAATTCAAGGTGAGTGAGTGATAATGGGTTTCTAAATCCTCCTTTGATTCTCTAATCCTGAAACTTCGCGTGTTCTCTGTAAGATTAGGTTTCCCTCATTCATTCCTAGGACAGGGTGCTTTGTTACATTCCTTAAAAGCCTGGTGCTGCGTCTCAAAATCAGTAATGCCCTGAACGACCCGTCGAGGGCAGAGTGGCGTGTAAAGACGAACCTACTGCATTATGATTGTGAGTCGAGTCGGAATATTGAAAAAGGAGTGCGATATTCAGATTGAGCACCCAGGTTTAGGTGGGGCAGCTTAAATTCTTGACACCTTCACTAATACAAGTCGGAATTCTCGATTGAGAAATGAAAATTTCGCCTATTTAAACAATCGAGACAGTCACAAAAGGTCGCGAGAGAGGACATAGCGACTGATGGGGGTTTCGTGGTTGGATTTCCGAAATTCGCTGCGCACTTAAAATTTTGGCTTCTGTTGAAACCCGAGTGCTGAATCTGAACATCATACTCTTCAATTTTCGACATCGATTCTTCAGTGCATTTTATCTCTAAGTGATTGCAAGATCTTGGGTGTCTTCAGTACATAAATAAAGAATCCGTTTTAATGCTTTTTCCGTGCCCTTAATCTTTAATATCTAAAAAATTTTGCACTGATATCACCCATATATATATATATATATATATATATGTATATATATATATATCTGAGAACTGCTCCCCCTGGACCATCCGCATTGGGGTGGACGCATTGCTGGTTATCCGTCAGTGCTGGTACAAGCAGTGGCGGCCTCTTTAGAAATTTTCCGTCGCTATTTTCACACCTGTACTGAATATGGCCTCAAGATCCCGCTTATATAAAAAATTAGCGGTCTCCAATACTCAGTTGACACTGAACGATATATCAAAAAAGTTAGTACAATGCATTTCCTGATTCGAACTCACGTTCGCTTTTAGTTTTTTAGGATCTAATCACACATGGAAAAATTTGCTTTTCGGTTTGGAACAATTCAATCAAGCCAGCTGAATACAACGCTGAGAAAGAAAGAGAGTGGCGAAAGAAATGTCTGAAACGAAAAAAGCCGCTCAAAGAAGGCAGATTTCGAACTGACAGCAAGTCCATGGCTCCTTGTCGTTACGGCTGATAGTCGTGGGGCGAAGGACAATTACGGGATTTGATGCTCGCCATATTTAACAGAGATATATCAATTAGCATGTACATCTTTTTTTATTTTATTAGTATCACGATACAATAAGAACACTTCCGGGGGAAAGAGCGTGGCCAACCGAAGTCGGCAGGACAGCAGCTCTGCCTGTGGGCGAGTCAGTCTTGCGACTATATGTACATGCCCTAGAAACATCAACCCGAGAGAATGGCGTCTACCAGCCAGGGGAGGTATCGGTTACTCTTTCCCACTAGCCATGGCCTGCCAGCAGAGGGTTGCACACTGAAGGGAAGAAAGAGGTCAACGCCAAAAAATGGTCCCGCCATGATAAGTCCACGTGAATCCATACACTTCCAAACCATCACCAAGAAAATTCCCCTATGGTTTCCCTGTGGATCTATGTATTCCCATCATGGATCCACGAGGCATCGGGGCAGCGGATAAATTGAACCACAGTGGAACCACGACGGAACTATTTATAACTACTATTTTTTACATTTTTTCACTAAGACAGCTTGTTAATGTAATATGAATCAGGAACTGCTTTCATCATTTGATACTTCTATTTTTTCTTTTCACGGCTTTGGGTATGGATCGAATTTGCTCCATCTACCTCAAAACAGATAATCGCGCCTTCAGTAGAAATACTTGTTTGAAAACTTACTGGCACTTCTTTTCACTCTTATAAAGTTTTGTGTTGTAGTGCCGACATTGGCTGCAAAGTGCGGAATTGTTGCTGATCTCAGTCGTGAGCCACTCCAGTTGCTGAATAATGTTAATGTGCCAGTCGAATTTGACTGTTGATACGTTAGTTAATAGGTTAAGCCAGGTGTGCGCGCCATATACTGAGCCGTAAAGTATCCATAGTTTTTTCTTACTATCTTTGCACATAAGTGGACTGCCAGAGTCGCCCTATCTCGAAGAGATATGTACATGCTAGCTGAATTTAGGACTAGGACAAAGTAGAAACAGAGTGGGGAATATGTAATCCCACATTGCATGGGCATAGTTTGCCTGACACACCAATGCAATACGATTGAACTTGTTGGGGATACTACCAAATGATTTTGTCGGCAGTTAGACCAACAATGTGCGTAGAAGGCAACTAGACTTTCCCATTCACCTACAGTATACCTACCCATCCCATAAATTCGCCACTGCTTGCTACAAAGGGCTCGGTGCAAAAAGTCGTTTTAAACGTGAACGTCTTCCGAACCCACGCGTCAGGGATGTAACCTTCTGGGCCGAATCGTGATATACATTGAGATGGGGGCAAAATACGCCGGCGGGAGTGAAATTGAGCCTCTGGCACTCTATTCGGGGCCGACTCGTTTAGATCTTCTAAAATCGCATGGTCCCGTCAGTATATTTCACGACGTATACTCAACGATGAGGGAGCATCAGGCAGCCACGATCAGCGGAAACTGCATGTCAAGCTCGTCGTCAGAGGCAAAGAAAATTAATGCGTGCTGCAGGTCGCGGTACTGGCCACAATAGGTGGGAATGACAAGCACTAACAGTTGACCCCAAGTGATTCCTATGCTCTCTTTTTCTCTACCTGCGTGAAGTTTTGCCATTTACATCACAGTATTTCTAAAAAAACACGCCATCTTCGAAATGACTTTGGTGCACTCACTCACTCCCCATCCAGCGACCCAACACTGCTGCTCGGTCAATGGGATGTCTACTCGTCCAACTGGGAAACATATTGGTCTGATGTTATGAGTGAACGCGATTGGTGATGACAATTTCAGGAGGGCAATATCATAAGGGACACTTGTTTCCTTTGTTGAGGCGTTGTAGTTTGGATGTAAAAACACTTTTGTTTTTTTTCTAACTTGATGAAGAAAAGTTGGCAAAGAGACATAATGCGTGCCAGCAGTCACTTTAACATTCTTCAGCTTCACTACAGATTGAGTTAGAGTTATGTCATTGAATCGGGCGACGCAATGGGCCGCAGTAAGGGCCATGTCGCTTTCTTTTTTGTATTTGCACGTTTGAATCAGATTAGCTGAGCACTGCATTTCGTCATTAACGTTGAGTAACATCAGCCAGGGCCACTCGTTTCTCCCTGCCTCCTCCGGGTTCCCCAATATGTGGGTTTAATACGCTTCGTTGTATTTTTTATCTCCGCAAAACCCAATTTCGCCTGGAGGTGTCTGTGGAGCCTGAAATATATAAGACATTTTTCTCCGTCATTATTGGCCAGTAATTTTTCTCTACCATCACCTGAACTACTGCAATCATTGAAATGACAAAGGCAACAATATAGTTTCTTCTGGCGGCTGCAAAGACAACGGGTAGCGGTCAGTGGCCAGATAATGCCGAAATAATGGAAGCCAGCAGAAATTGTTCTTATCTACTCAGATATGTAGGTGAATAGCTGAGCGTAGTTTTTATTACAAGTCCTCGAGATCGCCGCAGGACTGCGCCGAATCACATAGTGTACGGATGCTAAGGTGCTGGTCCCTCGAACTTAACTTACTGACTTAAGTTACAACAAGGCTGCTATACGAGTAGAAAACACAAAACAAAACGGGCGCTGATAAAAGAGGTGAAACGTGGGCTTCTCGATCTTGATCTAACTACTTCCTTGACACTGACAGTGATTTCGGGGTCCGATTAAATTCAATTTCACTTCAATTATAGAAAAAAAGTAACTCATACCAGGGCTTTGGAAAAATATGTTGGAAAGCATAGTGGCAATCGTTGATTTGTTCACCTTTTTTCCCAATAAGTTGTATGACTTTTCCCAACCCAAGTTTTCCGATAATGTGAACAGAAAACCTACCTGTGCTTCTCTTTTTTTTTAATGAAATACTTTTCTGCCTGATTGCCTCGCAGTTTTTAGAACTTGTCAGCAACCAACCATAGCCTGATAGTGCAGAGAATATTTTACGATGCGACTCGTAGCGAAACTATATATTTCGTGTCTTCACCCTCGAGTGCTCATATTTGTGCTCAGTGATGTGGTACAACATAAACATCCTTAACCGCATTTTGCGGCAAATAATCTGGTTGATACGCACCACCCACCACTCAAGAAACACCTTGAGTAGTAGACTACAGTAGATATCTTGAGAGAGCGAGAGCAGATATACGGTAGTTCATGTCACAACAATGACTCACTTCACACAATCAGGTTCGTGTGTATAAGGTCCGTTATCGATTATGGATCTTGTACCGATGATCCATTACTAAAGAAGATATAACATTTGGAACGCTCGGAATTATACGCTGCTCGTCTCTACCTGAATGATTGGTCGATCAAATCGTCAGGCATTTTACAACGCTGTACTTGGGCTTCGCTTTTTGACCGTCGGAAACAGCTCAAGCTCAGTTCTACAAGTTTTATCACGGGATTCGCGACTTTGGGAACCTCAATTTTACTCACAAAACAGATCTTCGCGTCAGTAGCCGAAACGTAGAAGCCCGCCTCTTTTGCTCACCTCAACGTCACAAAAAATCGCATTAGTCTATTCTGGCATCGACTGTTGAGTTATGGAACAATTTATCTAAGGATCTCGTTTCTGCTAGTTTTTCGTGTTTTAAGAAAGAGATTTTCTCGATGACATTCGTTTAATATCTATTCCATTGTGCTTTATCACGCATGTTTCTTATTTGTTTATGCCCGCTGTGCTCGCCGGTGATGCTTGAGACCATGATAAAATATCTATCTATCTACAGTATCTACATTTCATGTTGAAGCTTTCGCCAATTACGTACACCACCAGGAAGACTTGCGTGATTAGCCATGACCGCATATTTTATACGTATCTATCTCAAGCGTTGGAATACCGACTGCAGAAAAAGCCAACTGCGAGAGTTTAAAATGTTACCCTCGTAAAAGTAAAAATTAGTAAAAGACCTAATTGTAATGTACTCTAATGTTACTCCGCCGCAGGCATCAACATAATTCATTAAAAGTTTCCCCATATCATCAATGAAATAACTCTGTCATAGTTCTCTTTTTATTAAAATTTCGTGAATCTGCGTTTTCAATCGGTCAAAATTTTATTCGTCTGTTATTCGACCTTTATCTAACTTACTTGCAAGACCCATTCACGGGGCGGTTTAGAGGCGTGCAGTATTTGCATAAGCCTGAATTATTTCGGATCGTTTCCTTGATCCACAATAAATGATACAAAGTTGATGAATACCAGTCGTATCTGGGTAGAATTTTGTTGGTTTTTACTTCGTTCCAAAGTTTTGCCGACTTGATGACTCCATGCAATATCCATAACTTCGTTTTGTGATCTTTGCACATTAATGGCCCGCCAGAGTCACCCTGTGAAAAACCATGTTATTCAAATACGCTGTGTATTTCAAACAATAAAGTATCGTCCTACAGAGGCCAAATATTCTTTGCTTGACGCGACGAATGGGAGTGCGCAAAATGTAGCGTTGCTGTTAAATGCGTCTTTCTCCCAAGAAGGGACACGCGCTGCTCCTCCTGGTTTTGCTATGCTTATGCAGTCACTTGCAGACAAAATATGTCGACGAGAATTAAATAACACCTCCGGATATCGGTTTTTATTGTTCTCGTCGTAATCGTCTGAAACGGTAGAGGTTTTGGTGGAGCACTGTATATTAAGTGCCCAGAATAAACCTCCGCTGGTTACCCCGCGGCGGGCGCAGCATTTCAAAGAAGCCGGAGAAAGTGAGGAGTGAGTAGAGCTAAAGATTTCGAAAAGTTACATTTCTTCTTGTACGAAAATACAACTAATCTGAGGCGTCGTCACTGGTATGTGGGTAGGTCCTCCTGATATGTCAGCCTTCCAGCTACTCAAAGGAATAAGAATTATAAGGGGGGGGGCCGAAGTCGTGATCACAAGGTAAAAAAATTGGTTGGTACCTGTTTATTTTACAAAACTGATCCCTGTCAGAATAATTACCAGGTATAAGGGTAAGGATTTTGAGGCATAGGTAAGTATATGTTGAATAAGTCAAAGCCACATACAGTATTCGAGAGGTGAAGGTGGGATGTTGAATATCTCGAACGCGCAATCAAGACACCAATGTGTTTATTCTCGAAATCAGCTCTGTCACCTTGGACGCCACCGCACGATGGAGATGAACCCTCTTCGAGTGCAGGTATACCCAGTGCCGAGCACCTTGGCGAATGCTTGCAACGCAGCAACTTCAGGGCCGAAAAAATCTGGATTCAAATCCTGGTGGGTGCTTCACTTTCAATCACTCGGGGTAGGTAAACGAAGAAACCAACTGACACCACCGAATCAAAGATGCGATACAATGGATCCCTAGTCAATGGCAGCATCAGACCAGCAATCAATCGGCCAAGGTCAATGTGGACGGTGAGATCAATCCAACGACTAAATGATTCATATGCATCAACTCGACGATGGGTCAAGGGCAGTTTAAAAAAGTGTGAACGTTAAATTATTAGCGAAAAAAACGAAGCTTGAAGGCGATGCATCAAAAGGCAAGCAGTGATGCAAGGACATTGGCAATGATTTACGAAAGCTGAAAGCGGACGACGAAGCTGACGGTATGGTAATGTATTAGCGCTATTTCAGTCAAACTGTGCTGTGGTCAGGGATCGGTCAAACTGAAATAGTGGACTTGAAAGCTTGAGGTGACGAGTGAAGTTGTCTGTGATGAACTGGATGAAGCTGGAGAGTGACGTGCAAAAAAATTACCCAGACAAGGCGATATCAAAAACCCATGTTACCATCGAAAAAAGTGGCTGGGCCTGCGCAAAGGCGCATTATGTAGTGATATACGTATGTGGGTGCTAGAAAATGTTTAGGGGTAACGCAAAATACATTTGCAGATGTAGGTTCAAGGAATTGACACTGAAAGAGCTGCATTGCGGAACATATTGAGAACATATTTTCAACCTTTTCCCATTGAATCATCCTAAATTTGGGACATGCTCGTATCTGCGGTGTCAGGAAAGCTCTGGCAAGGAAATTGTTTCTTCTTTGGCAGGAAGTCATGGTACTGCTGTACGACTTACTAACTCCCCATCCGGCAACCCAGCATTGATCATCCGTCGGTGGAATACTCTTTCGTCCTTCAGGCAAGCAAATCGCTCGAACTTTGAAATCGAATTTCAGTGACACTGACAGCTTTATCAATGCAACATCATACTTTGACTTGAGAGAGTCGTTGTTCTTGTCGTAACTTGGATGCACAATCACCTTCTTTACGTGACGGACTTGATGGCCGCTGGAAAATTGCGGGGACACTCTATGAGTGCCAGCGACTATGGTGATCTTGTCACGGGCGATAACGTAAGTTTTGTTTGCTTCGTCGATATCAGTCACACAATGGGCCGCTGTGATGACCATGTCGCTTTCCCTTTTACTCCGGCAAACTTGTATCAAACTGCCGCCGCATTCCGCTACACCCACTGCGCCATAATCAACGACGACATAGGTAACTTACGGCCATTCGTGTGGTGCACTCGCTTTGGGGTTACCCAGAATATGGGCTTTTTGCGTCGGAAATGCTTCATTCAAACGCTTTGTTCCGCAAGAGCCTTTTAATAAATCCAAATCGGTATACGGTGTCGGAGTCTACAATAATTGCAATGGCAGGAGGCATTCTTCTGTTTTAGGCCATGAATTAGAAGGGATTACCTGACCCATTGCGGCAGTTGCCAAAGTAAGCACGATGCAGCCATAGAAATGTCTACTCCGCACGGCTAAAAAAGTCGTTAGCACTGGGTATAAGACAGTCTGTTTCTATGTTTACAGACAGTGCTGTATGCTACAGCCATTTGTTTTTATCGTTTTGCATGTGAAGAGTCAAGAGCCAGCAATGCGTGGCGCTATATTGTGCTACAACATCAGCTGATTTGATCCAGGAATGTATGACATATGAGCACAGCTAACAAAGTTACAAACAGGCTTGAAAAGCGTTTATGTACAGTATACGAGAGGAGTTCAAAAAGTTCGTAGCCTGACCACATTATAATTGAAACTCCGCATGGATGAACCAGCGCACCGCATGGATGAATCAGCGTAATTTTTTGTAGGGATTCTAGTGGGATGTGCGACAGTGTAAAGTACAAATTTCACTGCTGCAGCTCATGCGGAAGGTACTCAGGCTACGAACTTTTTGAACTCCCTCCGTACTTTTAGTGGTCTCTTATTCTTACATGTTACAGAAAAAGTGTCACCCAAAAGCAGAGAGGTAATTTGCCAAGATTTTTTCAAATTCATGCGAAATTTTTTGCCAGGAAACTTGGCTGACGATGAGAGAAAGGTCATGGCATGGCTTCGAAGAACTTCGTTTTAACAAGAAACCAGGGAGTCATGGAGGCCAAATTTCTGACATATTTCCTACTATATGCGCGTTTTTGACCAACTCCCACCGAAGCACAGTTCCTGCCGATGAGCTACTTCAATTGTATTGTAAACGGCAGTAGCCCACCGCAAGTGACCCAATCTGAACCGAGCTGAGCTTTCAATTTTGTATTCGCATTGGAGTTCGAAGGCTGACCGAGGGACCTGACATGCCGCTGAGCACCCCGCTCAGTCCACTTACACATACTGCAGTGTAAGGCTGCGTTTGTTCCACCCACACAAGCCAAACTCGAAACTAACAGGGTCACACCTCAGACAGATAACAGATTTTGACGGGTCTGACAAGTTGCAGTGCAACTCTGACGTGAGAAGGAATTCTTGCTTGGCAAACGGTGGGCATTTGACCTTGGACTTGCTCTCTCTGTCAATTATCAGTCTTACATCTTCTCCCTGAATTATGTTGCAGGCGTGGTAGGTGCGATAAGGTCATCCAGGCCTGTTACAGTTCATGGTCAAGGTGTCCCTGGTCAGACAATCTCGACAGGGATTTCTACGTCGACAGACATTTTGCGCCCTGTATCTGGGTGGTGCACTGATCACTCCATTCGACCAAGCGATATTGGTAGCCGCCGTATACCACGTCCTAAATGTACTTAAGCTCTAAGGTCTTACCTTGAACGTATTGCATAAACACGAAGCAGGCGGAATCGATAAAAAGCTTTAGATCATACATTTCAGCGTGATATTCGAAAGTCCCACTCTTCTGCAGCGCAAACTTTTAGCTGGCCCCTAGTTATAACTTCATGCCCCTCTGATTTCTTCGGCCCATCAATTCTAGATCTCGTTAAAATGTTTTCCGCAACAAGCTGGTAAAATGTGCCGGTTCAGTGAAGAGAATTTTTAGAACTCTTTGCAGAAAAATCTGAATCAAATGAGCTCACCGACCCAAAACTGCTTTTTCCACGCCTTGGGTTAAGAGGTGAGATAGCAAAGATGAGAAAACTAACTTGTACTACGTTAGGTACAGTAAGATGTAAACAGTCTGGCATGCACTGGGAGTCATGGGAGTTTCTGAGCATCCTGGAGGCGAAAAGTATTCTCTTCAACCCATGATTTTAGTAAAACTAGAAAGCACTGGTGATGAATCAGCTTTCACCGAACTGTCCTCTGCTTGATTTTCTGTCGGCCCTGATGCACTATAGCGTGCTAGCAAACCCTGTTCGGCACTCGTCTTCGGAAAGTGTTTCATTTCCAGGCCGATAAATCAGCGTAGTCAGCGAGAGGGAGCAGAGTAAGTGGGACAGGTCGCACTGGTCAAATGAAAGAAGCTCTTAGAGGAAAAATCTGCATCCACTGCTGCAATTACTGAGTCCGTCACCCGTTTGAAATCTAATGTGTTCGCCAGGTGCAGTGTTCTCATAGTTTAGTACAAAACAAGTCATTTTACAGTGTCAGAATAAGTGCATTACATACCGAACATAGCTGTTTTACTACTCTGCCTAAGTTTTATGTACCTGCACTGCAATCGCCAAAAAAGGAGGAGGAATATTAAAGGTGTAGGTCATTCAATGTTGACACTTGGGAAACCTTGGGATCGTTATCTGATGGCATACTGCATTGCATCCACGGTTTTATTGCCACTCGAATTTGGTAAACCTAAGTCCAAAAGAAGTAAGCTATCAAATTCGCACTCCATTGAGTCGCTTACTTGCATGACCCTTCCACAGGTAGCGGAAGACTCAGGGGCTTGCAGTGTTTGCACAAGCCAGAGTTGTTTCTTATTGTTCGCTTGATCCACAATAAATGATAAAGCGTTGAAACGTACCAGTCGTATTGAGGGACTGATGCATTCGTCACTCGATCGACCCAGTGCTTCGTAGACCGAACTATGCCGTGTACAATCCATAACTTCGTTGTGTGATCCTTGCACATGAGGGGGCCACCAGAGTCGCCCTGAAAGAAAGCGTCACTGGAAAACTATGATTTGGCGGAAAGAGACAAATAAAAGTTTTGTTCGTCTACCTCAGCAGCGTATTCGCCACTGTTAGGCAAATAAGGAATGGTGCACAAGATAGCTTTCCTAATAAACGCGTCTTTGACAAAATCAGCCACCGCCGACTCTCCCCGCGGGTCTCTTCTGCGAATACACTCATCAGGAGGCAATACACGACGGCGAGAATTGCGGAGCACGTTTGTTAGCCGATTCGGGTTTTCCTGGTAATAGTTAACTGAAAAATATGAGCAAAAAAGCGAATGCTGCCACGAAAAAGAATTCCGTCATGTTGTCAAAAGTTCTTGACTTTTTTAAACCACTTAGCTTTCGTGGTAGAGGATATCGGCCAACATTGTAGAAGATATCGGGAGAGAGGATGGTGTCTAAACCCTCCAAGCCAAGCGGGCCTCCAAGACATGTAAGCCCGAGACATGAGCCTCACGGGTTTCTGCCTCGCCTGGACGAGCCGAACAACCACATACTGCTCCGTGTGCAAGGCGGCCAGTAAGGCAGCAAAGCCTTCTCTACCGGCCAAAAGCTCATTTGGTAATCCAAGAAGTAAGCGTCCAGTATCTTTGCAATCAGTGTGCGACCACCTGCTGGATTACAGTTTTCGCTTTTGTATAAATGATTACGACTGACTTACTTGCACCCCATCCTGCCAGCCAACATTGTGTATCCCGTAGCGGGATATCTCTTCGACCATCTGGCAAACAAATAGCTCTAATTTGGAAATTGAATTTTAATGGTGCTGATAATTTTAGCAAAGCAATGTCGTTCTCATATTTCGACTGGTTGTTGTTCATGTCATAATTCGGATTCACAATAATTTTTGTTACCCCGCGCACTTGGTGGCCACTAGAGTACCGTGTTGCCACTGTGTGCGTTCCAGCGACGAGTGTGATTTTGTCAGGGGCTACCACAGTTGTCTTCTTGGTCCTGTTATTGTAGCTGGTCACGCAATGAGCTGACGTAATGATCATGTCGCTTTCTGTTTTGCTCCTGCACACTTGTATCAAACTAGCACCGCACTCGTTGGTTCCTTCAGCTCCGAAATTGATCAGTACGTAAACCATCCACGGCCATGCATGTTCTGCTGAGGCATTCGGGTTGCCAAGGATGTGAACACGTTGAGTTGGATAGGCCTGGTTGAATCGTGTGGTTCCGCAAGGTCCTTTCAACATGTTGGGGTCATTATTCCGTACGGTGGGTGCCTAAAAGAGTTCGTTACATGATTTTGGGGAAAAAAAGGCACACGACGGCGGGATTTATTACTTGTTCGCGAAAGAATGTTTGCCTCATGCTTCCTCGACTTTACAAGTGCAGCTTGTTCTGACAGGTGGCCTAAATTTTATCTATGACCCTCTCAGAGCTCTCCCAAACAGCGGAATTTAAAAGATCAGGTAGATCGTTCTGGAAGGGTTACCTACCTGCGAGAGCGAAAACGTCGCCAGTGTCAGAGTTACAAATAAGCACAGCTTATTGACTTTTTCATCTAAAATTGTTGTGATTAGATAAGAGGAAAAACTTATTTTGATTTTTTTTGGTACAGTGGGGCAGATATTTGTTTCACGCATCACTATGAATGTGATATATTTATATCTGAAACGTAACCTTTGATAATGAATAACTCACATTTGATAATCATCTTCGCGTCTTCCTTTTCCACTTCCCCTTCTTCATTCTGCAAACATGGGCTGTGCAGTTGTTTTTTGATGGAATGCATCTTGGAAAGTATATTTATTAACGCTCCACAGCCGAGCCGAGACGAATCACTGAACTGTAACCTATATTATGCAGCACAGAAACCGTTATGAGCGCGTGGAAACCTTATCAAGTGAATATGTTCCGTTCGTGCGATTTGCGATGTGGCGGTGATCATTTCGATCTATTCTTTCTTGGCGCATACTTCTCAAGAAATACCTTCAATAACAGTTTCTGCACTAGCGCATAAAAAAAATGTACGCAGATTTTCGTGCCCTCGAATCCCACTAATTCTGTGAGATGATGTGAGATCCTACCTAATAATAATCAGCGCTGTAACACGCGCCCACCACCTGCGTCCTGCCTAACGTGTCGTCTCCTGAGTCTAGGCGCCTGACTCCCGTCGGACGAGTCCTTGGGGCGCGTAGATGGTGCCGCGGGGAGCTTATACACTCCGCATAAAACTCACAGCAGAAGTCTCCGACCTCTAGTGGTCTAAGACTGGTGAAACATCAACCCGAGAGGTTGACTACTTTCAACTTGTGCCAAACGATGGGAACTCTATCGGCTCCAGGCTAATGTTACAGCGCGACATACAGTACCTATAAGGGATGCCAAAGGGTCTATTGAGGCCCGAAGGGGGCGGCCTGCAATAAGACTAGTAACCTAATCAGCAAACTAGAAACCGTCATGGGGTGGATTCTCTTTCACTTTGAGTATAAAAAGTCATAACGTCTTTTCGCAATGGACATATACTGTGATGTACTTTTTCGATTCAGCTCATTGTGAGATTAGGCTAAAAACTGATGGGTAGAATTCAGGTGTCTTTGTTGCATTCAGAAGGTCTCAAGGCACGAACGACCGTGAAAAATCATGTCTGACAGATGTTATAGAGTACAAATATTAAACTTTCGAGTATAGCAGCTTTCTGCTGTTCGAGCACTCCCTCAGTCCACTTTTTGCACATTATATCCTGTGTGCTTACTGTAGCAACAAGCATTTGGTACTTCCAGAAACTACTGTACGTATAGTATTTTTTGGTGGCCAGTTTACCCGTATCACGTGGGCCTCAACGCTGATGATGTATCCATTTCATACAGTATTTCCACCTTCGCTATTTCTCCGCCATACTGAACAATATCTGACTACTGAGGCAGACCTACTCACTTTCTTTGCCAGAAACTTTTGGGTTAGTTCTATGGGTTCCAGCTTAGACCACATGGGAGCCTCGTGAGTCATGTGAAAATGATCCATTCCATCTCCAATTCACGTGAACCCCCGTGGGATGAGATGGTCCGAGGAATCTGGCTCCGAAGCACTGTTTATTCCGTGTTTTCCCTAAACTCGTACATGAAACAGACTGCACAGAAAAGGTCGTAAAAATTCAATGAACCGCACAGTTCTGAACCCATCCAAGAGCACAGCTACAAACATAGGCTGTGAAACCAAATCACAGATGGCCAAACATTTTCGACGCCCAAAATGCGCGTCAGCCTGTGAAACTTATCGTTCGCGCCAGTGAAATTTAGTCCACCTGCAAAAAAACGTTCTGTAAGCATTTCTTGTAAATCCTCCGCGGTCACTTCTGTATCAGGGATCTTGTCGGATCATTATAAAAAGGCCCGGTTGTTTTTGAGTTTATTTTATGAAACAGTGATTTAGACAATCCATTCCCAAAGGAATTGTACCGCGTTGACAGTCATAACGTCGATATCTGGGAGAGGGGCGGCCTGTGCATTCTTCAAGCACTGGTATGTACAGTAGGTAAAGACCTTCCGTTCGGACTTACTGACACGATCCTTTGAGGAGTCTTGCATTAAAAAGTTTGCATCGCTTGCAGAGACTCGAACTATTTCTAATCTGCGGCAGTATCCACAGCATCTTGTAATGGGTACTAACATACCAATCGAATAATGTGAAGGTTAAGTTGTTTGGGAGAGTGAGAAGTCGACCACCATGGACTGTGCCGTATAATAACCACATCTGTGTTCTTTGATCTTTGCAAACAAGACCGCCTCCTGAATCTCCCTGTCATTGTAAAAGTACTTGAATATAATAGGTATATGTGTGTTCTGCTACGCATATTCCGAAAATATAGATATAAATGGAAACTAAAATCAATGACTCTGCGAAAAAGAAGTTTGATTTTGATCATGAACAATTTTAGAAGGTAAAAACAAAGCACGAAGCGCAAAGACAGATTTACGTGGCCACTTGGTCAAACTATAACCTGTTTTCTTTGAGAATATACACGCCTTTCGCGTGCCTCATGGTGCCGGGTGTACATCCCCAAAGGAAACAGATAGTAGTACCTACAATCGGGCACGTTTAATCCCCAGCTCCGGACAGAAAGAAATTATGACAATATCAGGCCTGTGACGGAAAACGGAGTACGCATTAAAATGACCAAAGCTTTATTTTCACGCGCTAATCGTCATTTCGTATCATTTCATGTATTCCTGACCTATTGAAAACGCTTTTGAAACAGCCTTTGTAGTCAAAGAAATTGAAATTATGCGAGTCATTCAAATCAAAGCAGAAGCATGAGGTGCAACACGCCTGCATGTACGTGTCTTCTTAGAAAAAATCCTAGTTTTCGACGGGTTTGCGCTTGTTTTAGACTTCCAAGGGTGTATGAGCCCAGAAGCTTATGTGACATTAAGCGAACAGGGTCGAATAGGCGAACGCAAAATACATAAAAACTACAGGGAAAAATTTTGGACTTTAAAATTTATGAATAACTGGAGTGTGACATTATGCAGTGCGGTACACATGGACTCGGTTGTCCATACAAGTGAGTTCAGCTGCATGCATTACCTCCAGTCACTACGCGGTTTTGGCAAGAAATTGTAGCGTGCTTTCTTTGGCGATAGGCAATTTTGCAAAAAATACGGTAGTTAACACTTAGATAGTGGACGAAAAGTGCATTCAAGTGGATGCGGAAAGGGGAGGCTTCAAAAGCGGTTTATCATACATTTAACTGTAATGTCAAGCAAAAACTCACTGAAGCCACAAATTCAACCTTATTGGCGTATGGAAAACCGCACAGGTTCGCTTTTTTAATAAATGCCTCCTTCATCCAATTTGGCACTGGCTCGCTGAATGGACCTCCAGCTTTAGTAATGCATTCAAATGGGTGCGGAATGCGACGCTGAGAATGTCGTAAAACATCTGTGAATCGATTTGTGTTGGTTGTGTTGTGATCGGCTGAAAGCAGGATCTGGAAGTCATTCTTATTATGTTTGCATGTCGTAACTTCTCACTATTTCCCCAACCAGCCACCCAACATTGTGTGTGGTTGACTGGAATGTCTCGTCGTCCATGCGGTAAGCATACTGCTCGTATAGTAGCGGTGAATTTAATGGGCGAGGAAAGTTTTAAAAGCGCCATGTCATTTGGAATTTGTTTTTCTTGTTTGGCCCCATCGTATGATGGGTAGACAAAGATTTGTACCGCCTGTCTTACTTGATATCCGAAAGTTTGCATAGATAACATATGACCACCAGCAACCACAGTGACGTCCTCTGGACGAACAACCATGGTTTCGTTTTGCGGGTTCAAATACGTGACGCAATGGGCTGCCGTGATGGCCATGTCGCTTTCTTTCAGGTACTTGCAGACTTGTACTAAATTTGCTCCACAACGTCCTTCATTTCGGACATGCAGTGCCATCACCCACGGCCATTCGTTCCTAGCAGCTTCAGCTGGAGACCCCAGAATGTGATACCGTTCGTTGTATTTCTTGGTCCCGCAATATCCGATCATATCATCTGGAGCTGTCGTGACTCGTGGCGCCTAAAATCATTGCAGCGATTGGTCACGAATCTAGTGAAAATTTAAAAAAACATTATCACTTGTACAAATGGCAGGACGAAGAAGATAGAAGTGGCAAAGTTTGTTGAAATATCGCAACGAGCAACTAAAAAGGTAAGGTATTTCAGTCCGGTTTTTACGAGCTCACCTACTTCACCAGTTCTCAAAGGGTGATTTGCCGCTAGCGTTAATACAGTAAGCAGTTACTGAAACTGAATCTCTTCGCCAAAACTGAATTTAACCCTGTAATGAATCTTTTAAGAATCAGTTAAATTCCGTTTTCAAATGGCCGCGGTTTTTAAACCTCGCGACCTGTTTTCGGTTGTTCATGCAAAGCTCAAAGAGAAACGAAAGTCAGCTAGTCAATTGCTGGTTCGAATCCTGTTAATCACGAGTTAGGAGAATAATCTGTTATCTTTAACAAGCTCTAGGCGGCTGTCAATGAAATGGATCCGCTTGAATTTTGGTCGAAACGCAGATATTTGCCGCATCTTTGCAATATTGCAGTGGTTTATCAGCTCCTGCTCAGAGGCTGGTGGAGCTACCTATAGAGGGTAACAATTTCTGAAAGAGTTTAAAGCGACCTCCATGTGAAAAAACAAGCGTAATTCAAAAACTGTAGAAAAAAAAAGGTTTTTATTAATTTCAATGATTTTACAAAAGACAGGTTTTTCTATGAATCCAACGAATTAGCCATCCTTTGCTAACTTCTCGAGTGATTTCAATTATAGAGTCTCACCTTGATCTGAGGGAGCCTTGCCAACTGTCAAGTTTAACGTGGCATAATCGATGAATGTAATTTTTTCCTCGGTAGAAAAGAAAGCTATTTGCAAAATATTGGACCTGTCTGGCTAGCGTCAGCGACTGCACGGCGGAAGTCCTGCAAGCTTTTGAATTCCTGTGAGAAGACAGAGCATTGAAAAAACTTGCAGGGCTTTTCTAAACTCGCTTTTCAGGTTTCAAGTGTTCAGTGTTCAAACGCTCGGGTTTTGGGCGCCGACATAAAAAAATGACTTCAAAAAATTCGCAGGATTTCAGGCCGACCACTGCTGACCAATTGGTCTGACGGGCCTGGTATTTCGCAGAGAGCTATCCTTTGCACTGATACAAATAACAGTCATATACTTTGTCAAGTTCGACATGGATGACGGGTCTCTTGTGAACTGTTGAAGCCTTACATGCAAAAAGGCGGTATCTAAATGACGAAAAGTGGAGATTTTTGCTCGCCAAACTTCCATATTTAGATACAAAAATTTTTTGCCGAAAAGAACTGAATCATTCAGTTAAATTCAGTTAAGTGAATCTTTTAAGATCCAAGTTAAGTTTAAGTGGAACTGAATCTATTTGGAAATTCAGTTAACTTAACTGAAACTGAATCTTTTTTCCAAAACTGTATCAACGCTATTTGCCGCTTTGCACTAATCAAAGCGGCGGTTTGGACATCACCTAAAGACTAATGAGGCTCATCGAAATTCCAATCTTTTCACACTCTTTCTGTTGCGTGAAACGTAAATACTGCATGTCGTACCTTCCAGGAAAGAGAAAGTGGAAAATAAAACGATATTTTGCACGATCCAGCCCATTTTCTTGACGGTCTTGATTTTCTGTGACGCGGCACAATGATATCTTTCAATTGGAACTGAAAGCGTTGACTATGCCTTTTACTAATGGATTCTAGAGAACGCGCGTAACAAATATCAAGACCAGGTCTGGTGTGCACAGAATGTCTTGCCGCAATTTGAATTACAGTAAACTGCTAATCTCCACTTGAACCACGCGCTGACTGCTCCAATAGTTTTGGGCTAGGTCATTGCACAAGCACGCCGCGCTGAAAATATTTTACAGCAGTCCTACAGTTGCAGCTGTCAGCTGCAAAAGAGCACTTACTCTGAAGTGTGTGACATCCCTATTAGGTCCTTCTTACTCGACGCTAAATTTCCAACTTGAAGCCTGGAATCTTCGAGAGTAAACAAACAGGCTGAAGTAGGCATTTTAATTAGCAGCGTGAAAGCTGTGTCACGGAAACACGTAAAACATAATAAAACACCTCTTTTGCGAGTTGAGCCTGTATTCTGGTACTCTCTTTTGGAGCCTGTATTCTGGTATTCTCTTTTGGAGCCTGTATTCTGGTTTTCTCTTTTGGAGCCTGTATTCTGGTATTCTCTTATGGAGCCTGTATTCTGTGCACTGCTGCTGTTCAGACAGGCTTCCTGAACAATCTTTCCTCCCCTTCTTCCAACTTTATGTTCATGCTCATGGTTTATGATATCAGTGATGCAACAATGGAGGATGAAGCGACCCATGTCACAAAATGATTTACCTTTGCCACGAGTCGAACACTCCCTACTAACAATAAGAGCAAGCGCTACTGCGCATAGCATAGAGTAAGACACTCCTAGCCCACTATGTATGTGAACCACGTGCACAAGATTGCATGGTTCAGTCGTCCTGTTGATATTCGTTCAGAAAAAGCAGCTTCCGCTCATACATTTTCCCTAAACCGTGGCCGAGTAGACCAGCCATCCTAAGCCCTCGTTTCACTCTGTGCGTTGGCTCTAAAAGTTTTAAGTCTGTCATCATAACAGACTTTTTTGGAAATAATCAGTTGTACTTTGCAGTCGCCCCCATGTTCGCTGTGTCGCTGGTCAAATAAGGCTGAAAAGTTGGTGAGTTTACAGGCACTCTACAGTACATGTTCTCCATAGGTCGAACTGTACAACCTGTCCTTATAGAAAGCGTGGGGCCAGGTACTCTTTTCACGAAAAGGCGATATTTATCTGAAACGGAACAATCGGTAATGAGAAAAGCATATTCATAATTAAAACTTTTCTCCGATGCCCCCCCCCCCCCACGCCTCCCCTTCTATTTCCCCCACTTCATTTTACTTATATGAAATGTAAAGATGGGCATTTGGATTTAAAAAATGCTCCTGGGGAAGGATTATTCAGCAACTTGGCTGGCATTCAACTGCAGTTCCACAGCTGACTGAAGCCAGGCTGGCTGTCCATGAAGTGTGCCACCTAAATTATGCAGCATAGGTATTTATTATTAGAGCATGAAAACCTATGAACTGTATGTTTCACTCGTGTGACTGCGATGTACTGGTTGTTGTTATTCTTTGCGCAAATGTCTCAAAAAGTACAGTACCTTCAAAAAAGACTTTTTGCAAAACAACTTGATACAAATTTACAGTAGCTGAAACCACCTACAGTATGGATAAGGGTAATCCTGCTGTCGGATCTCACGTATTTTGTAAGTTGATACAGCAATTCATTCCATCGGTCTTGTCCTGGCTGATACAGTATGTGAGCTCAGCACACTTGGAATGCCAAAGAGGCCTATAAAGGTCAGAAACGAAGTCTGCATTGGAGTTCGCAAAATTTTCTGGGTGCAAAATCAGTAAAAACCATAGAAATAAGTCTTATAACAATTAAGAAATCATGGAAATCTATGAAAGCACGCGAGATAATGTCTTGTCGGCTGATCGTGATATGGCTGAGCTCGCTTTTTCGGGAAATGGGAGTTGGAGGTCATCGATGGCACCGCTTTTTGACGAATTACATCGCCGTATAAGAGAAATGGGCAAAAAATTGCCTCATTCGATATAGATCAATGCCGCTAAAGGCTCGACTGACAATTTTGTATGCTATCAAAAAGAAGGACGAACTGGAACACTAGATGAGGCCACTGGTTTCCTTTATTTTACGTATAAGGACACTTTACAGCATGTACGTTTGATATTCTGGACAAGCTGCTAGAAAACTGATTACTGAATTCAGGTGTTTATGTTAATTCAAGACACGTTTTCAGGTGCGAGTGGTCGTTATGTAAAAGCATTTTTGTGGATTATAAAATAATAAACATTTATATTAGACTTTTGCTTTTTCAAAACTTATTCAGTATACTTTACTGTTTTTGCGCAATACCCGATGTGTGCTGCGAAGGTTTACCGCATCCACGCCTATTCGCTGCTTCCATCAACTATTTGTGGTCACGAGAATACCATATCGCACGGCCTTCACCGCTGATGATGTTATCTATTGTACAGAGCATGCGTATCTGTATCCGATGGTGTGCTGTTGACTCCATGATTCTCGTACATGAAACAAACTGCACAGAACACAAGTTGTGGTATAAATAATATGACCCAAACAATCGTGAACCTATCCAAGAGCACAGCTGCAAACATTGGCCATGAGCAGCCACATCATGCAATCCAAAATTTTACGACACCCAAAATACATGGCAGCTTGTGAAATTTACTGTTCGCGCCAGTGAAATTCGGTCCACCTGCAAAAGTATTCTGTAAATCTTGTATATCTTCCGTGCTCATTTCTGTAGCGGGAATCCCTCCTGAACATGATGAGCCAGGGCGGTCGTTTGCGGGTTGAATGAGAGAGAGAGTTAGTGTGCAAACAGTGGGCATTAACAGAACTATGATGTTTTCTTACAAAAACCGGGACATTTTTGTGGAAAGTGTTTCTGTTTTTCTGTGTATAAGGGCGCAAATTATTCTTGGGGTGAAAATTTCGTGGTTTCGGGGCCATCCATTAAGGGCAACCGCAAAAAATCTCGACTTTTTGAATCCTATCCCCCAGACCGCGTGCCGACCATTTCTCGGTAACCCCCTGAAAAATGGCCTGGTCGACCACTTCAGCCATACCCCCTCCAATGCAGTTTTGTGAGATGCATCTCATGCTTTCGTGTGGTTTAACTAGTGCCTTCTCCTTCGAAGACAAATCTTTTTTTGATTCATAGAACGGATTTTCATTTTGTAAAAGCCAATAATAAATTTTTTTAAATTTTGTGGGCTGGGCCTTGTGTTGCCCCAGTTCCCCATGAAAATTTTAGCCGTTTTTGCCTAGCTGGCCAGCAGTCCTGACATGATAAGCAAGGCCGTGAGGTGACCAGCTCTCACGGCAGCTTCCTTCTGTGTAACCACTAGTCGCGCCTCCACACGAGATCCCTCTGCCAGCAACAGCATCCCAGGATGATAATGGGCGAGAAGGGAGGGACCTTCCCGACTGGTGTTCGGGAACCAGTTTCCTGATTCTCCACTCATTCGGCGTCCGCCTCTTTTCAGTTACTAGGTCACTCGCAAAGAGCTATGCGTGCAAGGCTAGCGACGGACTAACCAAGTTGCAGTCGAAGAATTACTCCCACTCTGAGAAGGGACGTACCAAACTGCGGCTTCCCAGTCAGGGTTGCTAGCTCAAGCAGTGCGGGACCAACGCTATAACTTAATCCTTTGAACCACCGGCCTCCCAGCTTTTCCCTTTCGGATGCCATTCCAGCTGCGAGTAAAAGTCCTGATAAACCAAAATTCCATTATCGAGAATGAAAGACCGATGAGAAGAGGAGAAACAAGTTTCGCACTCTTGGGCGCACTATTGCTGATTATAAATGGTGTTTTTTCATCACAAATTTAAAAACTTGTTGCGGTCGACCATTTATAGCATTGGTCGGGATCACTTCGCAATTTCCAGTGAGGAAGTGACGTCATCAGACATTTATTACGAACATTTTTAGGGGCGCTGTGATGCGCCATTGTAAAATTACAGAATTATGAATGCAAATTAGAGAAAAAAGCACCAAGCGTGAATGAAGCAAAATTAAAAAATTCTTGTGCACTTGTGAGTCACTAAAGCGTCACCAAAGCGCCATCCGAATATGGCACTATTGCGCAAATGTATGTACCTAATAGGATTGTGTACACATACACTCCACGGCCCCTTTTGACAGCGAGTGTTTTAATTTCTGACTTCGTAGAGAAAACAATGCGCGGGCCCGTTCGATTGTTTTCGCTCTTTTCGCGGTGCGCTCTTGACGCGGGATCTGACGCAGACACAGTCCCAGAATTAGGGACAAAAATTGCTGTTCACAATGCCTGAGTTTCGCTCATTACTTTTTATAGGCAAACGTAATTTTTGTGTAACTTTGAAATTTTTGAATTTAGAAAACTTGTTAGAAAGATACAAAAGGAACAAATATTGACGGATCATGTGAACGAGAAGCTCATAAGCTGCTCTGCTAATGAAACAAAGAACCTGCATGGAAATATTGGAGCCACAAGTCCAAATTACAATTCCTTCTCCGACCGCAGCTGACCACTTTTTGCTGACCCCCTCTCACCTTCCCCTACAGTATGTAGGCTGCGGTCGACCTTTATGGACGGCCCCTTTTTGATTTTCCGCAAAAAAAACGTCAGTTTGAAGTCGCGCTTTTATGCACAGAGAAAGGACAGATTTTATCGCAAAAGACCACATTTTTGCTCTTCTTGCTGCAAGCAGGGGGGACAAAAAGCGATGGGGCCGTTCATAAAGAGCGTGTGCAACGAGTGTAAAGGAGAAGGCGTTGTAGGATTTTGGACAAAAACGGGCATGGGTAGTGGTGAGGTCGGCGAAGAGGACGTCCGCTTCTGAGTTCCCCCTCAACTCCTTTACGCGACAGAGTACCCACGCTGGGGTGATGTACGAGGGGTGTCAGTTACTTACTTTAAAGCTGGCCAAGTCCGACAGCGTACCCGACCCAGAGATCAACCCAAAAACCTGACCCAGAAAGTCGGGTTCACGTCAGGTCGGGCTTTGACTTTGAAGCCAAAGATAACCCGACTTTTATGACTCAGAGATAAGAATTTCTAAGGCCAAAATTTCTTGATACAGATTGGGCCCTCAAACTGTTTTTATTTGTAGACAACTTTTAGCGTAATTTGGATAAAAAAGCCTAAATGAAGATGGAAAAAAAATATAGCTTCTACGTGACAAATAAATACAGTATCTGAGATGAAAAGTCAGAGAAAAGAAGCCAGAAAAAAGTCGGGTCTTACCCGATGTCGGACCTGTCAAGCTTGGAAGCCCTTAAGAGCACACCCTTAAGAACTGACCGCGGCTATTCTCAGTATGTCCAAGAGCAGCACATCATGTCCAGCTAGGAGGCCAAAGGTGAACAGATTAGGTACATCGGTCTAAGGTAGGTATTCTGAGCAGATAACATGAAAAATGATTTTGTCACGCATCATTACAGTACCTGTTTTGATCTCCTACACGAAAATATGTGCGAGATCCTCACTGATTTTGTTGTATGCTTTTACCGTTTTGATAAATCAGAGCTCCATTGGTCGAATCAGCGGGTCTGTGGTCAATCGCGCTTTTGAGAAGGGTCTATTACGCGGGCAAATGATGGATATACAGTACAGGTGGAAGGGGTTAACAAGTTAAAAAATAGTGTGGACGTTCTTTATGGACGGCCGCTAAGTGACATGCCATGACTTAGCCAGCGCTTTAATGCACTTAATAACTGAGAAAAAAGAACATTCTTGATTTTGGTCATTTCACCTCAAACCGCGTAATTTCTAACAAGCGAAAAGATCAAACTTGGTTATTTTGGCTGAAAACACAAACAGTCACGATTTGTGTTCAGAAAAGCCCATATATCCTCAAAACCATTTGTCATGTCCGCAGTCATAATGTCTGTAGATCTGGGGGCGGGGCATGGCCCCGTATATCTGCTAGCTCGTGAACGTGGAGACTTACTGACACGATCCTTTGAGGAGTCTGGCATTAAAACGTTTGCATCGATTGCAGAGACTCGAGCTATTTCTAATCTGCGGCACAATCCACAGCATCTTGTAATGGGTGCCAACATACCAACCAAATATTGTGACTGATACGTTGTTTGGAAAAATGAGATTGTGATCGCCGTAAACTGAACCATACAATATCCATTTCTGCGTTCTCCGATCTTTGCATACAAGACCGCTGCCTGAGTCTCCCTGTCGTTTGAAAAAGCTCTTTTAAATGAAGAGGGTTTCTCGAATGCACTCCCCAGCCAACAATTAGACTCCTATCGAAAACTCTTTCCCACGCTCCCAAAACATGCTGGCGTCATCTTATGATCTTTGCTGTTTGCTAATCCTAACCAAACAACAAGCCTGGTTCCAGGTTAATATCGTGTTTTGTCAGGCCTGACCTGACGTATTCCAGGTACAGTATGATTTGGGGGGGGGGGGGGGAACTGATTTCACTTTTTGAAAAGCGGCTTCATGAAAGTCGAATGTCAGAGAAATAAAAACCTTACTGGACCCAAAGATTCATTGTTATTAGCAAACGGATAAGCGCAAAAGCTCTCTCCCGTATTGAATGCATGCTTTATCCAATTTGGTACCGGATCTCTGAATGGACCGCCAGCTTTAGTAATGCACTCAGATGTGGGCGGAATGCGACGCTGAGAATGTCGTAAAACATCTGTGAATCGATCGGAGTTGTTCACGTCCAAGTCGGCTGAAAGCAGGATGCAAAATTAGTTTTAATACGGCTGCATGTCACAATGCTCACTGTCTCCCCAACCAGCGACCCAACATTGTGTGTGGTTGACTGGGACAGGTTGACGACGTCCATGCGGTAAGCATACGGCTCGGATATTGGCTGTGAATTTAATGGGCGAGGAAAGTTTTAAAAGCGCCATGTCATTTGGAATTTGTTTTTCTTGTTTGGCTCCATCGTAAAACGGGTAGACAAAGATTTGTACCGCCTGTCTTACTTGATATCCGAAAGTATGCATAGATAACATATGACCACCAGCAACCACAGTGACGTCCTCTGGACGAACAACCATGGTTTCGTTTTGCGGATTCAAATAGGTGACGCAATGGGCTGCCGTGATGGCCATGTCGCTTTCTTTCAGGTACTTGCAGACTTGTATTAAATTTGCTCCGCAAGTTCCTATATTTTGGACGTGCAGTGCCATCATCCAGGGCCATTCGTTCCTAGCAGCTTCAGCTGGAGACCCCAGAATGTGATACCGTTCGTTGTATTTCTTGGTCCCGCAATATCCGATCATATCATCTGGAGCTGTCGTGACTCTTGGCGCCTGAAAATGTTACAGTGATTTCACGAATCTAGTAAATCTTTTGAAAAATTCTCACTTGTACAAATGGCAGGACGAAGAAGGTAGTGGCGGCAAAGATAGTAGAAATATCGCATTGAATAACTAAAGAGGTTCAAATTTCTAAACACGCTTTGTCTCAGTACTGTAGGGTATGTCGCACCTTCAAGAAAAGCGTAAGTGGCTAATAAAGCGAGATTCTTCACGATCGAGTGCATTTTCCCAAAGGACTTGATTTTGTGTGACGCGGCACAATATCAACGCTGTCTGAAAGCAAGCTCGAAGCCTTGAAGATACCTTGTGCTAATGGATTCTAGGCCACGCGCATTATAAAGCTATCAAGACCAATTGTTCATAAACACGTGTGTGCAATGCACAGAATATCTTGTCGGAAATCAAATTATACTGTAGACTTTTTCAATCACGACTTGAACCATACATTTTCTGCTCTAATAGTCTTAGCTTAGGTCGTTGCACAAGCATGCGCATGTGCAAATAATTTTACGGCAATCCTACACTGACAGCAGTCAGCTGCAACAGAACACTGACTCTAAAGTGCATAATATCCTTAGGTGTAGACTTGACGTTAAATTATTAAACTTGGAACCTGAAATCTATCCTTGACTTGGCAGCGTGTGCTTCAACAAAACAACAGTAGATAAAAATGGCGCATCCACCAAAAAAGTCAGATTTTGTTTTGTGCTCATTATGGAAAGCTGTGTGTAAAAAATCTATTACGCGGACTCCTCAAAATTTCCGCACTGAATACTATTCAAGAGTAATAAGGTCGAAACGATTTTAGCCATAATCATTCTGCGCATCAAAAAGAACAGGTCTAAATTCCTGTGCTTATGTGCACGGTTTGCCCTCGTCCACACGAAAGCGCCAATTGTTGTCTGTTTGACAATTACAAGAGTTTGTGCTCTTTTCTGCGCTAATTCATTTTTCTTACTGCATTTCTTGTAGTTTCTGTGTCATATGGCCACATTACATACTCGGATATGCGCTCATGGAAAGCCATGAATAAAACACGATGATTGTGACAGTACCAGAGGGATTGCGTCTCACGCTCTTGATAGCCAGGTCTGTATGCGAGTGAGCAAAGGTTCTAGCTATGGCACTATTGCAATTGTCTCTATCTTCTAGGTTTCCGAACGTGCCGCGAAGAAATTTCTGGCGAAAACCTGTTCGTCTCACAGGGGGTGGCACTAAACATATTATTGTCTCGTGATTTTGGTACACTGGTTGCGTCAAATACGGAGAGTTTCCCTGTCTGGAAGCCTATCTGAGTATTAACTCTTTGGTGCTTAAAAAAGATCCTTCGATTCACTTTTAAAAAATCAAGATGGGTGTGCACGTCCGCCTTCTTTGTATTTCCTTGCTGTCGCTTCCTCTTTCTGCTTTCTCTGGACTGGAACAAGACCCCACATCCCCCAAAAGTGCTGACTCGATTGAAAGTGACCCATTCATCGACTTCGAGAAAGAATGCTCGGAAGGATTTGCAGTCAGCAGTTTTCAATATTCGGAAACCACCGATCGCCAATGGTCAAATTTTTCCAGGCATCCTCAAGTGCCTAGAGCTGCAGAGAAGTCAGGAAAAGATGTAATCTTGAGAGCTCATTGTGTCAGACCAGTCGACGAAAAGGTGCTCTCATCTGCCCTAACCGCAAGGGTAAGCAGTTTGCGTCAATTGCATGTGTGTTTAGTTTTTGAAAAACGGAGCACGGGCGAAGTGTCAGCACATTCAAAGTTTTCTGACTGCATGTGCTCTGACAATGAGCTTTGTTTTTCAGAAAATCAATGATACCTCAGTGGTGTGTCGGCACGGCGAAAGTTTTAGCATCGATAGTACTGTGTCTGACACTGATTACAATTGGATGTGCAAACCAGGGGAATATATTGTTGGTGCATTAAGCCTGTTTTGGAATAATCAAAGGCTGTACGTACCACAGTCACCTTGACGCGGGCAAACATGAGCAGATTACAAGCGTAAGACGGATCTAGTTCATCTTAACCCTTTTAGGATTAAAATAAAATGCTGCCAAGCTCCTGGTGCCTTAATCCATGATCCCAGCTATGGATGTTATACTGTCAGCCCAGATTCAGGCAGTTCATTGCTCGAGTCACATGCTCCGTTTCGTGATGGATGCCCCGTCGATGTTTTGACAGGAGTAGGTTTAACGAACGGGAGAGACCTAACTGCTCGCTATTGTTCGCTGTCGGTTTTAGGCGTGGATTATTCCAAAACAAGTAAGGAAAACTGAAGGACAATGTGCCACTGAGTTTGTGTACAGCACGAAGCACGAAATAGGATTATTGTGATGGCATCAAGAGTACGAGTGGATTTAACACACACAGTTAACATGCAAGCATGAAAGTGGCGTTACGAGGTTCTGATATAAAAAACATTATCAGTTGGCCCAAAAACGTCGCATCGCACGCTTATTTGACGCATCGCATCGAACTATACTTTGGGCTTTATTGAAGTGATGACACGACTTTCCATTTCTGTATTCCAGCATGCAAACAAGAAAGGGAGCGGGCGCTGATCAAACAAATCACAATGACCACTCAAAGGCCAAAAACAGAGAATGAAATTCGTGATGGGTTGCCCACAGTGGAGCCAGGCCAACGAACTACGCCAGGACAAGGGTTTCGTGTTGAATGCAAGGATGGCGAGGCCATATCCGGATTCAATGTGGAGGAATTCCTATTCGCTAGCAGCAGGCCAGATGATCTGGCTTATTCCTTTACTTGTGGACCAATAACTGATGGAAATCAGGTGGGTAATGAACCTTTACTCTAGACTCTGCGCCTGGAAGTTTGTAGGGGAAGATACTCTCCAACTGCAGCTATTAAAACTCTTTACGGTCAAAACTCTCAAAACTCTAGACTGGGGTGAGTTAGCATGTCTCTGGACCTGGCAGGATGTAGCCCTGTTCATTCGCGTAAGTTGAAATTATACCTATGCAAATACAGTATACTGGTGTTGCTGGCAAAACCCACTTTATAGCGCTTCCTTTGTTGCAGACAGCAATACGAAAGCGTATTGTGTCATTTTCATCGCCTCGCTACGCTGAAATGGACTGTTCCGAACAGAATGCTGCATTATGCGCAGTTTTTAGTGACTATAGTCAAAAGACCCACCATCGCACATTTAGTTACGCTTGTTGCTCGTATTCAAATGCTATTCTATTAAAAGCACATGCGAACTTCCAAGCTTTTATGATCAATGACTCGTCCTTGGCCAATGGTGCAAGTCAAACGGATGAAGTTATTCAACGCCTGGTTATACAACAGAGGTATACCCACATTCGGCTGTTAATACCTCGAATTAATCTGGTAATTTTTTCAGCAAATCAGGGTCTGTGTTTTTCAAAACAAGTTTCTCGGCCTTTAATTATACAAAAGAAGCAGCATTCAGCGAGTTCATCGCATTGAACCCCATGGAAGCGACTAAAAGCGGTGGAAACCCAGCTTGCGCGAAAGCCCTGGTGATTTTGTGTCTGGCTGTTTTCAGTTTTGTACTTGGCCTTAAACAATGAAAATACAATAAGATTTATTGAAACAGTACGTTTTTTCAACCCTGTTGAGCACTATGAAGTTGAATGTGTTGTCCTGAACTTAAGGTAGCATTGCAACGCAGCTGCACATTCTGCTCAAAAAAAGTGATGATGATTTCTGAGCGATAAGAATACTGTATATTACGTTTACAGCTGATTTTCGAAGTTTGCTCACATGATTGCAACAGCTTTGTACATAAAATTAAAGCTAGCCAAAAAAGCGAGCGAGATTCGAACCTGCGCGTCTGTAATTGGTCAGTTGGAGCCACACAGTGCAATATGCGCGAACAACTGATTGTGAGAGTCTTGGTGTTGCACTTTTTTACTGCTGAATCTTTGTTGAACAAAGTTATTCTGAAGTTGTGTCGAACATGCTCTACGCATGAGTAATTAAAAAACTGCTTCCTTTAAAATGTATTCCTTACTATCTAGCTTTAATTTGGAAGAAATATTCTCTGTAATAGCTTACTTCAGTCGTTAACCGCCTCTTTCCTTTCAATCACTGTGGGAGATATATCATAGCGTAGCGCAGTATGGTTCTGCTGCCACCAACATAATAACTATACTGAATTTAGCACTGGAGAAATGCTAGACGGAATCGGCTTCATTTTTTTGTTGGTTGCACTAATTGCAATGACAAAAGTTGAGGTGACGAAAGTCTTTTACTTGAAATTGCGAGCAGCTTATTTCAAAATTCCATTCTAGGCATGCCTAACCCCCGGAAATGACGAAGAATCTATTGGGGAGTGTGGAACAAAAATTTTCAATGACATAAGCGCCTATCAAACACAAAAATTTCATATTCTTGGCAATGCTAGTGAAAGTGTGCCAAACGAGTGGCCTTGGATGATGCTGGTTGTATCTTCTGTTGGGCACTCGCGTGGGGTACGAGACGTCAAATGTGGTGGTAGCCTTGTAGAAGTATGCAGGACGAAGAGACAAAGTGACATCATCATAACAGCAGCACATTGTGTAACTGTGTACGACAATATTACAAAAACGACGAATTTATTGCCTGCAAAAAACGTTACTATCCATTACGCTTTACACAAACTTGACGATGCGAAAACTCCACGGCTCATGCAACGCGGTGTCTCAAAGATCATTGTGTATCCATCGTACAAAGAACCAGATGAGTCGACGACAGATCCTAATGACATCGCCATCCTGAAACTGAGTTTCCCTCTTAAATTTCATCGAACCATTCGGGCAATATGTCTGCCAAACGGACGAGCGGATATACCACTCAAGGAATCCCAGTGTTGGATCGCTGGCTGGGGCCGAAGTGAGTGCTTACTTGAACTACTCATTGCCTGAGCCGCCCCCGTACACAGTTTTTGTTGACCTGGCGTCATCTTCACATATTGCCTACGGTTCTTATTCTTAGCTCTGTAAAACGCCACGATGCGTTGCTTAAGCCTCGCTTCGATGGCTATAAAAGCAGTGATATCACTAATATATAGTCGTTTTTACTGGCAGTAGATCCTCACAACAATACCACTGTTTTCTTCTTTTACTTTACTACAGAGGACATCGATGAATCTGACCCAAGCAGTAAGGTAAAGGGATTACGCAAATCGCGACGCAAAATCCTCACACCAGATGAGTGCATACAGAGAACCATCCACCCCTTCGAGCCACATGGATTGATACATCGTGGGGATGAATATAGACGCCGCGCATTTACCCTAAAAATTTTATTTTGTGCCATCCCTTTTGACAATACAACTGAGGAATATACAGGAAGTGTAAGGAGTTTGAAAGATCATTTAGTGCATCATTATGCCTATACAGTACCTTTTTTTGAGACAGGGTGACTCTGGAGGACCGCTGATGTGCAAAGACGACAAGACTAAACGATGGCTGCTGCATGGCGTAATACAGTCGCGCTTATCTTTCGATCATCCTTTTATGGACCAGCCGATGCTGATGTACGACACTTATGTGTCAACCCTCGAGTATCTACGTTGGATCAAGCTGGCGATCCGTAACATCTCATACGTTTGCCATCGATGCAAACTATTTGACGCTCGGTGTGCGAAAGCTGACTGCAAGTAAGCAATTACTTGATTTTTTTTGCAAAAATTGTAACTCTGTCTGAGTTGCAGGTGGAGCAAATTCGGCAGAGAGTAGACTTGAAGCAAGGCCTGATACGAAACAAATTTTTTTATATCCTAACGACGTTTCTGCTTCTAAGTTAAACTGCTTCAATATTGCTTGGAATACTTCAATAAATCTTATGGTGTAATGCTCGTTTCTTACTATATGTGCGCATAGCCGTGTGCTGAAATTCAAGTAGTTATGAAGTACTTAAGAGTGTGTACACACTGTATACAGTACTATTTAGTCCACATAAGTTTTTGTGGACCACATACAGAGTGCAAGTGGGCCATCCAACCATTTTTTACCCCCTTCCTTCTCGACTGCATGCCGACCACGTCTCGCTGACCCCCCTCAAAAATGGTCGACCACTTCAGCCATACCCTCCCCCTCTTAAAACGCAGTTTTGTGAAATGCATCTTATGCTCTCCAGAGCTTGACAAAGTGCTTTCTCCTTCGAGCGAGACAATTTCAATTTATATAACGGATTTTTATTTGTTAAAGGCTTCACGAACTTTTCTCACAACTTTTTTAAAGTCCTTGCGGGTTTGGCCCCGCGCCGGCCCATTTCCCCTGAGAGCATCTTGGATTGGACATCGACTTCCTCGGACGATGGCGGGCGGATTGAACCCAGTCGGTGTTCGACAGCCGAGACGGTGTCCTCGTTTGGCGTCTGCCTCTCCACTCGGAGCACCTCGGCGGTAGCGGGTGAGTCACTCACGGCCTGGCGTGCTAAGTCAGCGAGGGTTTATGGTTCGCAAACCGACCTCCATTACCGGGGATCGAACCCAGGATGAGTCCAGCCACTCACTCCCGCAATACGGGGAGACGAATACTGAACCGCCTGCACCACCACGGCCGCTCAGCGTCTGCACTTGACGGTACTGGCAAGGAAAGAACTAAATCGCCGTCGAAGATCTGCCCCTCTCTGGGAACGGGCTTATATGCCGCCCTTAGCCTTGACAGAGCTGCGCCCTTGCAATGCGGGGCCGACGCCTAAACAGGTGAGCCACGGCTGCTCCTAACTTTCCCCTTTCGATTGGCGTTCCAGCTGGCAATTAATGTCCTGATGGACCAGAAATCCTTTACGAGAATGTACGACGGAGGGAAAGAGAAAACAAAAAGTTTTGAACGCTTGAGCGCGCGCTACTGGTGAATATGACAAGGCGTTTTTGTTATGAAAAATATTAAAACTTACTGCGGTCGACCATCGGCCACCTACCCCCCCCCCCCCTTCCCCAGACCGCAGCTGACCACTTTTTTCTGAACCCTTCCCCCTAATCTGCAGTCGACCTTTACGGATGGCCCCCTCTCCTGGTACCTTCTCGCTCACGCTCGCACGGATGGTTTAGAGCAGTGGTACATTGTCCACGCAAATATGTATCCACCCATTTCAAGACAGGGTCATCGCTAGCTGGAGTTTGTCCTCGGCCGGTCAAGCAAGATTTAAATCCGCCTTGAGGCTCCAAGGCGGATTTCTAAGGAGCTCTAGTACTTCTATTTCCCCAATTTCAAGAACTAATTAACTATGCCGTAATGCAGAAAATACAGCCATCTGTAACTTGAGCGGCATCAAGCAAAGCCGACCTACTTTATGTTGCAATGCACCGCATACAACTAGCTTTTTGCATCCTGTGCTATTGCATGATCGCAAAACAGCGCATGCAAAGTTTATTGCAAAAACTTTTCCTTCACTCCATCCAAAATTTTATCACATATCTTAACCAGATTTTTGCGAGGCGGCGCGACGACTGGCACCTTCCCGCTCACGCTTGCACGGATGGTTTAGAGCAGTGGTACATTGTCCACGCAAATATGTATCTACCCATTTCAAGACAGGGTCGTCACGAGCTGGAGTTTGTCCTCGGCCGGTCAAGCAAGATTTGAATTGATCTTGAGCAGTTCTTACAGCTTTTGCTTTTTGCATATCTTGCGAGCATTGACATAAAAGTGGAATAATTTGGAATTCCCACGTGTTTTGACAATCGGAGCCCCAGTTGTAGAAACAATCAGCGTTAGCTTGGCAAACGTAGGGTGGAAACTTGTTTGGAGGACGTCTCGTAAAATCGTACCCTTTCGATTTCACACAAGTTTCCAAATCTCTTTTGTTAGCGTTACCGCATAATGGACGAGGATTACGCAGAGCGTTTTGCACTTGAATGACGCGGTAGCTAGAACATAATTTGAATTTGTAGCAATTAACTGCTATCTGATTTCTGGCATGCACATACCCCCAATCGTTCGTGTTCGGATCGTACGGGTCTTCAGGCATATTGAAGTCTTGTACAGTCCGCCGGACGCATTGTTGAAGTTGACCTTGCAAATTCTTTTTTATTTGATTAAAACAGTCGGCACGATCTTTTTGTTGTTGGGGGGTCGGCACTGGGCTGCTCTTGCACTGGAATCTACAGTCAGAGGTATATTAGCTTGTTTTATGCATGCAAAAGAGTAAGAAAACAGATTGCTATAGAGTGCCTCCTCTTTTTGCCTTTATGTGCGGTTTTATGCGGAAATCTGATTGTCTGATCAGGTAAGGCTTGATTGGCAGATACTCGTGCCAGACTTGACTTCCAACGCCCACAACTAGTATGTGTCGACAGCACGTACTCGCTACTTGCTTTTTGCGCCACATAAGATCCTCCTTCGAGCACTTACTGTTTTACAAAGCAGTCAGTGACTCCCTGCTCCAATCGGCGTTTCTCTGGATCTCTCGGAATCGGAAAACTCGAATCAGATTCACCACCCTTGTTAATCGCATCGCGATAACAACGCAAGTTTTGACTCCATTTCGCATTGCAGTTGCGAGCCAAACGTGCAGCCTGTTGAAAACCTTTCTGCAAACTTGAGCACGCAAGCGCACGTGAAAACTTACCTGTATGATTTGGAATGATGGCAGCAGAACCAGCAATACTGCACAAATTCCAGACTTCATCTCAATGATCACCTGAAATTACATCAATAATTACGAGCGAACATGCCACCTGGACTGGGTCAAGGGATGGATTGCGAGTAACGATAAGGTCCATCCCTTGACCCCATCGTTACTCGCATAAGACCAGAAGAAAAGAAAAACAGTTAAAAATCTTCCAACAACAACAGCGAAGAACTTAGGTAGTGTCAACGGTTGCACCATTTACTCCTCGCTATTTTAGATTTCCTTCACATTTGCAAAAATACAAAAGGACAAAACGTAGGAGAGCCTTTTATGTGAGACAGACGAGGTACAGTGACACTCAAACCACGCATCACGTCTATTTCAAGAGCCATGTATCGAAGACAGCAAACCTGACTAACACCCCTTCATCACCAAATATCCAGTTCCCTCATCTTTCGAGAATATACTTTATTTACGTAAATGTCTGTAAAAGGTAAACTCGACGAGAAAACTCGTCCTTCCCACATACTGTACAGTACGTCATATCACCTAACTGTCAGATGTCTAAGCGCATGATCGACTAAGAAATGGGCGTAGGTGAGTTTGTAGAAGAAAAGCAAAGTATACTATTCAAAATCATCTTTGCGCCCACAAGAAAATATCTAGTTTGACTGGAATCGGTTTGCGCATATTTTCTGACGTTTTGAGTTAAATTTTGCTCATACCGCCGAATCAGTGAAGGAGGAGATACCTAACGCGTGGTATGGTGTCAGGTGGAGGAGAGGAGATGTCGAGTGTGCGAGTCATTTGCTGGCACAAAAGGTTTTTCAGCCTCTACATTATACTGTACATAACCTTGCCCATGCAACGAAGGCTGGTAGGTTGTAATATACAATATAACGACGACCGTGTGACTGCTGCTGGAACTCTGGCCTTGCTTGAACGCCCTGATACGACGTGTAACCGGCACTCGTGGGCGGTCGGGAGATCGATACTCTCCCAGGCTGGGAGACGTCGACCCGTCTGGTTGATGTTTCAGCCTTAGGTACAGTCGCAAAAGACTTGCCCATTTCAGTCGTGGTATTAGCCTACAAGGCTTCCGGCTCGACTAGCTCCCGCAGCCTGGGCGCGCTGGTTACAGACGTCCTGATCATCAGGAAGTAAAATACAGTTACTTCGGCTGTGTGGCATGATTCTAATCTACAAAACCGAAGCGTCATCAGATCCACAATCGTCCTAGTTGAAGACCTATTTGACTTTCATACAGAATATCATCTTCGAGCGAGAAGCAGAGTCAAAAGTGTTCATTTCGAACTCACTGGGTACGGAAAATTTTATGGCGGCATAGGCAGGGATTATATGTCAGGCCAAGGACGGAGACGACAAACAATTGGATGACAGTAAGGACCCTAAGCAGCAAGACACCACACAGCAACAAGTCCTACTTTAAAAGGATTTTTGTGTCATATACATACTTTCTTTCAAAAGTATGGGATTCGGCATAAGTGCGTTTTAACTGTTTGTATAAAAACTTCTGTTTGACGCAGCTTGTAAAAAGTTACTGTCAAAATAGAGTGACTATTCGTGCCTTTGTTTTCCGCATGCGAGCGTTTGTTGGAAAATGTGAATGTTCAGAAATGTTCAAAAAACATAATTTAATCCCTCAAATGGCAGTACAGCAATTTTTTTTCTAACATGAAGGAGTCGAGTACAGTTGACTTCGCTTAATTGCAACGCATTGTCACCAGAGTAATGTTCCAATGACCCGGGTTTTTCACTGTCTGGCCTGACCTTGACCGACCCTTCAAAAAACTTTCTGAGCTGACAATTGACGCGAGGAATTGTACATTTTCAGGCTCTGACTTTGATATTGATCGGACAAAAAATTTTGCCTATAATCGGCACCAGCAACAAAGCTTCTCTGTGTTTGCAGTTTTACCAAGAAATTTCACTACAGCTTACGATTTCCTGGCATTACATGAAATTCCACGGGCAGCCCAAGAAACTGAATTTTTTTCAAGCTCAAAAAGATATGCAAAGCTGTTTTCACGGCTTTGGGAAAACTATAGAAGCTGACATGCATTGAAAATCAAAGATAAATCTCATTCGTTATAACGTCAATTCCTGCTCAAACTGCCAGCTGCATGATCGATTTCTTTTCGCCGTAATCCGAGAGAAGGCGCCTTACCAGGCTGGAGTTGGCTGGTACAGCCAGAATCCCTCGCTCCAATGACGCCAAGTTTAGATATGAACGAATGGGCGGAGATAGGGATGGCTAGGCCACGGATGGATGGCATCCACAAGCACACACTACGCTGGCACACAGTAGTCCATGCAGCTGGGATGGTGGGGGACTGGACGAGTAAGACAACTGCAATAGCACGAGACTCACAATCAGCTAGGGCCAATTTTACAGTGCGATTCTAATTTTTCACAGTACGAATTGAGGGCACTATTAGACAGCAACTTGGGACAACGCTGAGACACCAATTTAGGACGCTTCACAATAGCTGTTCTAGGGGCGCCTTATCCGTAGATTTAGGCACGTCCTAAGACAGGTCTCATCTTGTTTCATAAAGGGGTACTTGAGACATTTTAGCGGACCACAAAATTTAACGCGGGAAATAAATACTGCACGTGTAAGCCAGCCACCCATTACTGGTCGAAGTTTGCTGTGCGATTGTATCTGAACAATGTTACTATGTCGCGAGGAAGCCTTGGCTAAGGCAGGCTGGTCCACATTATATGAGCTCAGTAAACGTGCCAATATGAGTTTATTTTATTAGCTTTGCCATAGGTTTTATTATTTGGGAATCCTTGTTTTTCCAAGTCATAATTGAGGCCACATACAGAGTTTTGTGTTTTCTGCGACTGTTTTACGGGATTCTGTAAATGGGATCATGCTTGCTAGTAACTTTATCGCGCGTACAATTTTTAATTAATACCCTGCCCTACCAAGTGTCCCCTTCCCCTGTCAAGTGCATGTATTTGCTTGGGTGAAGAAGGAGTAAAATGATGATGATGGCATTCTGTCGTCAGTTTTTGGCCTCAATGGTTGAAAAGGGATGACAGAATTTTAATTCAGCTGGAAAAGAACCGTTTTTTTCGGGTCGAAAGAGCTAAGGCAAAGTGCCACAATCTCAAGATTGCGCTAAAAATTGCTCTAGAAAGGTCAGCTCAAAATTGCCATTGATCAAGGGCGATTGATGCGCGCCTGGCAGCGCTGCTGGGAAATAAAGACACCCGAAAGTGTCAGGACATGGTCGAGGTTGTCGAAGTTAAGACTGCCTGGTGTACTGGGGTGGGACATCAAGCTGATTCTGAAATGACTGTCCTAGAATTCAGGACATCCTTTGGAGTTTAGAATTGTGAAACTGCCCCAGATCCCTAAACAGGAAGGCAGGACCTTGAAACCTTTTTCGCCAACACTTCACTGAAATTACTTTCATTCGCTGTCAAAATACTCTGACCGGGGTGCAAGAAATTCTGACCTGACCCTGATCTTGACCGAGCCCTCAGAAAATTTTCTGACACTTGACCCTGACCTTGACCAGACCCTAAAGAAATATTCTGACCTTAAAACCCTGACTTTGACCAAGGGTCGATCAATCAGTGTGGTGACAGAATTCTGACCTTGACCTTCAGGTCATATCTAACTCTACTCCAGAATGGCTCGATTACATGCATCGTGTTAGCAATGAGCGTGCTGACACTTTGAATTTTTATAGCCATATGTTACCTTCGCGTCGTAGTCCCTGAATAATAGTTTTGCTGGCGAGATATTTTATGATACTTGCGAGCTTTAAATCCTTTTTTAAACGGCGCCGTCATACTTGTCCAACTGAAACTTTTTTCCTACTTTTGGCCGCCTTTTTCAGCGCAATGCTTTTGTACCCAGCTTGGTATTTGATATAAAGAGTTGATATCTAGCTCCTTGATCTTGTCATTAAAGATCCCGAAGTATCTGATCTGCTTTTGCCCAGTTTCTCCAGTCCGTTTCTCCTCACTTTAGCGCAGGATGCTTCGCTAAAACTGGTTTTATGCTTACAGGAATTTTCAACTTTTATACAGAGCACAATGGAGTGTGCTCTCTGCGCCATATATTCATATGAAACCACCTGACGGGTGGCACGCTTTTGCAGCGTCACCCTGTGTTCTGTGTTGTTTTTTATGGAGCCTACCTGACCTGCTAGCTGGTGGGGGACGTATCATTTTCAGCAGGGAAAGCGACTCACAGGAAAGGACAAGGTGGGAGAAAACCACAGCATGCAATCTTGCAATAGACACGGAAGAGGCGTTGCATATGGTGAAGGAAGGTCGATAACAAATGGATAGGCTAGCTGTCAGATATACAGCACCCTAGGTGTCAACCATCAGGTTAACCTACAGCGATATTTATCTGAAGGTCCAGCGTCGCCGTGTGGTCTGGTCGTTTTTTCACCCCGACTCTCTGATGTTGAGCTAGTGCCACCGAAGTGAGCTTGTGACGCTCAGGTACAAGCGCACAGCAGCGCATTCCCATAAATATAAAACTGCGTTTATATAAAACGCAGTTGAATTCCTACACTCGTTTATCGCATTCGCATCACCAGGTCACATCAAGCAAACATGTATTGCTCGAATCAATCAACAAGCGCGTATGTTTTCTGCAATCATTGCGTAGAAACATCCGTAAACGACCACCTACCCACCATATTTTTGAAAAACCGGTCCAATGTTTACTGGAACGTTCAACTTTTGAGGAAAATGAACGTTCGCTGAACATCCTGTGGTGCAGTAAAATACGCAGTAGAACCCAATGCGATCCCACAGACATATCGAGTAGGAGCAAGTACTCCCAGCCATTACTATTACTTGTCATTCCGATTCGCGCTTTCAAATGCCAAGCTTTACTATCGAAATCCATGTATGTGATATAAGTTCTTGCTAGCTGTCTGAGAAAGGGAATGGATATTCGCAGCAAACAGGTGTGTTGACTTTTCTGGATAAGTCTATAATGTACATGAGGCATGACTAACTTCGACTTCTTAATTCCTGAGAAAGGCCGTGACGTACGTTAGCCGACCAGCATTTCTAACAAACTCCAACTCAACCACTCGCCCTGAAAGCTTGGAAGGTATATCATACACTTACAACAACTCTGTAGTTTAGTCGGCTACATATCGAAACTTTGGAAATAACGTACCTGCGATTAGATAACATATTCAATATGCGGCATTTATACAAACTTGTTCTGGTCCTATTTTGTTCACCTGTACTGGTCTACGTCTGTCTCTCGCTCACGGAATCAACAGATATCTTCACCAATGTTCACAAAACAATTTTTCTGAAACGAACCAGTAGTCAAGTGAAACTGTCATTCAACTGGAAATTCTGGCAATCAATTGATACTCTGTCAGAAATAACTGGGACAACATTCGAACAATTGGTAGGTGGCGAAAATCATTCGACCATATTATCCACATGTGGACATTTAGTACGTTCACTTTGGGATGGTCGTCTTGGAAGCCAGATGTTCGTTTATGCGTCCTTTTATGGCATGGCGAAAGAGCAAGAAATGCAAGGAGCCAACAAGACGGCTTATATTCAAGTTTCCCAGATTCCATCTTCTCTTGATTATGTTTTCGAGAATTTAACAACACCTCGAAAAGTTCTCAATGATTCCTTTCTTATATCCAATGATTTTGTGCCTCTGATGGAAACAAAATGCTGTACTTTTGATAACAATGGATTGAAAGATCTGCGATGCGATGGCAAAAATTATTATGTTGCAGGATACAGGACGAATTACCGATATTTCTCAGCTTTTGCTGATGAAGTCAAACGAGAATTTATTTTTAAGCAACATATTCGAGAAAAAGCTTTGAAGCTGCTAAATCGAACTTTAACTCCGAGTAATGATTTAAATCGTGCTAATTCAATTTTGGTCGGCGTGCATTTGAGACGAGGAGATTTTTCGTTTCCTGAAAAAATTGAATATGGTCATTGGCCTGCGAGTAGAGACTACTTGAAAAAATCTCTGAGGCTTTTTGAAACTGTATTTCTAGATTACAATAATAGTACACAAAAAAAGAATTTAGTTTTTCTTATTTTCGGAAACGATTATGAGTGGAACAAAAACGTCTCAAAATCGATCATTCTGAAACATCCGAATCATACCCGACTGATTTTGACGAACTCGAAAACTTCTAGCCCAGCTGTTGATTTGTGCGCCATGAGCATGTGCGATCATATGATCATTTCGACGGGCACATTCAGCTGGTGGGCTGGATTTTTTAGTCCCGGGCTGGTAACTTATCAAAAGGAATTTGCGAGGCCTGGATCAAGCTTGTATGAAGAATTTAACGTGGAAGAATATTTTCCTGAATCGTGGATTGCATTGTGAAAAGATTTTTGTTTACTTTTTCACTAGATAAATTGTTTTGGCAGAACAAAATGCAAAATGCATGTCGGTGTTCGCAGAATCTGTTTTCACATACCCAGTTGCAAGTGAGGTCGTAATCACTAGGCACTGGCTTTAGTGCATCAATGCTGGGTTGGCCATTCTCGATGGTGCAGCAGCACTCAACATCATGCCTGTTGCCACTGCTCATTTATGCCCTGTCAGATAGAATAATGTTTTAGGCCTTTAGAAACTGCTGTGAGGTAATACCCCTGATTCCCTAGAAGTCGATTTCCTGTGGGTTAGGCGTGTGTCATGCCAGGTGCGCAGTCATGCCAGACCCAGTTTGTTCTAGGAAGCGGACGCGTTGGTGCAGCGCGGTCCATATTCGGCTCCCGGTTCCCATATCCATCGGCCTCGTGGCCTGGTTGGTTTGGCGTCTGCCTCTCACGCCAGGTGCGCAGTTACGGGCGAGTGTTCGACTCGCGGGCCGGTAAATCATTTCGTGTAAAATGCGTCCCTTCACCCTCGAGTGCGCATAAGCGCTCGGTGATGTGGTAAAACATGAACATGAATGAGATCGGACTCCATGCGGAATCCATGTTGGATCCAGCTTCATATGGATCCGCACGCCTTTCCAGGCTGCAACCCACAGTGGAACGGCTTGTTTTCCATGAAACTCCAACATGGAAACATATCGATTCCACATAAGTCCGTCTAGAATTTCCAACTCTCCCCCCCCCACCTAAATTTGTCCAAGCTAAACCACACCTTTAGAGTGTACCATTTTTGTTTATCCTTTTACATGATCGTACGACACAGTATGCAGCTAAAACAGCAGCTAAAATGCAGCTAAAACAGTATAAAGTTGGCGCTTATGGATCAAATGACGCTGAAATAAGTTCTTCTATCTAATAGAAAATTACTTTATATGATGCGCCATCGCAATCATGAGTGCTGACCAATTTCTGGCAAAAAAACTCGCGTCAGGACGTTTTGGATGTTTTTTGAGAGCCAAAAGCTTCTTCCGCCAATCCTGTTCTGCACCAGGATCATAGCCAGGTGGCTAAGGCGAAGTCGGCGACAAGACTGAGCGACCAAAGGAGGACTCCGTCCACCGATGGTATGGCCTGCCAAATATTATGGCTATACCCTGAGTGACACTAACAAAGATGTTACTTACGGGCTACGTGCCAGGCGCGCAGTTACGGGCGAGTTTTCGACTCGCGGGCCGGTAAATCATTTCGTGTAAAATGTGTCCCTTCACCCTCGAGTGCGCATAAGCGTTTGGTGATGTGGTAAAACATGAACATGAACGTCGTCGGCACTCAGTTCTCCAGTCGTTGATTGGACTTCACACTCCATCCAGCCGTTTATCCTTCTGATACACACTTGCGATTCCATGGAAAGCTGTGGAAGTCGAAATCTGAGACGCTACCATCACGTCACAAACCTTTGAGCAATGAAAAGTTGCGCCGACGACTAGACAGCAGTGCTCCAAGGAAGGTGGGATTGAGCTTGGCTGGAAGAACCTCACAATCAGGTAAGGAAGTTTGAAATTTACAATAATCGGAGTTACAAGGAATAAGTTCTTTCTGGGAAGGATTTAAAGCAATTTGTAAGTCCTCTGGGATGGTGGTTATAAAAACATTTGTACCAGTACTTTGCATATGTCATTGTGGACAAAGCATGTTCATGTTCTTGTTTCACTCACTCACTGATTATTGGTTTGTGGATGCGACGTCAGGGGGAATGGCACTTTTTACAGAGCAAATTCGCTTTAAAAATTTTTTTCGAAAATCTGTTCTTAACTATTAAATAAACGTCAGCTACGCCTTTGCCCTCCCTTTTCAATAGCATATCACCTGCGGCTGCCCCAGTGCGATGGCACTGAGTATTTTGTAATTATTTGTCGCTCGTCGAGTCGTAGGAGATTCGGCCAGTGTGTGTTCCGAACCAGGATCCAGGATATCATTCCGAACCGCACGCATAGTGGCCACTACTTAACGTTAAAAACGTTTCAGGTCTTTGGGTTTATTCTAATGGGGTATTTTCTCAGTGGAAATACTCAAAAAAACTTATTTACAGACTGCAAATAACTTATTTGTAGACTTCAAGTTTTAGGTAGTTCTGTCTTGGTACAATCGAAACTAAGAGTTGATATTCTAAGCTGTCTGACTCTGCAGTTGCCAATTGTCGCATCTTCAGAGTCTGTTAATGATTTCCATTACAGGATTAGCTGTTTCAGAACGGCTGTAAATATTCACTTGAAAACTCAATTTAGATAGCCAGACCCATTACTTATAAGTAATGGCGCCACAGATTTAAAACGCTTCTCAGCGACTTGAGTGTACTTTCATGTTTTGCGCGCATACTGTACGATGGAAGGAATCTTTCTTCATGTGATCGAATCGTAAGCTTGGCCCAAGCAGACTAGCCAAAATTTCTCAGCCTGGGTAGTGTTGGTAAACGCTAACCTTAGCAACGATTCTTAAACGCGCTAACGACATCTTTTCTTGCTAACGTTATTGACGGTAAAGATATTCATTTTCAGATAAAGCGGTATAATGGTAACGTATATTTTGCATGCGAATATCCCGCGTTTTTCAAACCTAGGCAAGAAGCTCACGATTAGGTTATGCACAAAGTACTGAGCGCTGCAAAAAATTCACAGATTTAGGAAAGCTCCTTTATCCTCCTGTCCATCGAAACCATCTGCAAGCTTGCAGGTGCTATATTGCGATTCAGGGAGAAAGCTATACGGGTGGTGGGGGAAGGGCTGTTGTGATATAGTTAGTTTGTTTGTTCTAGGCCTCGCTGAACCACCCCAGCATATCGATTTTCAGGTGATCCAGTCACAATGGGTTGAATGTAGGTAGTTTTCCAGCTCGTCTTGATTATTTTTCCTCTGACAAGTTTTTATGCGTGGTCCTTACCAGATATTGTGTGTTCCCAACCAGTAGTCTCATTTGCATAGGGAGCTCAGACTTGTATATAAGTAGCGCGTTTGTGTGCGTTGATGCCAGAGTGTGTCTCTGAAGAAGTCAGTATGCCACGCTTCGTAAATCGTCGTGATTATCGTTCGTCGCCCTATCGGTCTCATTCCATGAGTAAGTCGTATTGAGTGTAGGGAGTTCGGAGTAGGAAAAGCCCAATTTCGTTACACTGTATTCTTGAAGCCTTTCCTAGCATGAATTTTCGCGGGGATCCCCTGAAAAGTTTCCTTCGGTGTGAGCAATGGAAACTTGTTTGAGGCTCAGGGTTCTGATACCTGGATGTGCATCAGCCTTGACAGTAAATTTCCTTGACAGCTAGTTTCCTTGTCAGTTTTGCACCTCAGAAAAAAAAGAACGTATTGACACTCATTCATCGAATGCATTTACAGTTGATGAACTCAATTGGTGCACTGTGCACTTATTAGGAAAAGTTTACGCAAGTTTTAGATTTCACAAGAGCTTTCTGGATTTATGCGATCATAATCAGGGAAACCCGTAGGAGTCACGCCTCACTAGTCGAATTGCAAGGTTCCAGTCAATAATCAGTGGCTCTTCGCTTCTTGCATTGTAAGACCTCCTGCAGAACATCTTAAAATTCTGTAATTGATAAAGTCTTTTGAAAATGAGTGGTCACTTTAGTGTCCTGTTCAAAATCGAACCAATTTTGCTCTTGGTGTGCTGCAATAAAGCAGAAGCAATTGACAGAACTTGCCCTCCCCTCACGCAGTACGCGACTGGCGAAGTATAGTCCGCTAATTTTCTGCTAGTTAAAGTGGGACTTCAATGGGGCAATCGGGATTTTTACACGCATAGGGACTGCGCAGCTTCTTAAAGATCCGATATCTTTTTTCGCGAACAATATCGACACAATTTAGAGAAATTGTGGCATAACAGATTACTGCTGCTTCTAGGAAAACGATCTTCGTGTATTGGAATGCGCTAGATCTGAGATGGTCTGAACGAAATAGACTTTTTCTGCAACTGAAATGATCTGTTCAACGGCGCAAGGCGCCACCATATATATATGCTCGAATATTTGTACAACCTACTTCTTTGTCCTTTTCATATTTCAGGTCAGATCCATTGAGGATCCGAAGGCGGCTTCGGTTAGATGTCTTAACCATCCGCCTGGAAATTTTCCTGCTGAATGGTTTTGTCGTTAAGATTTCAGTCTCTTAGATCTCTTATTGCTTGCAAGCTGCCATAGCTACAAAGCTTTCAAGTCTGTCAAGAATACCGCATGATAACACTCTTTACTGAGAAAACCAAGCTGTGTATTATCACTGACCAGCTCTGATGGTATGCAACAGAATTGCTAGCAGATGCGGAAGTGTCTCCACGAGACTAACAACAACCCTCGAACAATCACCATCGTCACGCTCTCAGCTCTGTAATTTAGCCATGGGGCCATCTTTTAGGGTTTTTTATCACCAGAAATGAGTTCTTGGCTGACTAAACGTCGTTATTGCAGGGCGATACATGCCTTAGTCAGGTCAGATAGAGACTACACGAATCTTTTTTAGGAACTTTCCGAAACAAAGAAACCAAAAGGTTATCATCTCACTGCGCCATTTCTGCATGTAACTGCCTATAATGCCTAAATTTATCATATTTCTTATCGCGGTTGCGCTCACTGCTTTCATCGCGACAACGGTTACTTTTTTCAATATTTCGACGAAGGAATATTTTATGAGGTTCATTCCGCTCGCACAAATGACTGTAAGAATTACTCACTCAAACAAAGAAAAACGCTGAAAGTGTTTTCGCTTTTTCAGCAGTCCGCCAACAATGTAAGAGTGAAAGAAATTTCAGATCGCAACGTTCCGAATATGGGGAGCAGCCATGTATCCAGTCTCATCTCGCCTAAATCTTGCGGACATTTAGTACGTTCATTTTGGGATGGTCGTCTTGGGAGCCAGATGTTCGTTTATGCGTCCTTTTATGGGATGGTGAAAGAGCAAGAAATGCAAGGGGCCAACAAGACGGCTTATATTCAAGTTTCCCAGATTCCATCTTCTCTTGATTATGTTTTCGAGAATTTAACAACACCTCGAAAAGTTCTCAATGATTCCTTTCTTATATCCAATGATTTTGTGCCTCTGATGGAAACAAAATGCTGTACTTTTGATAACACTGGATTGAAAGATCTGCGATGCGATGGGAAAAATTTTTATGTCCAAGGGTATCGAGCGAATTTCCGGTATTTTTCAAAACTTTCTGATAAAATAAAAAGAGAATTTATTTTTAAGCAACGCATTCGAGAAGGAGCTTCCAAACTGCTCAATTATACATTGACCATCAATGATTTAAATCGTGATAATTCCATTTTAGTTGGCGTACATTTGAGACGAGGTGATTTTGCGTTGCCTAGAAAAATGGGATACGGCCACTGGCCTGCCAGTGAAAGCTACTTTAAAAAGTCTGTCAGATTTTTCGAAACAGTATATCTGGATTCTAAGAATAATAAACAGAATTTAAATTTAGTTTTTCTTATATTTGGGAATGACTATAAATGGAACAAAAACGCCACAAAATCGATCATCCTGAAACATCCGAATGATACCCGACTGATTTTAATGAACCCGAAATATTCTAGCCCAGCTGTTGATTTGTGCGCCATGAGCATGTGCGATCATATGATCATTTCGACGGGCACATTCAGCTGGTGGGCTGGATTTTTTAGTCCTGGACTGGTAACTTATCAAAAGGAATTCGCGAGGCCTGGATCAAGCTTGTATGAAGAGTTTAACGTGGAAGAGTATTTTCCTGAATCGTGGATTGCATTGTAAAAAGATAATCCTTCATTTTACTTCACAAGATGAATAAAATGCCATTAAGTTCGTGAAATCTTGTCACATGAGCAGTTGAGCAATAAATACAATTACAGTGGAAAGTTGAGCAGTAATTACTTGACATGGTCCTGCACCTCAATGCTGTTTATCCAAAGCAAATGATCTCCCATGTTTTTTCTGCTGTGTTCTACTGTAAGTGTCATTTCCTCCAGAATCACATGCCGTAGCTGGTTTGTTGGAGCTGGGTGTACCTGGATGTAGGCACCTTTTTACACCGACCATTTGCGAGCACGAGCGAGCGGCCTCCACGAGCGATGCTTCCCCCAATCGTCAAACTAAATAGGGCACACCCGAGTGAGTAGGTGCTATTTGAGCCATTTATAAGTAGTAATAGGGCACCCCCCCTCTGCGAGTATCTTTTGTGGCACAATGGTTAAGCATAGGCAGTGTAAAGACTGTTACTGTCATGTTCAAACCTCCTGCAGTATCAAGGAGCAATTACAGCAATCATATGATCGTCAAAGGACAGAGACATCTTTTTAAAACTTTTTAACGGCAAAGGACTGACGAGTTGCTTTTTGCAATTTTTTACAAACCAATGATGTGACTACCAAAATTAAAATATTATTTTTTTCCTGTTCAAGGAACTTTTGTCACGTTTTGTTTTTTCCTGACAAACTATAACATCGTTAAAGGACAGAAGAACTGTTTTTGATATATTTTATATCTTCGTTACATTTTGTTGTGTATTCTTATATGATCTTGTGGCAATCTGTTTTTCGTTTCTTTTTTTTAAATTGTACATTCGCTAAAAGTTTGTTAATTTTTTTCTGTCCGTTATGCAGTGTTGTATAATTTTTGTATCCTGCTTTTTTACTTCTGACATTATGTTGCAAAAAAGCTGCGCATCAAATTTTAGTTTTTTAGGTTTTGCCCAAGGAAGTACTGCCGGCGACAGTCATGGTGAATGGAACTTGCATAGTAAGCATGGACGCATATCCTTCCTCGCCGGTAGCCATGACTGGATGTGCTGCTGATTTAGGGTTTCTTTTGTTCCTTATATCAAAAGCGAAAGCTCAGTAAATACAAGTTTAATGAGACATCAACATTTTCTGCGCATTGATTTTGATAATGCGATTAAAACGCAGCAAACATAGAATAACCAATGGTCTCTGTGATACAGCACTGGTTTCGTAATCAATCTTCAAACGTAAGGGACCCAGCTCGTGCGTTGGTTTCAAAATACTAAAGCATTCGTCGAAACGTTCCAGATGAAAACACATGATATTACTGTATATGCATTGGCATGATTTTCATAGTTGATTTCGGACATGCCCGCTTTGTCCAAGCAGCAGCCCGAATTCAAGAAATAGTCCAAGTACCGGGTCCAGGTCCGGGTCTTAGACCAGGTACATGCGCGCATAATTATTTTCACAAAGTCACACTGATAAGCAATCAACACACCATCCTTTTCTAAGGCCACGTTTTTCATGCGGAATGGTTGAAATTTGAACGGATTATTTAAAATTAGACCAGTAAATTCACTTGGTAATAAATGAACAATTTCCAAACGTGCTGGCGATATGCCTTCGTAAATGCAGGCCTCCACTGTCGAGAAACCTTCGGGCGCGATGATCGGCTTCAGGACCGTGTCGGTGAACATGTACTGGGCTGGAGTCGTCATCAGAAGTCGTTCCATGGCCGCCAAGGATGCGTCGTGCAATCTGACACTACGTACATGCAGGTAGGCCCTTTCTATGGTCACAGTGAACTCTTCGTTGGTTTCTTCCCGCTTATACATTATGAATGTTTTTGGAATACGGCGGAACAAGCGGACGACCATTTCGATGCCCGGAATGATATACTCGCGCATTTTGTAGAAATCCAAGTGTATTGGTCCAATCAGATGGCCTATACCACTCTCAAAGTAAGGCTTGAATGCGTCTAACGATTCTTGCGACAGTCCATCCAAGCCACCATCGTACCATCCACTGGTGCTCAACCAGGATTTTCTCTGATCATAGGGGCAGCCAGCCAGCACGTCCAAGTAAGCGCTCCATGGTAAGCAGTTGCTACTTTGGAGTACCAATTCGTTATTGAACAATAAAGTGACACCAGAGAACATGGACATCAACACATTCCGAGCCAGGCCAATCTTTTTCGTTGTGGGGATACCTTTTGCAGCCTCTTTGTCGGCCGCATATTGAATTTTTTTATGCAATTCCAGAAGGGTGGGCGACAGATCAGTAAACCACGTGAGAGCACTCGGTATGCGAAATTCCCATGACGAGTTGACGTCATCGTTTAGTAAGGGTAAGCTAAAGGGAATAGTCTCCATCCTACTTTCAGCGATACTGAGCTCTTCTGGCGGTTCTGAGAAAACATCCAGGTCTGCCGTTGTATCTAATCGATTCATTTCCTCTTGTTTGACTAGATCTTCTTGTTTTTCTGGTTTTCAAGTTTCTTGGAATTTTGTTGAGGACTTTTCTTACTTTTACCAGCCTTTCCTAATAAAGAGAACAATTGCAATCGGTCGACAGTTCGGCTACTTCTACCGCATGGCTGATCCGCCATGACAACCATGAAAACCTGGATTCTTCAAGTCTATAAATTGCACTTTTCGGCCTCCAATGAAGTGAGAATGTGAGAAACAAGGGTGGCGTTCATCTAAGCTGACAAAATTCAATGCATGTGATTATTAATGAGGGGATGAGACGCGAAAATTTCATGGGTCACCTCCTCGAAAACAGGATTGATTCAGTCTTAACCCCATTTTGTAGGTTCATAAAAATCATGTGACGTAAACTTATACTCGTCATTGAATTTGTTACTCCATTTACTTTACACTATCCATAATAGGTTGTAACATTCATACAGACAACAGGAGGTGGACTGCTATCCACCAGCGATCTACTGCAAGACTAGCTTACTGTAAGTACAGCGCTGCTGTACACTTCATATTTCTCACTATACTTTACATAATCAGAATCAGCAGAAGGCTCTGTGAATTACTGTAACTTTGCACTGAATACAGTACACCATCCGTCATTGTTGAAGTTGATTACACACCAAAATACCCTGAATTCTTACAGTAGTTTACATCGTTCGCGTCAGCTGTCTTTGTGTTGGTTGCCGCAACTTTACACCTATCGTCAGTACAGTATACTGTCTGTCCCTGTACATATATTTCCTAGGTTGCACTCTGTAGCCTGCGATAATTTCAAAAAAATTCACACTTGATATGCGTAGCTACTTTTCAACATAATTTTAGACGTAAAATAAATAAACAAGATACAAATGATTGTAAAAACACTGCACAAGCAAGAAAAAAAATTTAAAAACTTTCAGTAAATGCAAAATTTTTTTCAAAAAAAAAAGAAAACAGAATGCCACAAGAAAATATAATTGCACAACAAAATGTAACCAAGAAATTTCATATATATCAAAAACAGGTCGTCAGTTGATTCACATTTATTATTCAATGCAGAAAAAATTTAACAAAAGTTTTATGTACAGCTTTAACGAAATAACGAAAAAATGTTTCAAACTTCGCCAGTCATGGACACTATTAGTTCGCGGAAAAATTTAAAAAAAAAACGTGTCAGTCCTTTACCGATAAAAAAATTAAAAAGCATCTCTTTGTTCTTTGACGAGTCTAGGATTACTGTAACTGCTCCAGGTTTGCTGTAGGTGGTTTCAACATGACAGCAACAGTCTTTAAACTGCCTATTTTTAACCATTGTGCCACAAAAGGTACTCTCTGAGGGGGGTACGCTATTACAACTTTTATAGAATATACATACTCTTTCCATCAGCAAGGACGAATCGATTATTGCAGACCAACTGCGAGGCGAGGGAAATCCAGAATTGAGGCATAAAACTTGGTGAATCGAAAACCAAGGGTTGCTAGACAGGAGTTACAGCACAGCAGTGCTGGTTGTCATGAGTGTTGTGGTACTGTGCACCAGATCCACCGAATCCCAGTTTAGTCCACAGCGCTGCTGGGTCCTGGAGCAGTCGCTTGACCCACGACAACCGCAGGCTCACCAAAATTGCACTTACGTTTCGTATATAGGCGCCTGGTCCACACAAGCTGTGGCAGCACACCCTAACGGATCTTAGGAACCACCGTCCCACGCAAAATCGAGGATTTAGAGCCCTATCCTTCGTAAGGTATCCGTAGTGGCTACAAGGTTTATCAATGAGCAAACCAGCACAGAGTCCAGCAGCTCATCCCACACTAGCATTCTCCCACCTTTGTCAGCCTTCTTTTACGCCAGTTATCTTGCTTCTCTTCCAAGGATTCGAACCTAATCGACTTCAGTTATTCCACCCGGTATCTCAGCCCTGAGGGACCGAGCACCGAGCGCCATGCAATCTGTTTTTTTTGCTTAACTTCGGCTCGAAATCCATCTTAAGTGGCTGACAATTTCTAGTGTGGCATCCGCCGCTTCCCTGTTTGCATGTTCCCTTCCCTGAAGGTGTGTTGTCTGCATATTTCCCTATTAGTACCACAGATCGCAATACCACGCACATCTGGACAACTTTCTCAACCTGGACAACCATAAAGTCGATGGCTCTGTAAACAGATAGGGTGATATTGAGTATCCTTGACGAATGCCCCTGCCCAAGGCAATACGCTCAGAAACGAGTCCCTTATTAAGTACCTCGCTACTAGCGCCCCTGTGCAGAGTCTTGACTGCTCTGATAAAAGTCGGACTAAAGTTTCTTATTTCAATGCCAAGTGTAAGGGTCCCAATTTATCGTGTCAGAAGCTTTTTCAATATTGAGGGCAAATTCTTTTTCAATGACTGGAGCAAACCCGATCCATGCGCCGACGCCTGGCGCGTCTTCATCGATCGCAATACGAATATTCTCTCCGATATACCTCCCAGCTAGGAACCCAATCTGATTCTCATGAACAAGGGCGCCCACATGCATTTTCAGCCTGTTAACTAAAGCCTTAGCCAAGATCTTGTAATCGCAATTTAGGAGAGTGATAGGCCTCCAGCCGCTAGGGTCAGTCAGATCTTTGCCGGCCTTTGGCAACAGCGAGATCACTCCTTGTGTCTGCGATGGCGACAAGTCACTCGCCTGCAGCACAAGAAATAGGGCCAGCCCGACGCACAAAGGCAATGCACAATATAACGTCAAGAGAGCACAAGCCAGATACCAAAAAGCAAAAACGAGAGCCTTCATGGTAAGATGCAGACCGCACACTTCATTGTCAGTTCAAAAAGAAAACATTTCCAATTTCCACTTAAAGTCAATATCCACTTATTGCTGAATACCAACTGAAGCATAGACCAATTGGTGCAGAAATTGATCTACGCGCCCTGGCAAAATCATATCGATTAGATGAAATGCAAACATGCCAACAGACAGACCAAAAGACATGTATCTCACACTGCATCCTACTGTACCCTATGGTCTGGCCCTCGTCAATGCACTATATTTATATAAAAAAATATGTTATCAGACAACGAAAGGTTAGCCCAGTCACCCTAGGGTAACCAAATCTGGTATACCTCCCAGCTAGGAACCCAATGCAAGGCGAGACGAGGTTGGCTGGGCTTCCTCGGCGGCACATGCTTGAGTAGGTTATACTTATCTCTGCAGGGCGGTTATAGCTGGCCAGTTTTGTGTAAGGGACCAGGGTAGTCTGGGACACGAGCATACCCGCTGAAACACGTCAAAATCAAGATATTTTATCAGCACATGATGGGTTGTAAAGCGGGCAAGGCCACCCTGGCCATGCAGGAATACTGGAAAGCAAAGTTAGGAAGTGGCTCAATTGATTTCGGGGCTTATTGGAAGCTAACCAGGACGAAGAATGTTGACGGGCTGACTCGTAGTTTGCACTTTCGTTTGCTGTATAAGGCTTTGTACACATGAAGGAGGGTTTCTAAATTTGCTGAGGTTGAAGCATATTGTAAATACTGCATGAATCACTATGCGCGTGATAACACAGAGGATGTTCACCACGTTTTCGTCTCAAGTCCACGGGCAGTGGCATTTTGGAATAAAGTGGAGGATTTTCTTAAAAAGATAGATCCTCCAGCCCCCAGCCATTGAGTTGGGGGCTGAAAATAGGGTTTTCGGAATAGTAGGTTCGTCCAACAAGTTCATCACCTCAATTGAAAACTTAGTTGTGTCATCAGCACAGAGGTGCATATGGTTTGCGAGGGTAGACTACTGGGGGGATAAAGAAAACTGGGGGAAACCCCTGTGGGGGGGCAAAAATTTTTAAAAAAAGAGGGGGGTACACCCCCCCCCGCTAACAGGAGAAAAACAACACTTCTTCCTCCCTTCCTTTTTTTTTTTTCTTTTTTTTGGTTTTTGGGGGGGTAAAATATAAAAAACAAAAAAAAAAAAAAAAAAAAAAAAATTTAAAAAAAAAAAAAAAAAAAAAAAAAAAAAAAAAAAAAAAAAAAAAAAAAAAAAAAAAAAAAACCACGAAAATAAAAAAAGTTGAAAATTTTTCGGATGGAAAAAAATTTGCGAAGGTGCTTCTAATCATGAGAGGACTAATAGTGTATGTTGTCAGTCAGTGCATGCAGTTGCTAATGTGCGGATGGTTTTTTGGTTTGGTGAACAACAGACTTGACTGATTTATCCGACCAGGGAGGATGCGTACAGAGTTTTCTGACGCATAGGCGGGGAGATCAAACAGGTAATAATGGCCTGTATGGTCTGGTGCCATGTTTTTTTGACTGATGGCTTATCTTAGGTGGTTTCTCAGGACCACGAAAACAGAAATACTAATGAAGATAACAAAAATGATAAAGTGATGAATTGGGTCGATTTAGACGGTTCTTAAGGTTTTCGTTATTATATGCGCTCAAGGAAAAAATACACGTAAAAAAATTACTTATCTAGATGTGATTAGTTTTCGTTCAGGGCCTCACAATCGCAGAGTTACACTCACCCATAATACATGCCTCTGTCATGTACTCGGTGCATCGTGGAGTCATGGGGTCGATTCTCAGTGAGGTTTTATTCTTTTTGTTGTTCACCTAAGGCTAGTACCCACATGAATATACTTATTCGTATTTTGAAGTAAGTTCGGACGTTTGGATATGGGAATACGATTCCCTTTTGTTACCTTGAACTTACTTTGGAAAGAGCGAGGACGCTGCAGTTAGGTTGCATCTGCTGTGTAGCGAGAGCGGCGTTGTGGACGCGTAGTTGAAGAGAGCGACGAGAGAACCGACTGCTCAGGTCGGCCGGAAGAGAGAGACTGAATATATCACAACTTCGTTACACTCTCTTTTACGGACAAAGATAAGCAGGCGACCACTCTGGTTGGAGACAGAACGAAGAGAGAATGAGCCACAGAAAGCGAACTAAGCATAAAAAGGAAAGAATCACATCGTAAAGTCACGGATCGACGATGCTTCTCCTGGGCTGTAATGTGAGCCTTGAAATCCATCGCGCTCCGTCGCGACATGCTGTGACAGCACGGGTACTTTATGTGTGGCACCTACCCAGTGATACCACGTAGAGCAGGAAGTTGAGCTCCTGTGTAGCCAGAATGCTAATAGCTTCAGGCGTACAGCCTTCAGCACTAGAACGACCATGGCTGAGGTAGGGGACGCCCTGTTACACTTTTTATTACTGACAGTGTGGCCATTCTGTTTGATCAAAATTTTTCTACAAACGCCGCCGAGGTAGCCCAGCCAACTCGTCTTGCATTTGGTTATAGTAGGGTGGCTGGGCTAGCCTTTTCGTTATCTGATAGCAGATTTTTTTTGAAATACTAATACTTTTTTGTACCCACATTTGGGTTGGAAATTCAGAGAATAGATAGAAGAAATTTGTCGTCTTTTTATTGTTTTGATTTCTAAGTCCAAAATTTTTGAAAAATCCACTTGCGATCTGCATTCTCTAAGGAAAAGAAGATTTGGAGGAACTTGAGACCGTTTGCCGCCAGAAAATAACTCGAATGTTGAGTTTTTGCTAAGCAATTCACATTGATACTTTTGTGGTCAATACATTTTGTCTTTCTAAGAAAAAAATGCCGTGCAATTTTTTGGTTCAATGGTGATAGATCATGTGACATGAGAAAAAAATCTTTGCTAGAATCTTGAGTGACTGTAAAGATTTTCATAGGAGACGCGAGGTAAAGCATTTTTTGTTTTTAAAGTAAAGCAAAAACTCCAACCAAACTGAACTAACAGAACTAGCAAAACACTTGTCTCTGCTAGTAGTTTTAAGAAAGGGCAACTACGGCAAACACCAACAGACAGACCACAAGACACGTATCTGCATCCTACTGTACCCTATGGACTGGCCCTCGTCAATGCACTATTTATACGACTATCACTTTTTACCTGAGCGCTTGACGCCCACGCCTGACAATCCTTTCGACTAGGCTCTCTCGAACTCCTTTATTCCTGCGATGTATGAACAAGCCGCATTGTTACAAACGATAAGACTCATGATAAAATTTAAAAAAAGGAATTCGGAAGTCGCTAATTTCTTTTTTTCGAAATGCACGATTTGAAAAAACCGTTACTTTTACGTAATGGGGAAAAAACAGTGTTGTGGGTAGCTTCCCTCTGTCGCTCGAATCGAATACCTTCCATTTACTCTGCAACAGGAAAGTCAGCTGTCGCAAAGTCAGCATGCCCATAGCTGACCTTTTGAGGACGGATTCCATTTTCAAAGGTCGCAACAAAAACGTTGCAAGGGCAAAACAAAAACAGAGAAAGTAGCCAATTACGAATACAAACTGATCGTGAGAACGGAACAGTGTCAAGAAGCCCAGATAGCAAAGTCATTCCTCGAATCTGGCTAAAATAGCTGTGAGGAATTGTCTGGATCGATCATCAGAAGCCCAGGAGCCATCGAAGCCCCGGCCATCAAGTAATTTTTGCAGTGACGGCTGGGTCGTCAGATGCTGCGCAAGACCACCTTTCACTGTATCTCAAAAAAAAGTTTGGGGCACATATGGAAAAAAGCCTGTCAGTCTGTCTGTTTACTCGGTAGCCAAGCACTTGAAAGCGCACTAAAACGGCACCGCACATGTAGGATTATAAGCAAGAAAGAACACAACTATAGGAAAATTAAATTTATCATTTACATAAAACCCAGACGTGCTTTTTAAAATTATCCAATGAGTCCATTGCTTTGGTTCCAGGCTGTAATAGTCGAGTAAAGAAAGCTCTGTTTGAATGATTCAGTTCGAGGAGCTGGCGTGACTAGCTCATGAGGCTGAATGAAACGGCTGCTAAAACGCCGGCCACAGTCATCAAGGTGAATAAATGTTCGATTTCGAAAGAATGCCCAGCCGTGATAAAATTTATAAAATTGCATGAGCTTCAGTTAGTCTCGCCTTTTCTTAAGCGATAAAAGATTCAGAGCACTTAACCCCGCATCGTACTGAATGGCCCAATTATTCAGAATGGAACGTACCGCAAACTTTTGAGATCTCTCGAGGTCATCGATCAATGCCTTCTGCATGGGTGACCAAGAAGAGCAGCCGTAATCAAGCTTGGGTAGAACACATTGCATATATACCGTTTTTAATACTCCATTCGCATATTTACCGAATTGCCGTTTGAAGGCCCCAATCATCTTCCGGGCATGCGAGGCCACATAATGACAGTGTTCATTGAATTGCAAATTTGGCGAAAGAATCACGCCAAGATAAGTTACTGTTGCACTGAAAGCGATTTCTTGACCACGAAACACCAAATTTGGCTTAGCGGGTTCCGTTCGACCAAGCCAAAATAAAATCGATTGAGTCTTCTGAACATTGAAATCGAGTCCTAATTCTTCGACAAAGTCGCTAACAAAGTTCAAAGCGGGCTGAACACGCGATTCTAATTCAGACGAGGTTCTTGCAGGAACCAGGAGCGCAAGGTCATCTACAAATGCTTGTAATAGGTAGTCGGGGAATGTTCTCCTGAATTCTGATAGCAGCGGGTCAATCAGCGATATGAACAAAGACGGCCCTAGTACTGGTCCTTGGGGCACTCCAGAGGTAACGGCTGACGTAGCTGAGGCACAGTTTCCCAAAACACCGAGCTGGCTTCGACTTTCAAGATATGATCTCAGCCACCGCAGAAGCTTTGGACAAAGTTTGTGATAAGTATCCAGATTTTCTAGTTAGCGGAGATGGACCACTGTGTCGAAAGCTTTCCGTAAGTCGAAGAAAATTCCACCTACAAGACGGTAATCCTTGCCGTTTAGCCAGTCATGGGCCGTTTGCGTAAGATTGATCAAAGCCGTCGAGGTAGATCGACGGGGGCGAAAACCAAACTGGTTTTCGGACAGGCGCAGTCGAGGTTTTAATAAACAGTGTATATGCGATTCCGCCACTTTCGAAACAATAGGTAACAACGATATCGGCCGATAATTTTGGACCTGATTCCGTTTCCCTGGTTTAGGGATTGGAGTCACCTTCGCCAACTTCCAAGCGGCAGGATAGCATTCCTCAACAAGCGACCTGTTGATCAGTGCAGCAAGACCTGGGCTAATAGAATCGACGATGCCACGCAATATAGGTGAAGTGAGGCCATCAATGCCGGGAGCACAGTTTTTCTTCAGGCGTAGGATGCTCTCCTTGACAAACGAAGCCGAGACTAAGTAATAGTTATAATCATCCAGATCAGACGGGGGCGGGATATAGTCTCCCGGAGGATTGAAGATGAAATTTTCTTCAAATGACCTGCGAAAGGCTTCTGCCTTTGATGCTGCTGTGTAGTGAGGACGATCGAAGTTATCAGTAAGAGGTGTATTGAACGTTCTTGCGGCTCGAATTTGCGGAACGCAGACCAAAATTCGCCCGGAGACTTCGCATTGCCAAAGATTTCCATAACACACCGACGCTTAGCAGTTCTGATATCCTTTTTAACCTTGGGCCTAGGGTTAAATGAAATGTACTGTATAGGGGAAGACCCTTTTGCCCTTGCAGCCTTTTGTCGTGCGACCGTTTGCCCGCGATCTTGTGGTGACTGAATGTAGGGTTGGGTCTGGTACAGCTTCCTGAATCTTTCTTATTTCTTGCCTTACTCGTATTCATGGTTGCTCACATTCATTCGTTATTCCCATCCAAACACACGCGCAATCTGGGGATAAGAAACACAGTCGAACTAATGTGCATATAATGGACTTGATCATGTTTATCTAATGCGCATCCGCCAAACAAAGCATCGCCCCGTGTAACAGGTGCGACCCGGCTCGTGTACCCATGTATGTAGTTGATGTTTCAGCTTCGGAAAGTCTTTTTAGGCGTTTATTCTTCATGAATAGAACTTATCTTCTCCGGCTTTGTGTTGCCATCTCTCCCCTTGAATGGACCGGGCTGCTGAGGCAGAGGACGACCTGAGACACCGCTAGTCAGGACTCACAATTTCTGCTTTACAACGGCTCTCATTTTTTGTGCGTCGGTAAGTCATTGTCTCTATAGGGTCATTGTAAATACAAGGCGATTTTTTTGTGTATGTATCTCTAATGAGTGGTGAAACATCCTCGTATATCTTTACATCACTTAGGCTTCCGTTTAAAGACCGGTTGCATAATGGAAGGGTCTTCGGTCCTTTCTTCCTTCTCTTTATCGATTTTCCTAACCAGAGTTTCTTGTGAATCTCGAACTCGTTCACACTACAGCTCTGGCCGAGGCATGCCTGATCCAGGCAACGCGCGCAACGTCTCGCTTACAATCAGTGGCAACAGATTTCAGTATTCAGTGCCACGGCAACAGATTTATTAGGTATTCATGTTACAGATCGGAATACCACGCACATCTGGACAACTTTCTAGCGCCGTTACTTTAAAGTCGATGGCTATTATAAACAGATAGGGTGATATTGGGAATTTGGCGGATGCCACTGCGCAAGGCTAAGGCCAGGTGCTGTTGCCACTGATTGTGAGCTAGACAAGTTGACCCTTATACCCACCAACGCAGCACAAAGCCTGTGTCATGACGTAATGTGTCCGCCATCACAATGTCGAAATGTGTCTGGGGTTATCGTTATGTGTCCGACCAAAATAGACATTGTTTCTCCTCCATGACAACACGATTTGCCTTTTCCAAGCTTTTTATTGGTTATGTCTATCTAGTTATGAACTGTACTTCACGTAGCTTGTCTCGGGTTTCTAAATTTATCCCTGCGTAACGTGCGAGCCGGCAGTGTGCCCATCGATTGGCACGAGTGGAACGTAGTCAACCTCTCGGGTTGATGTTTCACCAGTCTTACGACTAGTCGTTAGACTACTACTATAGGGCCCTGACATTTATGTGCAGTGCGTAAACTCCCGGCGGCACCACCTACGCGCCTCAAGTATTCGTCCGAAGGGAGTCAGGCGCTTAGACTCAGGAGGCGACACCAGGCAGGACGTAGGTGGTGGGCGCGTGTTACACCTGTGTTTAAAAAAGATCACACTTATAAATAATCAGCAATCAGGTCAGAACTAATTGATATACGAGTATATGCTTCTGAATAACTCATTAGTATCAGTACTAGTTCACACTTTGCTGCAGCATATACTGCGCTCTACCACACTGTACAAAAAAGAAAAAACTTATTCCAGCGTTCTGGTGTTACAGCATTCTTGTTTTTAAAATGTCTAACAAGCCTTTTGAATAAGGAAATCGTCAAACGTGGCGATGTATCACAACTTATCCGTACAGATATTCCATTATTAAAATAAAGTCATTAATAAGTACTCATTCCAGGTTCAGTGCAATTTGGCTATGCCTTCGCTCTTTTATAATTCGACCTTCTCTGTGAGGCTTTTGGCATTCGTTTGATTTCCCTACTTTAGCAAGCGGACACATTCCGATGACCCCGGACTTATTGCGACAGGGGGTGACCCCGTGGTAATGCGTCCATCGGACACATTTTACCATGTCGTAAAGTGTCCGCCCGGACACATTACGATCCAAACACTTTTTGACGCGACACCGGCAATGCATTCGAATCCGTCGTACCCGGACGACAGATCCTGGCTTACAAACTCCACAACACTTCAAAATGGATCGATATGGAATGTTACAGCACCATGAATTCTCCAGAGAATAACATTACATACATAGTAGACCACGTGGAAACCACATGGGTCCATTTCGACCATGCGGAATCGCGGTGGTAACGCCAGGACTCCATAAAGGAATAGTTGGATTCCGCATGTGGAATTCAAGGTGTAGTTTTTCTGGACTCCACGAAAGTCCATGCGGATCCATGTGACTTCCAATCCTCCTCTGAATCAATGCTGGAAATAGTTTGGCGAGAAACAGGAAATAAGCAATCAGCGCAGCAGTTGCAGCTCTAATTATTAGCTTTTAACTAGCACCAAATCAATCGTGCTCAAAAGGCAATACATCAATGATTATTAACGCCAGAATTTTGGAAACGGGATCTCCTAGAATTATGCATCTTTTTTTATGTCCCTAATTTTTTTACCTTGAACTGATGTCGAGATGCAGTTGGCCAGTCAACCTCTGTGTGTGCATAGGTTCAGCACAATATGAATGTATCTAGCTAGATAGTCGACGTAGGAGCCGGTGCTACCTGCTCTATGAAAATACAGTGCTTTCTGTTTGCAGGATGGTTTTTTCGGCTCCATTCGTGATCCTCCTGATGAATTGCGATAATCTTTGGCTCGAGTATGCTTGGCATAGTATACGAGAACCGTACGATGGGGTTTCCAAAAGTTTAATCTGTTAGATAGATATCGATGAGCAATGTCATCTAAAAATTGGGCCCCTGTACTGCAGAATGGAGGTCCGCAAAGTTGACCAGGAAAGGAAACAGGCGATAGGTGCATGTTTGTTTCGTTCGTTTTTACTGGTTTTATAGTGGGTTTACTTACGATTCGCGGTTTACTCTTTAGTTCATTCCCCGATGGTACTTGTTTACTCAGAAGCCATCTGCGCTGTCGACTGTCGAGTTCGTAAGAGTCAATGCGAGAGTATGTACAGTATGTTTGCCGCTAGTTGGCAATACATATCATGAGATAAAAGGGCTTCTTTTTTCTTGCTCATACAATGCATCAGTCTGTGCTGGTGGAAGCAGCAGATATCCGAGTATGTTAGCCCACATCGTTAACCTCGAGATCGAAAGTGATGTGCTGCTTAATTCAAATATAAATACGCTTTAACTACTTTACCTAATATATTCTTCAATTCTGTACGTTTCACTTGCTTTCCGTGTAAGCCCCTCTGAATTTTTTTTGCGCGCTTGATCTATTTCGTCATGTCAGGCAGCGATCTGCGCGGCGCTTCAAAGTTTAGTATTCTGAAGTGAGAATTCTATTACTATTTTTTGGCCCATGAGTAATTTGGTATTCTAACAGTAACCCATCTTACCGTATTTCCTCGAAATCCTCCCCCTCTGGTTATTCTCCCCCGTCTAGACCCCGATCGAACTTTATTCTCCCCCCTCCGGAAATTCTTTCCTGGGGACGAATTTGAATTACCGCTCAAAATCATCAGGTGTGGGAAATCTGAAGGATATGAGTGTTCTTAGGGTGATGGAAAATGTTTTCTTTGAAGAGTCAGATGATGAAGATGATGTTGAAGACGAAGATATCGTGTATATTGATTGAATTAAGTTATGAGCAGCATGAATGGGAAGAGAAATATTGAAATAAACAAAGTTAGCCGTACTTGTTGGCAAGCTTTAGACTGTCTAACTTTCTATTACTGATATCTATGTGAAGAATAGTTACTTTCTGGCATCTGGAAAATGTTTGAGTTTTATTCTACTCCCTCTGGAAATCCTCCCCTCTGGGACCCGTTTAAAAAGTTTCTTCCCCGTAAAGAATTTCGAGGAAATACGACATCTACAAGCCATGAAAGGGCTGGACTGGAAATTGCTCCGCATCAAAAAAATGCCCCAGATTGTATCAGACAAAAACAGCAAGAAATTGTGCGTTTCTCGAATTTTTATGTAGACTTCAGAGTATGCCATATTTTATCTTTTCTTGCCACCTTTCTGAAGCTAATATTGGGTAATCATTCCACGAACCAACTAGAGCTTCCTCGCACTCTCCGCATCATATTTCTCAAAATTCTGTCATAAAACACCGAAAAGGTCAGCCCAGCCACAGCTCTAACCAAATGAAAGGCGAGATCAGGTTGGCTGGACTCCCTGCGACGCACCCTTGAGTGGCTTATTTTTTTCTAGTAATACTATAATATGTTTCTTTGAGAATATACACGCCGTTCAGGTGCAGTGCCGCGTGTATTCCCAAACAGATAGTATGTACCTACGTTCGTGGTGCGTGCACTGCATGCATGTCTGCGTTACGCAATCCTCTTCAGTCATGGCGAAGCTCACCATCGTACTCTCGAACTCACCTGTAATGCATGCCCCTGTGGTGGAACTGTTGCATATTTGCCCAGAGTCGAAATGTCCAAGGATTGATTCCCAAGGGTTTTTACCACGTACTGCATGTACACCATTGACACTATGGCTAGTTCCACCATCTACTTGCAACACAACATGAATCGACTTGTTCGTACTCTGGAGGACATCAATGCCATATCGTGTTGTTACTTTTACCTAGTGGAAGGAAACAGTGAGGAAGTGTCAAGGAGATTCCATCTGTCGCTATGTTATGAGCCCTGTGTGTGTAGCACCTACAAATTTACACTAAAATGGGGAATTCAGCTTCCGCAAAGCCAATATGCACATAACACTACGTATGTGTATCTCTTGGCCAAAGACAAAGACTCAGGTGTAGTCAAATTCAAAGAGCAAGCGAAATTCTTTTTTTCCAAAGAATTTTTAAAAAAATCATCTGGCGCATTTCATATGCCGCTGCTCATCATCATATTTTCGTATATCATAAGAGTCCGTACAACTGTATGTTCCTATCTTCATACTGGCATCAGCTCCTACAATGCTTCTCGAAATTTGCAGTGGCAATGAGTCGATGCCAGAAAACAATTTGGGACAGACAAAATGTACTTTATTTATGTATTTTACGTGGTTTCACGGCTTTACTGTACGTTTTTAGCTTTTTTTAAAAAAGATTTCTCGCGAATTTCTGCAATGCGGTTGTCAAAAATTGAATAAAAGCAATAAGAGCAAAACGAAGATATCTCGTTGATAGGACAAATTTTCTCTACCAAACTGCTATGGCTATTTATTCCAATGCCAAACACTCAAAAGCACACCAGACGGCAAGGCGCACAAGGACACGCATAATAAGTGTGCTAGCTAAAATTGCTAGAAAAATCATGATGAAGAGTTGCGAACATGCTCAAAGATTGAAAACATGGTTCCTAATGTAAACTTTCTAATGAGCCCCAATATCGCCTGATAAAATGACGATAAGACTTGCCCCAATCCACATTTTCACTAAAAATTATGAAAAAAGGTCTCGTAGTCTGGCCTAAAAGTGGCAGACCAGACTTCAATATCGGACTGTACTTCAATTAAGCTCTAGAAAAAGAACTCTATGGCAGCAAGCACGCTGGAATATCTGGTGTAAAAAGGACATCGTTTTACCTTCGAATCCCCCTACCTTTTCGTTTTTCTTGTCCCTGTGCCATAAGTCCACTGTACCACCGTACTGGCCGTACCGTAATGCCGCGCTGGAGTGGCACAGTACGGTACGGGTGCGGCGCTGACAGTAGGCCAGTACTTATAATTTAGTGTTGAGGTACACTTTTTGCCTCACAGGGGCCACTTGGACGTATTTATATTCTCAAATAATCAGAAAGCCTTAGTTCTGCACTGAAGTTGGTAAGTTTTATCTGTAGGTTTAGTGTTCGTGTCTCTTACCTCCAGAGTGCAAATTCGCGTTTAGGTACGAGTAAACTATGCTATTAGTTCTGTTTCGAAAAAGGTTTTCCAATTTGCAATCTTCTCAAATTCTTGGCTGGTATGGGTACAGCACGGCCCGTACCAACAAACCGAACGACGTCGTATTTGAATGGCCCCACAGTCTTTCCGCCCTGCTCTTTACACTGCTCTCTCTCTTCCTCGCGTCGTCGCGACAAATACTAGGCCTGTTGACAAAACGCGCCCTGATCGAGTGTGATTATTTCAGGTTCCAAATTTCGGCTACGTATGCAAGGTTTTTGTTTAATTTGTCACCAGAAACGGAAACTTGGTGATCATTGCCTCAGGGCTGGCCAGATGGAGCGCACGCAAATCGTTTCAAGCAACTCTCCGAAACAGAAGATTATCTCAACTACGTCCTTTCGGCGATTTAATGCAACGTCTAGTGGTAAATGTCGCACGCTTCTTGCTCTAGCTTTGCTAACGGGTATTATTCTTACATTTTTCGCCTTTTCTAATATTACTCCGAACGAATATTTCGCGATCTTTATTCCGTTGAGTCTCTCACAAAGGACTGTAAGTACAAATCGCTATCAGCAAAAAATGATGCAAAAAATGTTTCCGTTTTTTTTAGCTGCCGAGTAACGCAGCGAAAATAGGGATTGTTTCAGACCCTGTGATTCCGATTACCAGAACCAGTCCTGCATCCAGTCCCATCTCACCCAAATCTCCGACTTGTGGACATTTAGTACGGTCATTATGGGATGGTCGTCTTGGAAGCCAGATGTTCGTTTATGCGTCCTTTTATGGGATGGTGAAAGAGCAAGAAATGCAAGGAGCCAACAAGACGGCTTATATTCAAGTTTCCCAGATTCCATCTTCTCTGGATTATGTTTTCGAGAATTTAACAATCCCTCGGAAAATTCTCCATGATTCTTTTCTAACATCAAAAAATTTCACAACTCTAAATGAAAAGAAATGCTGCACTTATGATGACACTGGATTGAAAGATCTGCGATGCGACGGGAAAAATTATTATATCCGAGGGTACCGAACGAATATTCTGTATTTTTCAAAATTTTCTGATCAAATTAAACGAGAATTTCAATTCAAGCAACATATTCGAGAAAAAGCTTGCGAAATGCTAAAAAAAACTTTGGCCAACAATAATTTGAATCGCAGTAATTCCATTTTGGTCGGTGTACATATGCGACGAGGCGATTTTCTCGTACCGTACATAATGAAACGCGGTCACTGGCCCGCAAATAAAACTTACCTAAAAAAATCTGTCGGATTTTTTGAAACTGTATTTCTTAACTTAAGAAATACACAAAATTTAAGTTTAGTTTTTCTCATATTTGGAAACGATTATGAGTGGAACAGGAACGCCACAAAATCGATCATTCTGAAACATCCGAATCGCACCCGACTGATTTCGATGAACTCAGAAAACTCTGAGCCAGCTGTTGATTTGTACGCTATGAGCATGTGCGATCATATGATCATCTCGACGGGCACATTCGGCTGGTGGGCTGGATTTTTTAGTCCAGGATTGGTTACGTATCAAAAGGAATTCGCGAGGCCCGGATCAAGCTTGTATGATGAGTTCAACGTGGAAGAATTTTTTCCTGAATCGTGGATTGGATTGTGAAATGGCAAGTGCTAAAAATTTTACTGTAGCGGCGGGATTTGTGTTTTGGATTTGGTCAGTGAAGAATTTGATCGTTGTCCTAGTCCTTTGGTGATGGGTTCTAGTTCCCAAGCACCCTGTATGGCGTGATATGCGCTCCGGCTTGCTCCATATAAACTCTTTTAAGAAATGTAATGAGATAAGGAGTTTTAGAAATAGTAGAAATGAACTTTTAAATCTGGTACCTGCTTGTACTCAGGGGACAGGAGCTGACATCGCTCCCTGGCACTGATCCCATGTAGCTTGATCGAGCAAGCTAACTAAGAAGCCAGGCTCGACCGTATCACCATACATGGGATGGTTCGGTACGGGTACGGCACTGAATTCTTGACCATTATATGGTCAGTATGGCCGGTATGGCCATACCGACTTTTATAATGATCTGTATGATAATTTGGTGTCGGCGTACATTTTTTGCTTCACAGGGGCCATTGGAACATATTTAAATTCCCAAATAGTCAGAAAGCCATCGTCCAGTATCAAACCGAACTTTTTAAAAAAAATTAATTTCTAGTTGGTTGGTACGGTACGGGCCGTACCAGGCCTCAGGTACGGGTATGGTCATAAAAGTCGGTACGGTCGACTCGACCGACTTCGAAAGCCAGCTATTCTGTCTGAGGACTGACTGCTGTTTAGTAGCCCGTTCTCAGAGCGCGAACTGCTCTGATAGTACGGCCTCGTATGTCCGTTGGCTCTGGATGACTCACCCAGCTGTTACGTTCATACACCATCTTGAGGACCACGTATGTTCTGTCTTTCGGCCTGTTCACTCTTCTTCAATAAGCCATCGTAACATTCGCAACTCAACCCAGCTGAACATTTGCACGACGTCCTTCTTTAATAAAACATTTTCAATATTACGCCCCCTTATCTGAAAAAGGAATAAACAGAAAAAATTTTCAAATTTTGTGTGCGAACAATGGCGGTTATGACAAAAGAGTGCAACTGAACGTGCGCACGTTTTTTACGTGATCCGACGCGTTGCATGCAGTCAGACATCGTGGGACATCCCTTCTACGCTGGTATTCTTCTGTCGAGGGACCACCCCCCGCACCTCGTGTTCTTATCTACCGTCGACGTCAAGTGAAATCGGCCTCGAGGTTTTTAGGCCTTTCATCTGCTAGAGCTCGCGATTGTTGCAAATGACGACGGCTTTTTAATTTGACTTTAACGTGGCCCAAAAATTATTTTGACTCTGACTTTGACGGGCGAAACACGCTTGATTCCCAGATTCCCTAAAATATAGGTTCCACCATGGATTCCTTTGCAAATCTCTATCCCTCCATGGAGATCCACACCGCTGTCCACATGGAATCCACCATGGAACAGCTGGTTTCCCACGTGGATCCTCAATGGAAATGACGAATATCCGCCTGGATCCAACGAAGAACTATGGGGAATCCACATGGAATTGGTAACATTCCGTTTGGATCCATGGTGGTGCTCCCTGTTTCCATCTCCACTCCTTCCTGCAGAAATTTGTATTCTGGACAAAAAAATCGTTTACTTTGCTTCCATGTAAACAAGCATCTAAATAAGACTAGATAGCACATAACCTTGAATAAAACTCGAAGCATATATAAGACCAACCACCAGAGTCAAGTTATAGCTATGCATAAAATCGGTTCACAAAACTTTTGAGTGCACTTACAGACGAAAGTGTGAAAAATTCATTGTCTGGACAGTCTAAATGCTTCTTCGCTATGGCCAGTAAGTGTTCACGCCGTTAGGTCTAGCGCTGCCGATTGTAATTACCTGGCCCAGTGAGTTCTGATCATAAGCTTCCGAACGTTGACCTCGTCCGTTAAAGAACTCTGCAAGCAAACACTATCAGCACTGAGAAATCTAAAGAACTCACTCTAAGCCTTACTGCATTGTATGCCGGCATTGACAGAGTCCCAGCATAACATTGACGAATCAAATATTGGGCACGAATCCCCACGCCACGAGCTCTGTTAGTCTAAAAATATATGAGCTATAAATTAGAAATGCTGATTGAGTGTTGTGAATGTATCGGATAAGGATTCCTCTCTGATGCAAGCCCAGTTTTGAAGAAGGCAGAGTGACATATCGGCCTGCAAAGATTATCTCGGCAAGGGATGGATCAGTTCCCAAACCCGATGAGTTCAATTCCCTTTTTTCTCTCATTTTCCCAACTTTTCCAGTGTTATATGACCCTGATGGAAGGTGACGTCTGAAAATGTGTTAAGGTGAACCAGCATTGTTTGGCCGATTCAATTTTTTGGACCTGTTTGCAAGTTTGTTTTAGTTTTTGCATACAGTAAACATATTTAAAAAAAGCTGTGAAATTATCCTTGCATTAATATAAAGCCTCGACTCTAAAAATTTTAGGGATAGACCTTCATGTTGCGGCAAAGCTTATGGACAAAGTCCAACCCAGCACTTGAAATTACAACTACACCACCTAGGCCGATTTTGCGCGTAGGACCCCAGTCAAGACTTACTTTTGCCAAGAAGATAACGCCCATAAATGACAACCGCAAAAAACGCCGAGCTAGCTGTGAAATAATATTGTACTACTGTAATTCAAGACAGGATCGAAATCGAACTTATCGGATGCCGGAAATCGACACCTTTGAGCAGAACTTTCATGTTCCGTTTCAGAAATTTCATTCGATTCATCGAACTATATACCGAGTCGAATTCGCGCAGCCTGAAAAAAGAATTCAGGTCTCAAGGTAAAAGTAGACCATCAGAAATTTCGGCCTGCAGTGTACTTTACCTTCTTACAGCCGTCACAGATCTTGGCTCGGTGAATAACTTTCGCTTTTTTGTTGGTGTCCTGGCTGCAAACTGCACTTTCAAAATTAGGATCAGGAAATAATATTCGAACACGATTCCTTGAATATGTACCTACATCTTTTTAAACCGATTTAGTACTAAAAGAAAGAAACTTATTGTGATATGTACATACCGTCGAACTTGCAAAAAGGTACCAAAGCTGGTTGAAAACATGGCGCACGAATATCACAAAAGGTGTGGGGTATCGTGGGGGGGCGGGTCACCTTCTTGGTACTAAATAAAAAGCTGGAAAAGAATAATATCACCAAAATTTCTTAAAAATTTTTTTAAATAAAAATGGCGCTCAATTATTAACCTATTCGTTTCGATATAAAAGAAAATGAAAAGGAGGAGAGCCGAATACAATCCCCCCCCCCCCTTCCACCCCGCCACACGAAACCTCACCAAAATCCAAACCAAAGGCTGAAAACAAAAAAAAATCTCACACCCATCATGCATCGAACAAAAACAATTATTAACAAAGAATACAAAAAAACAAAGAACATACACAATCTAATTCAATAAAAAAAAAAAAATAAAGAAAAAAACAAAAAAAAAAAAAAGAAAAAACAGAAATGCCAATCTGAATTAGTACGCACAAAACCAAAAACTACACAACACGCTACGCTTTCCTTTCCACATTACAAAATGTAGCAAAACAAAATAAATTAATTAAACTCACCCGACCTCGCTCTTCTCACCCTTCGTTCCACCCACCCGCCCGCCCCCCTCCCTCCCTCCATTCCCCAACCCGTCACCTTCCTTCCCCCCCGCCCTTCAGATCAAACAACCGTCCACCTTGTTGGTCTCCCCCCCCCCCCCCCCCCCCCCCCCTACTGTAGCTTCTTCTCCTTATACTTGCTCTTCGCTCTAACTAGTAACGATTCTGTAAAATACAAGAGGTGTTCGCAAGGGGAGAAATATCACAGCGCTCTGGTAGTACCTGAGTGCATAGGTACTGTCGTGACTGGAACTGAACTGATCGAACTGTTGCCAACTGGTGTTCTGATCATGCTTGTCCATAACTGATGCACGAAGACTGCCAACAATAGGGAATTACGAAGAAGTGTAATGAGATCGCCAACTGTCCGCCCGGCTTGACCAGGGCAAAAGGTCGAATAGGGCCGAAGTGAACGGAGTGAGTGTTTTCGGCTGGACTCAAGCGTACACAGGGCATTCGGACACTTCGTCCCCGCCATTTCGTCCCCGCCTTTCCGTCCCTGCCGTTTCGTCCCTGGCCATTTCGTCCCCGGCCTTTTTCGCCCCTGACCCACTTCGTCCCCGGCCAACATACGAGTATAAATAACCTCAGTGCTCTGCTGCAATGACTTTGTTATTGTTTCGAACTCATTGTCAGTTTTACGGTGGGTGTTTTCTCATAAAATTTCTTCTAATATTTGTGCGTTGGCCTCTCTCAGTCGTCACGAAAATGGCGGACAGTGTCGTTTCAGTTCGTAACAAACGGAAACTGATCCATGAAAACCACGTCTTGTCCTGTCTTTCCCTTCTCTGTGATATCCCAATAGACACAGCAGGTGTATGCTCCTGCTTTCTCTGTAGACCGTTGCTGATACTCGATGCTTGATGCCTTCAGGGTTCGTGATGTATTCTTCACTTCGGTCAGCATTTGCTAAGAATGCTCTCGCAGCAGCGAAGGGGTCATAAGGGATTTAGACTCCGCCTCCTCCACTGATCACTTTCCCATCGATCGGACCCGATCAGACAATCACCGAACGCCGTTTCCATTCATTCCACCACCTGGGCAACGAGGGACCAACTGGGCAGCGAGCGTTCCCCCTAGCGGGAGAATCGCCCTCGAAGGCGTCCTGCCACAGATGGACTGATCGCTGGGCACCATCATATTTTTCTGGCAGGGAATACTGCATTCTCGCCACTCCTCACTGGCCTCGCAGCCTACTACGTATGGTACGTTCCCGCCACTTCACACTGCCCTCGCTGGTCCACCGCACTTTTGACACTTTACACTGTCTCGCGGCCAATACATATAATCGCGCTGCTGGCCGTACCTCGTCATTCCGATTGACTGCTCGTTCACGAATGATGGTCTTGACTGCACAAATGTGGGTCTTGTTGCCCACGCCTGTCAGTCCGTTGCCATCGCCAGTGAGCCAGTTGCCAGCGAATGTGGGTCTTGTTGCCCACGCCGGCTGGTCTCGTTGCAGTCGCCCACGAATGTTGGTCTCGACCAACGCCAGATGGGTCTGTGTATCGGAATGGCTGCGATGTGACGACCTCCCCGTGGTGCAGCTGGAAACTGGTCTCCCGATCAGGCCAACGTCACGCAAGAAAGAAGAATCGACGAAGCGGCAATTGGATCGAAAGTCGAATTCAACGGGCGATGGATGAGACCAAGGGTAAGCATGGTTTACTCAGCAGACTGACTTCTCGTGCCTTAACTTTCAGGCCCGACTTCCGATGCGAGTGGCACATAGCTGGATGAAGATGGTCTTGTTGGATTGATCTCCAAAGTGCTGGTCGACAATCAAGGGCTCGGTGAAGTAAGTTTGGTCTCTTCCGCTCCCTTGTCGCTCCTAACTTGTAGCTTGCTTTTCAGGTATCGAAGCTCAAGTCCCAACTCATTGGTGCGTCACGATGAGAACCTGAGCAGTCAAGCAGCGAATACTCGTACAGACAAGACTGAACCTACATGGCCAAACGAAACGATAAATCGAGCTCCAACTCTGCCGTCGACCATTAGGCATTTTGGTTGGACGGAGTTGCGATCGTCGGTGTGACATTCAGAGTGATCTTAATTGTGGCAACATATATATATCGTGTCATTGCTTGTATTGATCGCTGCCGTGTACGAAGTATTGGGTTCCTAGGAGAAGGGTGGGTCATGGGAGCGACGAGAAAACGATTATATGCCTTCAGAAGCGCGTTACCTCAAAAACAAGCAGGCCTACCCTCGTGAGCGAAAAACCAAGGTATTCGCGGCTGTTGGCAGTTCAAACGAATCCTGGCCCTCTCCTGTCAGTTGTCGATGAACATCAGGCGGCGCGGTCGGTACCGACACCAGAACCTCAGCGACCTTCCCCCTATCATATACAGTACGTCTTATAAAAAGGGTTTTTTTGCGACCTACAGTACTCGTCGTGGAGCTGTCCACAAGGGCACAGAAATAAGCTCTGTACGTTGCTGCTTTACGGCTTTATAGTGACAGCGCAGTGAGTGGTCATTCGAACCAGCAAGACCGGTGTAGGTACCCCGTACAGAGGGTGGACACCACCCTATTTTAACACAGCAATGCGCGCAGGCATGGCACTCGAGGGTGAAGAAACGCATCATCGCGATCAGCCGTGAATCGAGCTCGCGCCGCCGAGTGTTCACCTAGCTTGAGAGGCAGACGCGTAATCCTAAATGCACAACGCAAGCTAGTAAAGGCACCAGGACAACTCTTGCTAGCAGCTTTCGACTGCTGCTTCTGCAGATTGCACCAAAGTGGGGTGAGGAATGTCCGCAAATAACAAGACCACGCACACAGCCGAAGGGCTTTCCCTTCGGAGTGTGTGGAATGAGTGAGACTGTGTACACTTGCAGTTGTTTGTTTGTATTTTTGGACCCATCCTGGTGGGTCCAAGGGAGGGTCGATTTTTGGCCCTTTACCCGTGGGCTGGGGGGGGGGCTTGTTAAATGACCCTAACTTGCTATCGACTAGGGTCAATCCGGGATGCATGTCAGGCAAGGGCGCGTGTTAGTCGCTACCCCGCGATGTTGGCGGTTACCCCCCGGAGCAACCACACCCAGCGACGGGACTTGGATTCGAGAGGCTCCCGCCCCGTAAGGCCTCTCCTCGTTTATCGACCCCGGGTATGCAGTGTGAGTCACCCATCGCCAGGCGTGCAAGGCGCAGAGAGAACTTATAATAAGATTGGATTCAAGGGCCACCCGCCCCATAAGGCCTGTCCATGTTTATCGACCCCTGAGGGATGGAGGGTAGATCACCTACTGCCAGGCGTGCAAGGCGCAGGAGAACTTCACCAAGTTCTCAGACGGGCAGAGTTGAACTCAGGGCCGACCGGTTTCCAGCTCCGCCAAGCAATTTGTGACACACGCCCTTGACCGCTACACCACCCAGGCGGCACTTGCAGTTATTGCTTGGTTTCTGTTGAGCAGGAGAGAATAGACAGTGGAACACAACACCGACAGGCCTGGACTTCACTTTTGACCTAGTCTTCCAGCGTGAAATACAATCTGACCAGTCCTAGGCTAGTCAGAGCCTCGCTCGCAGCGGACATGCGCGGCCTAATTGTAAACTGGTGCCCCCGAATTTGAAGGTCCTTGAGCTTGCCTGACCAGTATACTAGACACGAGGGTGGCGTGGACTGCGTGGGATCGTCTGTTGGCTGTCTCGTCTCTAACACAGTGGGTCCAAGGGTCGGTCAAGGCGACGGTATGGACTTGGTAGATGGAGGTATGGTTCGTTGTCTGACTCTGTACAGATACGGCAGCCATGTGTGCATCCATCATGGCAGCCATCATACCCTCATACCATGCTGCCTTTAGCCTTTATTGCCCTTCTGAATTCTTATCGCCTGACTTTTCATACACATTTTCGATGTACCCGTATTGCCACTGGAAAAAATGGATACTCTGCAGCCACAATCTCTTTCGATTCATCACTTGCACAGATAAGCGTGCTAAATGTAGTTATAACTTGTACTTTGTCATCCCACTCATCCCCACCAACAAACACAGCCACTTCTGATCAGGGTGCTTACTCACATTCTACACAGGCATATCCGCACTAGTTCACATTCAATATGACACACGCAGAAAAGGCAGGTAAGAAACGAGCAATTACGTCACTACAGAGCACTCACACTCACGTCAGTCCTGCATACCAGATGATAAAAAACGAAGGTGAAACACAGCTTGGCATGCAATAACGTGGACAAGTACATATGTACATAGGTGTTGCGGTCGATCGGATGTTGGGAGAAAGAACCTGCAAGCAAAGTAAAAACCATATCGTAGGACTTCGCCGCCAACTTGAGCAGAACTCATTTCGCCATTTTGTGCCTCACAAATAAAACCGTATGGCGGGGGGGGGGGCGTGACAACTACCCTCAGTGCGTCTCCCTTTGGGGTCCCTCCACAAAATGAATGCCTCGCTTTGTACCATTGCGGGCGGGCCCTATACAATGCGGGTGCCCTACAGACGAGACTGTCCACTGGTTCGGCTTACGACTTTCCACTCGGAGCACCTCGACGGCACCAGGTTCTGTGCCCCACTCAGGCAATGGATCAGGGAGAAATAAAAAGGAAAACACACCCACTGAAACACAAGGAAGAAACTTTTACAAGGCCACTGCCTAAAAAAGGATGTTACTAATCGTGAGCCAGCTGTTACGCCTGACGATAATGTGAACCCATATGACACTAGGAGGTGCAGCATGCAAGAAATGTTGAAATTACAGTACCTTGTTTCCGTTTTTTCTACAGTTCCTATACTATACGGTCGGTCGCCGAGTAACTCCACGCCAAGCTTCAATGTTTTCGATCACGGGTCCTAAAATCAGTCCAATTACTTTTAGTAAAACATAAAGGCAACCAAGGTCCATGGAAAGAAAGGCTTACTGATTTCGTTTTGTGGCTTCCTTTTCACTGCAGGTTTTTTTACGATTGTTGTCTTGATTTAGCAGCGACTGGGAACACTTCCCAAATAAGAGCTGCGCTCAAGACTCGTATTATCTACGTACACTTGGCCAGCCGATTGATCGGCAGATCGAGCAGCCGAGTCTCACAATGAAAAGGTCACTGGACCCGGACCCGAAAGCTGGAGGGGGGGGGGGCACAACACGAAATTCCTTTTTTTACCTTTTTTTGAAGCAGAGCAGCATTTTTAGACATTGGCCACCAAAAAACCCCGTAAGCCATACGGATCAGATCCGTATGGCGTATTTTCATGGTCCCTTAATCACCTAAATTTCCACTCAAAGGCCTACGATGCAAGGACCCGGCATTTTTGCTGAAAATTACAGTATTTACTAGAACCCGGAGCCGAAACTAAATGATCATAATTATCTGCACGTTTTGCTGATGCAAGAGACACGCTACATAAATGTTTGATTTCAAACGTAGAGACATTAAAGCGCGGAAATCATTAGATATACAGTAGGCCAAACCATGATATTCCTATTACCCTCCGGGTCACAGGAGAAACTAGGTCCATCTACCTACGAAGATATCTCGACTCCCCATACGGTCGATACCAGCATCGACCGATCCGACCTTAGGCCTGGATCCTGATCCCGATCCGATCCAGCCGCTCCGCTTCCTCGCTGTCACACTTTCTGTCACTTTCTATCAGACCACTCCAAAGGACATAGGAGAATTAACCATCGCCTAAAAAGGGATTAAATGCTGATTTAAGAGAACAAAAGGATTTTCTCATCATAATATGCCACTTTATCATTTTCTAGCAAAAAAACGCAGAAATTTTTAGTTAGCGATTCGGCCGATCGAGCAGTCGGATGGGATCGCGAACCAATCCTCCGCTCGGATTGGCGAATCGGTTCGGCCGGATCGGTCGATGCTAGGTTCGATACACCCATTTGAACAGCTAGCCTTGCATGAACACGAGAAATTTTTTATCTTACCTGAATTATCCCGATTCATTCACGAACATCACTCGCGCTCATCTCGTTACGAAGCCTATTGTGCAGTATCCCAAATGGCTTGTGGCTCGATATTTCTATTCGAATGCTAAGAAAGATCTCAAATTGCAGTTAGGTTATATGTACGGGAGACATATAACTTATACTGTATGCATTTGAAATAGGCAGGCGAAACTTTTTCATACAGGTGACTAGATGATAAATCCAGACACAAAGATGAAAGATAAATTATAGTTTCTATAGATATCGATAAATGCAGATATATCTATTACGATTAAGAGGATAGACACAGTATTGGATGAAAACAACTTCAAAATCTCCCCATACACAGTGTGGTGGTATTTAATAAGTCGAAAAAGCCACTTGTTATAGGAATATTTGATATAAGCAGCCTAAAAGTCATCCGCACAAGCTTTGCACAAAAATTGCAATCGCTTTTTGGAATGGCAGTTTGGCTTCCCCATACATAGTACGCTGTGTATACAAGGAAAAAAGCTAATTTAAAGAAAAAGCCGTGCACATATTCCCGTGAAAACTCAAAAACAGAACGCGATCATTTGCTTTTTTGCCATGTGTAAAAGAGGTTGGGGAAAATCCCCTCATACCTCCACAAAATGGCAAAAACCTTCACCAAAACCTTCACAGGCCAGTCCCCTCCACAAAAACCTCCACTAGGCCAAAATCCCGTCTAAGATGACGGAAAACCTTCACATCTGGCAACCCTGTTTAGATGATAGACACAGTGTTTATGGTAATTTCAATTTCAAAAGTTACTTTTACCACGCGCACAATCTCGAAATGTCTTGCGTTGTAACATTCGGAAAATAGGAAACTCGCTCCCCGCATCATTCGTTGACTGACACAATATGGTTCTTAGAGTCCAAGCCTATCTTGTACTGTTTGAATTCGCAAACGTCAAGCCTGGAACTATCAGCATGCAACATGCAGTAGCTTCGGGATATATATATACAATATCGGGATAAACCTAATGTTTTCCGCTGTCGATCTGGATGGATCCATCAGAATCCACATCTGGATCCATTGTGAATCCACTGTGGAATTCTCAGATGGAATTAAAGTTGTTAACCGTTAACGCTATTAACGATATTTAACGCGTTAACGGCATCGTTTTTGGCTAACGTTATTAACGGTAACGATAACGATATATATTTTCAGAGAACGCGTTATAACGGTAACGGTATCTTTTTTGTGTCGAATAACGCGTTATTTGTGCATACACTACTACAGCGTCAAATTTAAAATCTGCCCTTGTTTCCAGCGATATAGCATGAGATGTCTGCTAATGGGGGGGGGGGGGGATGTTCCGCATCCGCGGACAGACAGTGTGAGTGTGTCAGTGATTATATGTATTTTTGTGTTTCGTCATTCGACGCCAGCGTGTCATTGGATGTCGCCTGATTGGTTATCAGAAATTTCTTCATTAAGAAATTTTCGATATTGATATCCAAAATAATGTCGAATTTGGGAGTAGGAAATAATACTGATGACAAAGACTGTATTAATATAACAGATCCAGTCACTTTGTATGGCAGCACTTTTAATGAATATGCTCGTGGGACATTGTTGTGATAACACGCGCATATATGCTTTTTCGACCCAAGTAAAATGCAGTAAGCTTGATGTCACGCTGGGTTGATAATAAAAATAACGATATTTAACGCGTTAACGATATATTTTGGAACGCGTTAACGATTAACGGTAACGATATCTTTTTGGCAGGATATCGTTAACTGTAACGATAAACGATATCTTTTTTCGCTAACGATATCAACACTAGATGGAATCCATGCAGCTCCACGGATTATCCACCTGATTCCAGTAGAGATCCACGTGGATGGATCTTGGATCCACGTGGATTTATTATGGAATGGCATGGATCCATGTGGAATGCATGGAAATCAGTGGATTCATGGAGATATTGGTGGATCCACAAAGGAACTTGGTGGAGCTGGGAATCTGGGTTTTGACATTGACTCAGAATTGGCCTTTCTTGAAAATTTAAAGAAAGCTCTGTGGACACGCCCCCTTGTCCCACCAGGTAGCTCGCATGCCGCTCCTTCTCTCCACAGCCTTCGCCCAAGGTTGGGAGGAGGAAGGCGACGGCTGAGCCCGCCTGTGTGAATATGACGATTTCCCGCGCTTGTCCAGTCTTGTTTTTTGACTCACATAGGGCTGACGTGTTGAAGTAAACTGCATCTTTTTGAAACACTGAAACTTTAACTTGGACAAAAAGATCCTATACACAGTTTAATACGGTCTTTAGGTTATGTCGAGTTGAGAGTATTTTGAATCGTACTGTGCAAATTTTTGCCAGGTAGGTAAGCGGTGAGACTTTGACAGCATTTCTGCAATTTTGACTGTGACAGGATTTAAAAATATACATACGAGTTTGACAGAATTTTGACTTTGACTGAAGTCAATTGCAACCCCACAGTCATCCCTTCTCGTCTACCACCATACTTGGCAGACACGCTTCTTTGGAGACGTCAGACTCGAGCAGGCGTGAGTGTTGCGCCTAACGGCCCCCCTCATCAGGTCATGACCTTACTAGCAACGGGTGTGTAGCCACATCGAGAGCCGAAGCAGGACAAGATCAAACCAAAAAACGGTGTTAGCCACTCCAGCACCAGAGTCAGGGACTTACAGGCTACATATGAAGGCATGAGAAGGGCGTAGTGGAAGCAAGGCAACACTCTATGGGACAAATTACTTGAACAAGTGTGTAAGATTGGTGGGGAAGAGGGAGAAGTTAGGTTGGTTAGAATGATAAGCTAATGCTGGCTGCACGCAAATTTATGTGAATGGTTTACATGCATCACTTTTAAAGTACCCTTGGCCCTGGCAGGAGTTGCCCTGTGCGAACTGTTTGTTGCATTACAACTTCGCCCATTACCTCTCCTGGGAGTGGGACCAGAAATTACTTGCTGAGGATCCAGCAGAGCCCCGAAGAATTCCGCTTTTATTGTTATTTCGCAAAGCTTTCGTCCAAAGTTTGTCCAATTATGACTGGGGGCCATCCATAAACCGCGTCCACCAAAAAACGCGTTTTTTTGACTCCCCCTCCCCCTATCCACCTTATGTCCATTTCAGCTTGACCCCCTACGCCCCCCCCCTCGCCTCCGCAGCCAATACTCATTCTAAAAAATCATTTCTCCCAGCATCGACTAATCCGCTGAAATGATGGGCATGGGGTCTGTCTGATCCGAGTGCCACATCTCCCGGATTGACGACTAAAATTTTTCGCCTCGTAGTGCTTGAAGATTATTGATGTCTAACATACTACATGCAATTGATAAATCAATTTTTCTCCCAAATTGGTATTGAATCCCGCTTCAGGAGCAGGTTAGTTCTTCATTTTTTCATTTTTTCTATTTTTGCACTGTCAGTCAGCGTGAAATAATACAAGGCCCTGGTTCGTTTGGATCTGGTTCAGTTCGGCAGCCTCGGTGGCGGTAATCGATCTTAGTATAGTGGTAAAAACTGAAATATATGTACTCGATCTTAGTCACCCGACGAGGATTTGTTGGATCAATGCTTGATGATTTAAATATTAGTAATTTTTTATCTAGAACCTTTTAACTCATGATAATTTTGCTAATTTTCTGAGATATCTCCCACCAATTTTGTATAGTGGACGTCCACTTGGCGTTAGCCTCCTCCCTAACCCATCCACTTCCGTCCACTTTTCGCTGACCCCCATCCACTCCCGTAGGGCGGACGTCCTTTATGGATGACTCCCTATAGGATATGAATGCCATGGACTTCTAATCCTTTGTATCTCAATCGACGCTAGCACCTGAACACCTTTTCCTTGAATGTTTCTTGATTCCGTTTTTCTAGAGGATCATTTCTTGAAGATTAGCGACTATTTCTTGTACGCATATGCATGCTATCAGTTTGATCAGCAAAAATGGCACCAGGCAACGTAGATCCATAACAGTCATAAAACGATTCTTGCGCGAACATTTTGGCGCCTCATCAATCAAGAAAAAGAATCACCACTGGGCAAACGGCGAAGAGAGATTTAGAATCACGAAAAAAAGCAGCAGCGAGAACTTTTTTCAGACTACGCGGAAAACGAAAATTGAGATGCTGACGTTCAAACGTAGGGCAAATTTGCCGAAGACGACTTCGCAACATGGGAGAGGATGAAAGATATACAATGGAGGATTCGCTCTTTTTCCAGCAACAGGGCTGTCTATTTGATACAAATATTGGGTGACTTCTAGAATACATAACGTTATTTTGTGCCTGGGTAGCAAAATTTTTTAGGCCTGGCACCTTTTTTCGGTAATGCAATTTTTCTTACCTTCGCCTTTGCGTTGATACAGACCATGAGTCACGCAAGACAGAAGCTGTGTGGGCCATTCCTTGAATATTTTTGGTCATGTAAAATCTTGCTCATGGTTTTATCCTTGTTATCACTTTTCTGTTTCTTTTTTTCTGATCGTAAGAACTTTGGACAAAGCTTACAGGCGTTTGCTTCCACTGCTGTTGAAAAGGCGACCCGAACAACAACGGAATGTGGCTATCTAGTCAGGGCATTGTGTGGTGGACGATTGGGCAATCAAATGTTCGCTTATGCATCCTTTTATGGAACGGTCAAAGAACAAGAATTGCAAAATGCGAAAAAGACGCACTTTATTCGCGTTTCCCAAATTCCGTCCTTTATCCCAAACTCCCAATTACGTGATCTTTGTTGATTTCAGGCTGTCGGAGCCAGCTCTTGATTTGTGCGCCATGAGTATGTGCGATCATATGATTATATCGACGGGTGCGTTAAGCTGGTGGGCTGGATTTTTCAGCTGCGGAATGGTTACTTCTCAAAATGAGTTTGCAAGGCCTGGATCGCGTCGTTTCTCGGAACATAACCAGGCCGAATATTTTCTTGACGACTGGATCCCACTATGAGACAATGTGATTTCCGGAATTTCTGCAGGCTTTGAAAAATTTCTGGGATACTGTATTCTACTTCAGAAATACATACTGTATGACGTTATTACAATCTGCGAAAGGCAAGCACCACGGTATCTGATAAAAAAGAGACAGGCGGATTCTGCAACTAAAGCAACTATGACACAGAAAACTTGTGCCAGAAAGTATATAATGCTTAAGAAATAAAAAACCTGCAAAAGATGCAAGGTTGCTTTGGATGGCGTTTGTTTTGTTCTCTTTATGTACGAGATCGATTCATAAGTAATGAACAGTTTGGCAATAGATCCAGTTTCTTTAAAATGGTACGATGTAAGGAGCCCCATACAGGAATAATTACTCGCCTACGAGCGTTGGATAAGATAATATCTTTTCAAAGAGAAGAGAAAGCAGATTTCAAACTATACTCTCTGGCCCCTCCACAGGTGCGAAATCTGAATCAAGAGCGACAGTAGATATGTTGGACTCACAAAAAGCAAGTTGAGATTTGAGGGTCATGACAGGCAGAATGAAGCAATAGCTAGCCGACTGCACAAGTTGTTCACATTATAGCAAGCTGATGTAATAGGCGGAATAGCCCTACATTGGAGAAGAGTTACAGAAACCTTCTCATATCTGTTTAACTCCAGTATTTGAGGAACACGCATGAGCATGGAGCCACACACAACCAACCCAAGCAGGTCACCTATAAATTATAAGATGTAACAACGACCAATTTTTCTGAGTAATTTCTTCTTGAGGAAGGGTCCATGTGTGTGGAGGCACGATAGGATTGCTGGATGTGGGCAGTGTAAAGTACAATTTCGCTGCTTCGGCTCATGTTCAAGGGTAAACTTTTTTATCTCCTTACATATTTCTGGTGGAATTTTGACGCACTTCCAATACAATGTCGCGAGATAAACCAGACCAGTTTTCTCTGCTAATCAAGGCAGGGTTCAAACTGCAAATGCAAAACTGCCTAGCATTGGAAATCAATTAGAAGATATATATTTAGGTAGTAGGAGGAGTTTGTATTGATTTGACCAGTATGGCAGCTGCAGACTCTGGCGAAGTAGTTTCCTTACTTACTAAACATTGGCTCGCCTACGTTGGCCCTGGACCAGGCGAGAAAGGGCCAAGGAGCAAAGGCGAAGCAAACGCTTTAGGTCGCTATTACATCGTGGCATTAGAGCATGGCTCGAATGATGATTTAACAAAATCATGGAGTATTCGAGGCATATTTTATAATTTCTAGGATAAGTGATGACGATTTGTGCATGAGTATGTACTTGTTCCTAGGCGAAGGCTCAAAATTTGAATAGTCGCAGTTTGTTTGCTCTGACGGTGGGGGATAAACGACACATTTGGGAGATGTCTCACAATCATTATTTGGACCGGTTAAATCTTGCTAAAGACCTCAAAGAATTAATCTTATTTCATCTCATGCAACTTCAGCTGCTTATAACAAATTCGTGTCAACCCGATTAGAAATTTCGGGTCAGGGACATTCGGGTCGGTGTCGGTCGAGCTAGGTCGTGTTGACCTGATCTGGAGTCTATTTACTGCACTGGCACAGACCAGCAGAAACTGGGCGAACAAAAAGTAAGTAATACAAGATCATCAATCACGAATACTCTGTGAGCCCCCTCGTGATCTGTGGTTCTTATACAATAATATGGGTTCTTATCTGTGGTGGGTGTATGGGTTCGTAATCTGTGCTTCTTATATATAATATCAATACCTCAGAACTAGCTCGTTCGGATACATAGCGTTCGCTTTTAGGCTTTATACCATGGCGTGAATGCATCTTCGTCGCACCTGTAAGACTTATGTATGATATTAACTCGCGTGGGAGGATAAAGTTATGTGAGGAAAAAATTTATCATTTCATAAGCCATATTTATTGCAAGTTTTCGTGCAGCGATTAGCCCTGATCTCCGATGTCCTTTCTCCTTATCGCAGGCCTTGGGCCTTCCTTTGTCCTTATCTCAGGCCTTCGGCACGTCCTTGCATCCACCTTGGCTACGTCGCTCTGTACCCTGTTATCTGTTGTAATCATAAAAACCATCAGAGGTAGTGCAGACATTTCAGGACCACATGACAATTGAGAGCCTTTTTCCAACAAAGCCCCTCATGACTTCATTGACTTTAAGGGGTGGTATGTGCTGTACGTGCGCGGTGCTTGACTGTTTGGCCGCGCATATGCCTATTTTGCATTGGTAGCGTAAGCTCCACCTACCGCCCACTCTGTCTTTACATTCTGTATGCCCGCATGATTTTGTGCACTTTCTTTGCATTCTGACTAGTAGTTTGGTGCTTGGTAAAATCGATTAGAACTCCGTGCCTTTTGACTGAACACCCATACGTAAGAGGGTGCCAACGTTGTTCTATTTAGACTTTGCATGCACTCCCATAAAAGCTTGAACGCCTGGAATAACATCGCATCGCACTTGTTTACTTACCTGGTGTCCAATGCCTCGGATGAGACGCGTGCACTAGAGGCTGGTACTCAACAAACAAAAAGCAGCCCTTGTGCGTTATCACCTGCTAGCTGCATTCAGCTTCTAACAACAGTTCGCTCCACAAAACAATTGACTTTTATACTCCTATTGGAAAGGATGGAGGCTTGAATCGCTCAGGTAGATCCAGGTCCCCTGGTGTTAGCAGTAGATCTTAATTATTGAAATCCATCGCTGCAGAACTACGCAAAGCCATGAAGTCCAGCGATAACCTTTTGTCTTCAAGCGACTTACCTGAGGCCAAAGTACTTTTTAAGGCAGAAGCCCTTATTGGACGATTTTCCATAGGAAAAGCCAAAACGTCGTGTAAAACCCGGTTGCTGGTTGCTATCTTATTTGTGAGCTGCTTCTTCCTAGTATTCTCATTTTTTGATATTTTACCACCCGAGTATTCCATCGGTTATATCAAATCCAAATCGAGAAAAGTAGTCTCAAACACCTCGAACTACATATTCTGCTACCAACCGAGTAATTCCACAATAATTTTCATAGATGCCACTCCAGATAAGGACAATGAAACCCGGTGGCACTGGATGGAAAGGTGTTCCTTCATCACAGCCGCTTTTCACAACAGCGATATCGGAGTGTGCGTCTTGACCCGACGACTACAACTCATTGATTCATTCAACATATACGAGCCATTCCTATTTTCAAATTTGGAATTTGCGCCATTGAATTCTTCACTTATTTTCGAGAACACGTCTGCCTACGACTGGTATGTGGAATACGCATTGAATCAGAGTCGAGTATCGGCCCATATCACGTACGAATTGAGTGATGCACTTCGTTACGCATACCTGTTCAAATATGGCGGCAGGTATATGGACACTGACTCGTGGACTCTGAGGAACCTGAGTGCATTCATGAACGTTATGGGGTGGGCAGACAGCGGCACTATCGCCAACGGGCTGCTCTTTTTTGAGCAAGGACACCAGTTCATGAAAGCAGCTATAGATGGTATTAAAAAATATTTTGTGCCTGGTCGATGGGGGTCGATCGGGCCGCAAATGATGCTAGCCATTCATCGAAGTAATGTGGTCGACAATACTACTTACAGCATTGTACAGCCCAGAGTCTTCTTCCCCTCGCATTGGACGCAGTATAGATACGCACTGTCTCCAGACTGGCTTGATTACATGCATCGTGTTAGTAATGAGTCTTACACTTTGCATTTGTATGGCCGTATGTTAACTTTGAGTCATTTGTATGAGTCGCAACCGCCGAATAATAGTTTTGCTGGTGAAATATTTCATGATTATTGCGAGCTGACTTAAATTCTTACTGTGGAATGGTAAAAATGGTGGAGGTTGACGCTCAATACATAGCCCTTAAGAAAATTTCCAATAGAAGCTCTGCACGAACTACCTACTGCAATGTGAACTGACTGCTTCGCTTGTCAGAGCTCCTAACAGATCAGAGCAGCGAGTAGTCCTCGAAACGCTTCTTTGGCGCCGCCAAAGGGGATCATGTGGCACTTCAACCATGTTTGACCTTTATGTAGCAAACAAAATGTGGCCAAAGATGCTTCTGGTAACGCTCAATTACGATATACTAAAATGTAGGTAACAATAGACTCTTCTGCATGCACAGAACGTGCACCCACTATCGCATGTATAGTGGGCAAATATGGGTGGGTCAAGTAACGCATAGCTCACGATCTATTCCCGTAGAGCCTATGACGTTAGCAACGCCGCAGGTCTGAATTTATAAGAGACATCCGTATCTTATCAAGTGTCTTCGTTCGCTTGTTGACTTACTCGCGAAGTTTCAACATTTTTTCTATAAAAGCGCTAAAAATGTACAGCAAACTCTGCCCATTTTTGAAAATTTCATACTCTACATACACGTACTTTTGCTCCCGCATTGCAAAAGTTTAGGCTTTTCCCCGTGACTTTAGAAGTCTGCGGGCTCAGATTTCATGGATGATACAGTATGCAGTATGCACAGATTTACTTGCATGGAATATTCGTGGTTGGTACTCGTATGCCAATGTAGGTTCAATGCTGATCACCAATGCCAGCACGATTACAGCTCAACACGGTGCTAGGTACGTATACAGCACATACCGGTACGTTTAGAAAGTCATAGGAGGTTTTACAATTTTCCCAGAGAGCAATGCAAATCGGCTGACATGTAACACACGCACAACATCGGGTGCTCGAAATGTCTGTCTTCCTTGAATTCACAGCAGCAGTGGATATCCACAAGTCGACCATTTAAATATGCCGAACCGGTCATTGCTGAAAACATGTGCCGTAGATGGTTCATCAGGGAAAATCGAAGGACCCAAATAATTCAATGTAAATGGCATTCACATCTTCCTCAATGCCATCCATTGTTTTTCCCTGTAACGAGAATAAAGTAGACTGGCTTTTTCTAGCCATCTCTGAGCAGTCTTTCAGCCATAATCCTTTGACTTTCTGCAGGCTCGCAGTACTGCAGGTCCTACTGACGGGTAGTTACCTAATTATTGATACCTAACCAAAACTACACAATAGGAAGAGAGTGGCAAAAGAAATAGCGATGGGCGGTGTTGGAACATCAGAACGAAGAGTTGTGCGTCTTTTCATTATTAACCAGAAAGTATTCCTCGAACACATCTCTTTGGCTTATCTAACTGCAAAAATCAAAAATCATTTCTTGAACACTTACTAGTCACAGATTAGAAACTCGTGGCAACCGCATTACACATTTGAAATTATTGTCAAGAATTCTCGCCTCGTGAGTCCCCGCGCATTTAATTTCTTTCGCCGGAATCGAAATTACAAGGAGCTTTATAGAATATCAGAGGGAGGTAGGTCGAAGTACGCAATACTTCATCCGGGTCCGTTGTCTTCCTATTTCCGATGACGTTAGTCACAAGTGAAGTTCGAAAAATTAGTGCGAGGTAAGGATCGAAGAGTGGCAGAATGTGACTATGGGACAGCGGCGCCCACAGTAGCGGGTATAATGACTCGAGAGTTGTGTAGAGCTTGCTAGAAGCAAAACTGCGACGCCTGCTGGGCACCTCCTAACTTTTCTAATGACAAATCTAGCGGGCTTCCTTTGATCAAAGAGGAGTCAAGGTAGCACTTCAAAGTATTTCTTATCCGTGCAGAGGACTTTCTGAAAGCAGAAAAACCCAAGAGCAACAAGAGATAGACCTGACTCTGTTTCCTGACTTGTGTACAATACTAGTCATGTGAGTCTGGCACCTCGTTATTGGTAATGCCCACATATGACCCCCATAATATCAGGAGTGGACACATAGTAAATTTCTAAAAAGATCTGTTATCAGGCAACGAAAAGGTTAGCCCAGCCACCCTACTCTAACCAAATGCAAGACGAGACTAGGTTGGCTGGGCTCCCTCGGCGGCACATGCTTGAGTGGGTTATACTTATGTGGACGTGATATATCTACGTTTATGTTGCATTCAAGGCGGGGCTTACAATCGTACTCCCACACTCACCCATAATGCATGCCTCTGTGATGTATACTCGGTGCATCGTTGAGTCGTGGGGTCGACTCCCTGTGGGGCTTTATGTTTTCCCTTTCTCACCGAAGGCACACCCACACGAATACACTTATTCGTATTTTGGAGTAAGTTAGGAAGTTGGTGGTTTTGGAATACGATTCCCTTTTGTTACCTCGAACTTACTTGGGAAACAGCGAGGACTTGCTGCAGTAGGGTTGCATCTGCCGTGACATTACGAGTACTGAATGTCTTGCACAAGCCTGTTACACTTTTAATTAGTGACAGTGTAGCCATTTTGTTTGATCAAAATTACAAACGCCGCCGAAGGAGCCCAGCCAGCCTCGTCTCGCCTGGCATTTGGTCAGAATAAGGTGACTGGGCTAAACTTTTCGTTGTCTGATAACAGATTTTTTTAGAAATAATAGTACTTTTTCGCACCTACATTTGGGCTAGGAATTCAGAATAGATAGAATAAATTTGTCGTCTTCTCCCTCCTGAGCTGACGCAAATTTCGTACAAAAAAAGTTGCCACGTTATTCTCTGTCACTAGCTTACTGCGAATAAGTTCCAGAGTGGCTGGGCTAAACAGGCAACTACCATGCCTGTCGATAGTGTTCCTGAATTGCACGGAATCAGACAGGCGATGCATTCGAGATGATATACGATATACGATAGAAATAGGGTGTAAGTCACCTGTGATGTCCATCTGCTCGCTAGAACTACAAGTTAGAGCTCGTAGCTTGGCACATTAGGATGAGTATCTGGTTCTCGTCAACGCAAGCAAGCCAGTGTTCGACTGGCACTTGACTGTGTAATTTGTGTATATTGCGCACCCTCATTATCGCGTGTGCAGGCACCTGCGAGCGCGGTAAAACAGGAACATGAGATTTGATAAGAAAAACTTTATGCATAATAATTTATGATATAATCGAGGAGAATACTGCTTTCGTCCTCCGTGATTGCCTGATACTTACAATAATAGCCTAGTGATTGTTCGAGCCATAGATTTTTCCGAATTCGAAGTTTGCGCCATTGAATTCTTCTCTTATTTTCGAGAACACGTCTGCCTACGACTGGTATGTGGAATACGCACTGAATCAGAGTCGAGTATCGGCCTATATCACGTACGAATTAAGTGATGCACTTCGTTACGCATACCTGTACAAATATGGCGGCAGGTATATGGACACTGACTCGTGGACTCTGAGGAACCTGAGTGCTTTCATGAACGTTATGGGGTGGGCGGACAGCGGCACTATCGCCAACGGGCTGCTCTTTTTTGAGCAAGGACACCAGTTCATGAAAGCAGCTATAGATGGTATTAAAAAATATTTTGTGGCTGGTCGATGGGGGTCGATCGGGCCGCGAATGATGAATGCCATCCACAAGAGTAATGCTGTCAATAAAAAAACTTATAGAATTGTGCCTTCAAATTTGTTTTTCCTAGTTCATTGGTCTCAATATTGGTTACCCTTCACCCCAGAACAGATTCATTACATGCACCGCGCTGCCAATCAGTCGTACACGTTGCATGTATATGGGTATATGGTAGCCAGTAACAACTTGTAATCAACAAAGCCGCCAAGTGATATCTTTGCTGGACAAATATTGCAGACGCATTGCGAATGGAAGATATGTATGCTATGGTATGCTTGGAAAGTTAGAGGCAGACGCATTAATTCAGATCACACTGTTTTAGAAATTTACTAGCTGGTGAAATTTACAGTTTTAATTCTATAAAATAGTATGTGTTATATTTACGTCGGCTTATATTTCGCAATCTTTACTTGTTGGAAAGAGATGAGAAATTTTTAAGACCTTTTCGTTTGTATTTCGTTTGTATAGTTTATTGTTGCATTGCGGGATTTTTTTATTGTTGCATTGCGTAGTCATGCTGACGTATTAGTACTGTACTGGACAGCTGCTGTACTTTCCAGGGGACACTATCATGTTCAGGCGCCGTCATAGTTGTGGATTCACGCCCACACTCGCTCACACCCAGAAGCGGTAAGTTTTCTCCTGTCGACTTTTGTTACTTTACTTTACTTTACTGTTACTTTTGACTTTTGTTGCTTTTATTTCGACTTTTATTATGTCTTTAGAGGCGTCGTAAAAAGCTCCTTGTTTGTACAAGGGCACAAAAAGGTTTTCTAAGGTCTGTTTAACGGGATACATATAGCGTATATAATACTTACCAGCCAATGGTTCTCGTATCTCCGAACCGAAGCATATTTAATATGCTACGGAGATTGTGAAAATGAAAGAGTTTTTGTCATGCATTAGCTAGATCAAATATTTCTATTCCTCATATTTGGAGTTGGAAAGCCTCTCTTATCAGCTCCTCGAGATCTTGATGGGATGACTTGCTTGATAACTTGCTGGGATGATAAGGATAATCTAGCCCTGTTAGACAATGCTGCACAGTATGCCTATAGCTACGCAACGCCATCATTCTGACCAGGGCCAGGTTTCACCAAGTTACAAGCAATACAATTCACAAGTCCACAAGCGACTCTAGTTTCGCTAAAACTGAATAATCCATAGACAGCCCCTAGACTTACAAGACTTGTTACAAGAGCACGTAGGACGACTACGAGTTATTTGGTTTAATGAACTTAAAAGCGATCAGAAAAAGTATATGGAGACACATAGATAATTTTCTTTGAGTCAGACGAGACTGGTAGACTTGTAACATTGCTGGTTTTCATCTATTCGCTCTATGTTTTTGCTGCAGATTTATTTCGTTCCATCTTTTGCAGGCAAGTCATGATGGCCGGTAACCAGAATTTGTCTGCCCTGCGAAAGGGACTTCATTTATCAAAGCAACTTGCCACTCACCATTCCCGCTGATGTCTTCTAAATTTGAGCTCCTTTACAATTTCTGCCTCGATCCTTAACAAGTTTTTTATAAGGGCTGGAAAAGTCGTGGTGAAAGGCTCGTCCGGCGGATTTGTGACTTGTTGTCTGTATTTCTTCATACTTGCAACGTATTTCTACTAAACAGCTCGCAGGCTCCTTGTAACCAGGCATCTCTCACCCTCGTCTTTCTAACTTGTGAGTATGCTTGTGGTGAAACGCAGATATTCGTGAAATAGAAACTTGTGGCGCTTCAAACACTTCGAAGCATGGATATACTATACGTTTAGTATATCCATATTCCATGCTTTAAAGTTCCTCGGTGAAACTGGGTCCAGGGTTTCATAAGATAAACCCCTGGACCATAGGCCCGGAAGGGGGCGGGGCATTGATCTAATCATTACAATACTTTCGGAAAGCCGGATTCAAAAAATGTGTGGCATCGTAGCATTCTCATTTCCAAAATGTGCAGTGTTCGTGCTTCCTGGTCGTGCGACAATAATCCGATCCATACAGAGCAGTAGAGAGAATATCTGATACCAATAAGACCCATAAGAGAACATGTAAAAGCCTGTTTTTCTTGCGAATCAACCAATGACTCTGTGACACCTAGACTGAATTCTTATTAGTATTATCAGGTGTTTGTCAACGGGGGACAGTTCACCCGTGGCACATACACAGGTCGCAGGGACACCGTGCGACCTGAGGGCATATCAGATCAGGTCGTGCTCGAGCCTTTCGATCTCTTTTTAAGTCCACGAAGGCTATGCGCGTTGTCTACCTTTTCTCAAAGTTCAGACATCAGCAAGTAAGCCGCGTGTGTAGAAGCTGTAGTTCCCATAGCTTTCACGAATCCACATTGGTTTGGCGAGATTGACGCTATGCTGCAGATGCGATCGTCCAGTACTCGCTCGAAGATTTTCACGTACAGGGGACGGATTGAACAGTAGTTGGCACAGTCCCTGACATCCCCTTTGCCTTTGTAAATTGGGGCAGGGTACTGTCCTCTGGATAGCATTGCGCTCTGATCTTGTTGAACACTGACGCCAGCAACTCCTCAGATCCCAGTACCCTCCATACATTCACAGGGACGTCATCCTTCCCCGGACTCTTCATCTTGCGGTTTGCCTCAGTGATTCTTTGACTGTAGTTTGTTGAACTGGGCCAGAGACTTGCTGACTCAGAAAAATTGTTTTGGTAAATGATATTGACGATGAAATGTGCAATACGATATTGTCGCTACGCCGCAGTGTGATTTATATTCATGTCGGATGATACACCACCCGGATATCTTAATTTTTGCACAAGTGGTGACATTTTTTCAAATTTTTTTACATGTTATTTTGGAAGTTAGTGAACAGGAGCAGTTTATAGATACTGTAGGGTTATAGATTCTTATTCGTTTTAGTGCAGCACCTCTTAACAATTCTCTACTTTGGGTAACGTAGTGAATTTGTGGAAAAGCAGGCAATTAGCTGGGTTCTCAGAAGAATTGATGTTGTTGATCGTTACCCTTGAAGCATGAGAAAATGCAAGGCTATCCCCAAACCTTTATTTCAATAGGTGTAGGAGAGCCAAGAATGAGTAGACTGGTTCATTCCGAATGGATATGTTCAACAAATTCATGTGTTCTTTGCTCTTTGCGGACATAATGAAGTTTAGAGTCGAGTTTATGACCATGGCTCTAGGCAACCTCATTGACCGATATATTTGTAAAACATCGAAGAGACTTGTCTAACAATTTTCTGTCGATCGCATAACACAATATATGTTTATTTTTGCATAATGAAAAAAGCAAACAGGCCATGATCATTTCTTTTGGATGATGATATAACGAGTTCGCAGGACAAGGTTAACTGGCGTTTTTTGATAAGGAAGTTACTCACCTGGCAGCTACGTAACGGCACCGCTTTGACCAGGTTGAGGCCAGATTAAAACGGATGGCCAGATTAAAAAGTATGTACCGTATCTTCTGTCCATATCTTTCACGTTGCTTTCTGCGTTCTTCTTTCTTATTGCGGAAAATAGTACAAGTAAGATACAGGTGATACTGTATTTGAGCAAAAGCAGCACCTGCCTGTAATTCTGTTTAGGGAAATCTAGTAGACAAATATTGGAAGAAAATGGTTCAAGTGTGAGTGAAAATGATTGCGAAAAGATGTTGACTTATGGACAAGCATTGCATTTTGCATTGATGGTAACTACGACAATTGGTAAGAGATGGAATGCATATAAATCGCGTTGAAGGCGTCTAAATGTTTGTTGATGGTCCCTGCATTGAAGTGCATATTGATATGCCATTAGTGGTCTCAGCGCATGGCTTAAGTTGACAAAAATGTATTAACTTTTCAACACATTTACAGTCCACAGTACTGACCGCCGATATGCTAAATTTGTCCTCTCTCACTGTACTGTGCTTTGTTTACAGGCTATGGCGATATCTATCCATGCAGCACATGGGGTCAAGTCGTCGCTGTCATTACCAGCCTTATCGGCGTGCCACTAATTGTATGGAGTCTCGCTAGACTAGGCATAGTGTTTGAAGACACCCTTAATTCGATCTGGATCAAGGCCAAGCGCATCCGTTGCAGACGATGCATCAAACCTGTGGGAAAACAGTCTTATGCTAACCATATGGTCGCACCCGATAATATCGCTCCTGTGTATTTTGGAATTTTTATAACGTTGTTTTGGATTATGCTAACCTCGACATACTTTTATTTCACTTTGAGTATATATTATGAGGACAATGATCAAGCTCTACCATGGAATATATTCAGCTCATTTTACTTCGTAGTGGTTTCGTTGGCATCGATCGGTTACGGCGATATATCTCTACTTACATATAATTTAGTAGTGCCCAATTATGTCTTCATATTTGTGGGATTAGCCCTGATAACGATGTGCATAACCATTTTTGAGCGCAAAGTGGAACTGTTATTCGAGGAAGCTGTGCAGATGATAGAAGACCAGTATGTCGCGGTCCTACAAGATTCCAGACACAATGGGCAGCACGAAGTTGAAATTGATTCAGACTGTGGCGAAACCAAACCTGTTCGGGCGCAGGACTTCATCCACAGGCTGCCTTATTGCTACCGATTTTTATCGAATTTTTGACTGCTCATGATATGAAACTTAGATCAGCTGTGCGAAGAGAAGTCGCATATGATCAATGGTGAAGTGCAGACTGATAACTTGGATAGAGAGGCCGCAGTACAAGCTACAGTCGACATGGTTGATTGTGATATGACGGCGACCGTATTTAAGACAGATGCCTACTGTCAGCATTTTGCCAAGAACGCAAAAGATGCTAGTATGCAAACAGATCCTATAATGGAAGCAACACAAGACGCGCCACCACCGGCAGCTCCCCTTAAGCCGAAGCTAAAAGCTACAGGTAAACGATCGAAATGGCGGTATTGAATGTCTGTCAAGTCTACTTGGATAGGTGACGCCTTTGTGCTCACTCCCTACACATCAATAAGCACTATTGTCTATGTGATACGACGAGATTGACATTATTATTGACAAGATTGGGATTATGTATGTATCAGTTCTGTCCATAAATGTTTCGATCTCTGTTTTCATCTACACAACATACCGCCATTAAAATCTGTTCTGAGCCCACCTTTCCCGTCGTCTGCCAGCATAAACGCCGCTAGGCTTGTCAGTATGTCCATGGGCTAGAAGGTGGGAATAAACAATTAAAAAGTAAAAGGATGGGACAGTGACTGTTTATCATGCATGTGTAAAAGTGAGTCTTCCTAAACCTGTATGATACGTAATGCATGCCGTGGTGTAATTACATACTGTAAGTTAATCTGGGACGTAGCAGCGTTTTATCTACAACCATACACAGCCCGTGGTGTCGGCACACAGTGCTTCTGAAGACCCAGACAGGAGCCACAGTTGAGATGAAATTCTGGGAAAACACATATATGTATCGAGGATAGGTACAGAGCTCGTAGCCTGACGATGCCTGGGTGCCTGGGTCTCGTCATTGTCCACTCACTCATCGCCCGAGGTCGACTGTCGTCTAATTGTAAGTAGTTATTGGATAATGTATCATATCCCAGGTCCGACATTGGGTCCCAAAACCCAACCCAACCCATTTTTTTTGGGTTTTTGGGCTGGGTTGGGTCGGGTTTTTAGAGAGGGTGGTTTGGGGATGTAGAGGTTGACCTTTTTCCAAACCCAACAAAAAAAACCACTTTTCCGCTTGGAGTCAGCGCGAGCATGTGGATATGTGCATGAGATCATTCCCGTGATCCAAGACCTTAGCGTTTAGAGTGCCCAGTGCCCTCAGTTAGTCTGATTCGACATGTCAGATTACTGCGACAGAACTGGATATCTAAGACCGTCCCAGGATGATACTCGGCGAGAAGGGAGGGACCTTCCCGACCAGTGCTCCCTAATTTTGTTGTTTGTCCCTAAGTTTGTCCCTATACTTGTTTGGCGTCCGCCACTTGACGGTGCCTGATCAGTCGCAAAGAGCCAGGTAAGCAAGGCCAGCAACGAACCACTAAATCGCCGTCGGAGACCACCTCCCATTGTAGAGGCTCGACTGGCAATCGATACTCTGCACGGCGCCGGCAGCTGGGAGCGTCAGCTGGGAAGACTTGCTAGGCTGCCCTGGTTTTTTTGCCTCGCGCAAAAGCTCTACTGGTCACTCCATCCAGTAATACGGAGCCACCGCAGCTCCAGCGACTCATGCTTCTCTAAAAAAGCCATCGACATGCATGCAGAATATGGCAAACCATGAGATTTGACTAGAGAAGCTTGGGGCAATAATTTAAGATATACTCGAGGAAAATACTGCTTCCATCCTCATTGATTTCAAGATGAACCTAATGATAGCCTGGGCACTAACACTAGATTAGGAATCCAATATATCGCTATGCAACCAGGAAGTATTTCTATAGCGCTCAAACAGTGCCAATCAACACGGTATATATTGTGTGCCGTCATGGTCCAAATAAGGGGGAGGCAGATCGTTGACAATCATTTAAGCTCTTCAATCAGCTCAAGGATTAATCCTGCTCGTCCCGATACAAAAGCAGTGGGGTTACCTACTCGTATTTTGCTGTGGCTAGAAAATGGAGCACTGGAACTTGTTTTCGCATAGCTTTCCTAATCCGCCAGTAATCTTGAGACAAAATCCACGATTAAAATCCGCAAAATCTAAGACGCGTTCACTTTTTGCTGTCACTTTTCTCGTTGGTTTTACTGTGATATTTGTGTCTTATTTACAACGCGATAATATAATCAGATTACTACCCAGTCCTCAATTGAGCCCTGGCATAACCCCGTCTGCATACAGATTCTGCTATACACCTAACAATTCCACAATCATTTTTATTGATACCACTCCAGATAAGGACAATGAAACCCATTGGCACTGGATGCAACGGTGCTCCTTCATCACAGCCGCCTTTCACAACAGCGATATCGGGGTCTGCGTCTTGACTCGACGACTACAACTCATTGACTCATTCAAATTGTTCGAGCCTTTGGTTTTCCCGAATTTGGAATTTGCGCCATTGAATTCTTCACTTATTTTCGAGAACACGTCTGCCTACGACTGGTATGTGGAATACGCACTGAATCAGAGTCGAGTATCGGCCTATATCACGTACGAATTGAGTGATGCACTTCGTTACGCATACCTGTACAAATATGGCGGCAGGTATATGGACACTGACTCGTGGACTCTGAGGAACCTGAGTGCCTTCATGAACGTTATGGGGTGGGCGGACAGCGGCACTATCGCCAACGGGCTGCTCTTTTTTGAGCAAGGACACCAGTTCATGAAAGCAGCTATAGATGGTATTAAAAAATATTTTGTGCCTGGTCGATGGGGGTCGATCGGGCCGCGAATGATGAATGCCATCCATAAGAGTAATGCTGTCAATAAAAACACTTATAGCATTGTGCCTTCAAATTTGTTTTTCCCAGTTCATTGGTCTCAATATTGGTTACCCTTCACCCCAAAACAGATTCATCACATGCACCGTGCTGCCAATAAGTCTTACACGTTGCATTTATATGGGTATATGATAAGTCGCAGCAAGTTATATTCATCAAAACCGCCGAATGGCAGTTTTGCTGGGGAAATATTGCAGACGTATTGCGAATGAAAGTTATGTATGGTATGCTTGGAAAGTTTTGAGGCGGACGCATTAATTCGATCGCAATTTCAAACTTGCTTGCAGGTGAATTGTCTATCATTGTATTTGTCAAAGTGTGATTCATATTTACGTCAGTTGATATCCCTCAAATACACCTTTGTTGGAAACTTTGTCGTTTTTTGACATGATACTGTAGTTTTAATGTAAGCGGAAAGTAACTTTCCGCAAAGACTGTGGTACTGTGTTGCGTCTTGCTAGACTAGGCGTAACATTCGACACAACTATGGTCACACGTGGTCATATAGTTTCTGTGGAATTTTTATAACCTCCTCTTAGGATATACTAACCATGGAATAATTTTGTTGCATTACGGTTTTTAAAGCCAATAAAAAGAGTATTTCAGCGCCGCAGTGAAGTGAAATGAAGTAAAATGTATGTTGTTTTTGAAAAGAGAAGTGCGAATAAAGAAAGAGGAATAGTGTTTCACACCTGCTGTGATTCTTGTAAGAGCATGGCTTGTCTTCGCAAGATCTTGTCAACAAATGTGCAAAGGACTTGCTAGCTAAGTACTCGCAAAACTTTTAGGCGGGATCTTGTCAAAGACTCCTTGGTTTGGGAAATGCAGGTACATTTTATAACAGCAGAGTCAACACACACCTGGGATATCGGTCAATGACTTTACTAGATACAATGCGCATGTGTTGTGCAAGCTACTCAATAGCCACTGGCTCAAGTGGCTCAAATATTGTCTCTGCGGGACTAGTTGAGACCTGAGCTTCCTACGACAGGTTTGCTCCAATTATGTTTTACAGGAAGGTCGACTCTCGACTCAGTGGTCTGCGAGTATCGATCCAAAAGCAAATGGAAGGTTTACTGCATTTATTGCCCGCAGCATGAAATTCTTCAAAAACTACCAATGCTACTTACAATTTATTTTAAATCTTCTGCCCTTCGGCGAAACACAATGCAATGGTACATATGAGTGTACAGGTGCATTTTTCCAGAAGCCTTGAATTTTTGTCTGTCAAATTCTCTTGTCACTTGATTTATTTACCAGCAAATATATGTTGATTTAATTTTCCCCGCTTCGCAAGCCTTCATATTCGCGCTATAACGCATCTAATCCGCATTGCGTTTGCGTTTCCACATCCATTTTCATATAATTCTGTTTCTGTCGTTTTAATAATTTCCTCAGGCACTGATCTTCCATCAGTCTAGATAACGACAGGCATTCAGCATCGTTTTCAAGCAGCTCATGTAATAGGCGATGGCATAAGAGTGCCTTGGCGTTGATCTCGGTAGCGACGCTACTTGACTTTGTGACATACCCCGCAGATACAGCTTCTGATTTCGTTTTATTTGAACGATTTAGCGTTAAATATTGCAGCATTGTGAACAGTTGGTCGAGTCTGGTCTGCAGAATATTCACACACAGTACCGACAGCGCTAGACCAACAATCGTGAATAACATCGTAAGCAGCACAAATTCATATTCGACTGGTGCGATTTCGCCTAATCCAATGGTTAAGAATGTGATTATACATAAATACATGGCCATAGGCAGTGTCCAAACAAGTTCGTCGTTTGGGTTGTTCAAATAGAATGGTAACAGGCAATAATAAAAATAAACAGAAGTGATTAGGAACCAAACGGCTAATAAAACGAATGCTAAGATTTGAAAGGACGTTCCTTCTGTATTCTTATTGCTTTCGTCTTTTGCACGCACTTTTCTGCTTTCCCTCAAAAAGAGCCCGCAGCAATGTTGAAAATATGGCACAATCTCTGATATTAGATGTTTGATATAATTGCCGATTCGATGAACACAAAGGAAAGTTAAGGGAACCCCCATGATCGAGAACAAAACACTCAGCCAGCGTCCAGTTGACGTGCATGGTGATATGTCACCGTAGCCTGAAAATAAAGTGGCTGATGCGGCATTCTTCGAGGAAGGCTCTAATAGACAAAGCAGCTGTGCAACCTCACTGAACTATTCATGCAACTTGACCAAACGATGTTAGCGCAGTAGGTTTCAAATGGTCTTACCAATTGTGGTTTCCAAAATGAAAATGTAATGCACGGCGGTCCAATATGAGAAATTCAATCCTCTTGATCTAAGATCTGAAAAACTGTGGTGATTGAGGACAGGCCAGCGAGATAAATATATTACCTTTATGAGCGCACTCACTCTCCACAACAAAATATGCTCCAGCAGCACTGATTGTAAAGATAGATAAGACGAGGAAAGGTAACAATGCAAATATCACTGTATTGCATTTCCCTGGTTTTTCATTTGTGTTTCCGGATGTGAAAAAGCAAGGTGCTTCAGAGAATACAGTCGAAATACCACTGCAAGCCGAGAATGTGGGCTGTTTGGTGAAATCTGAAAATGTAAGAGATCTTCTTGCTGATCAAGGTTTGATATCGACTGTATTAACACTGGATGTATAGTAAGGGGGAATTGCTTCCATGAATTTCCTAAGCACTAACCTTGCACCGCGGTACTGACGTCGGTCCCGACGCTTCGACTTTCTTTGCCTAATTGGATAGCTTCCATTGTCGTCTATTCAACGGGCCCTTGGATACTTGTCGATCGATATGAGGCATATGCAGTAGCTGGATGAGAAGCAAGGCTTCCTACAAAGTTGGCATCAGGGTAGGACAAAAAATGTAAGGTCACTAGTTGAAAGAAGGCGAGAAGCAGAAATCTTCTATCTTTTTATACCTGCCTTGCTTTGTTGGGTTGGGTTGGGCCAGGTGGAAAATTTTGTGAAACATATGCAGATAAAACTAATATTTTGCCTGATAAGATAAAAATGGGCGTAGATTTGCAGACTGGTGTGAATTTATGAGCCGAACTTGTGTTAGTATAATGTGAACGCCTGCTAAAAGGCCTGGGTTCGTGTGAAACTTGTCAGCACCCGTACAGCAGTAGGCGTATGCCGTAAATTTCCAGTGAAAATTTACGTATGTATCGCCACTGCGAGCCGACGGAAAAGCAAGAAGGCAAGCAAATTCAGTTGGTGAAAGATCGAAAAAGTATGCCCTAAAACCCAATGAACACAGTCTTAGGCTTCCACAAACTCTGCGGACAACAAAGGTTGATAATGCATGCCGCCGGGCTGGACAATGACAAAGACCACACAATCGACAATACATCAGAGATGATCTGTGAGTTGCAAGGAAGTCGTTTTTCATGGGGTAGAAGTCGCCAGCCTGAAAGATCGTAAATGCGTGAGATGTGTGCATGCACTCATAACAGGAGTCAGTCATTCACACGCGCCTGAAACTATATTTTATCATACAAGAACGATAGCCAGTGGAACACATAAGTGATTCGGCAATCTCCATTTCCCTGTAATCTGACATCTATATTTTACTGCCTCATACAAAGTCAGCGTTCTCCTTTGAACAATACCAACTATTTACACGTTTTTCATGACGTGTGACCTCGGGAAAACTGTTGGTCAGTCGATATCCCAAAAACAAGCTACAGTGAAATGACTGCTACAAAAGCAACACAGAATATTGCTAATAACGCCATGGGAGAAATCCATGCTGCGTGCGTGTGACGGTTGTTTGGAATGAGCCAACACCTGATTTTTTATTCTTTGTATCACTGTGGCTTCTCTCGACCCTTGTTTGGATAATTCTCCCACAGTTGGCGCAGACTGCATTGATAGTCTCGTAATCGTCCTCCCTGGGTTTTTCTTCGTCGCCTTCTTTTTCCTTTTCCGTGTTCATCGCAATTTCTATCATTTCTTTCTGAATAGTTTGAGTTTGTCGGTTGACCATATGACAGTCTTTTTTGTATTGTTCAACCAATCGAGCCATATCTCTGTCGCTGAGGAAGCTACGGAGCCAGGTAGGTGCTCGTTTTTGGAGCATTAGTTTCACATCTTTTCGATAATTCTCATCCTCAGGTGCCAGTGGGGTGTCGACTCCTTGCTGCAATAATTTTGACGCATATTCTTGTCTTATCATTTTCTCAGTATTATCAAAAAGGTGTTCGAGCTTGGTTTGAATAATAGTTATGCACATTGTGACAAAAGCTAAACCAAAAATCATAAAAAAGAAGTTTATAAAAACATAATCATAGTGTTTTGGTGCCACATCGCCGAGGCCAATTGTCAAGTATGAAATCATAGTAAAATAAAATGCCATGAAAAAATCCCATTTAAAATCAACTGTATTATTATTTTCATAAACTGATTTTAAAGAAAAATAAAAATAACATGTGGAAAATAAAATCCATAAAACGGCAAAGAATATAGCAAAGCTTATTGGAACATCTTCGTCCTCATCAATGTAGCTGGCATTGGCATTGTTTGGTTTTGAACTTTGTGGAGCCACGATGTGATTTTTTTGCATATTTCGCCACGAATGTCTTATTGCCTGCCAGAGTGCTGTGACAGCTCTTTCCAGCCAATGGCCCATCCGTTCCAGGCAAACCAAAGTTAACGGCAGGCCGATGAGACCAAACACAATGGTTAGAATACGACCGATCACACTGCACGGGTAGAAGTCGCCATAGCCTGAAAGATCGTTATTACGTGAGATATGTGCATGCATGCTTATGATAGGAGCCAAAGGATTCGAAAACATTCGTATTTGCGCTTCTGCCATGTTGGCTGCAGGTTTTACTCCATGTGCAGGGGCTAAAAATGTTTTCTAAATTTTAGAATGTGCAGAATTCATGTATGCCATTTACTGTACATTCGTTACATTTTTACATATTTGGTCATCAAAGGACTGTAAATTCGTTACGTAGTTTCCGCTCAAATATCTCTAAAATATGACTTTATAATTTTTCTAATGTAGTTACCCATAGTATAGGGCACTTATTCAGTGCGCTCTGAGACAGCGTGACCACCCCGTTAATGTTTTTGACAGAGAAAACAGTAGAAGCGGAAGGAACTGCTGATCGAGTAACTACGTGTTGTACAAGGGTGCCCAGAGTTTAGGAAATAAAAAACGCAGCACCAGCTTCCTGGTTCCAAGCTTGGATACCAAACTTTAAGCCAAACTTGGGTGTTGGAAGTTTTAATTTCATCTCAGCTAGTTCCCCCAATAATTTTGCAAGGACACTGAGTAGGTATATCTTGTGGTGCAAGCTAGGTGTACAATATGTCTTATCGTTATTCCGAAACACCATTCTTCCCTTTATTTCATGGATTTTGCGAGCCTATCACGGGCCATTTAGATTTTAGCATAAAATATTCATGGAAACATTTTCATACCAATTGTAGTTTCAATGCTGGCGATGAAATGAAATGAGGACCAAAATGACAACTTCTCCTTGTTACCGTCAGATGCTACAAATATATAAAATTTGGTAAAAACAAAAACTGTCATTTTCAACCTATGTATATTCTACCGCATTCTTTTTCCACAGCGTAATAGATGCCCGCAGTTCCAGCCGTATATCCGATCAGTGCGAGAAATGGGACAACATTTTTTAGCAATCTTTTCCACCATCGACCGGAGCCAGATTTTTTTCGTCTCTTGTTGACAGCTATTTCTGTATGCAAAGCCATGGGCATAACTTTACCGCGAGAGTTACGGTTGGCGCAAACGGTCAAATATTGCCAACTAAGGTATAGCTCGATGATTGGGCACTCTTGTTCGACACTGCAGCGGGTCGCACAGTACATTCAGAGCTAGCAAGATCTCAGGTAATCTGGGGCTGATATTTGCAAGGTTGCTAACCTATAACGTAGTCTAGCAGCTTCTCTTTAAAAGGCCTGAAATCCTCCATAAGTTCTCGCCATGTATAGTTCCTAAGTGACTAATGATTCCTAAAGGTCTCTATTGACGCACACTGCAATTATCTGGCATCGACATTCCCGCTGCCACACTCCATGGAATAGGGAAGCCTAAAAAAATAATTCAAGTCTTCTTCCGCGACCGTTGGGGCACAATGAATAGGTGCATAGTTGAAGACTGAGTCAGAAATACTATGAATCCTCACGTGTAACCCCTGAGGGGGGGGGGGGTAAAACCAATGTGTGAAATAGGAATCATGAAATACATTTTGAGCACCCATTGTTTTGTTCTTTTTTATAATTTTGTACTTCCATCGCTATGTTTTTTGGCTATCATTCCTAAACCTGTTCCAGCAACAATCTAGACCTACATGCCAGTATGGAGGCTATAATAGTTACTTTTGAGCAGGAGCGCGGACCTGCTGTGTGCACTGAAGACTAGGGTCTCATTGTGTGAGCTTATCAAGGGGCGGTGGGTGCCTTTAAGAGGTTAGACTCATGGCTTATCAGTGCCTTCTATATTTTTAGTTTTCTGCTTTGATAAAAATGCAACTCACCAAAATTTTTTAAACCGGGTGAGCCGACACACACAGCGAACTACAAAGGCTGAAATAAGAGCGATAAGTGGCCAGAGATGTCTCAATTCACGTTTTCAGATTGAGTGCCGTCTTTGCGAACGCATCCACGCTCTGTCACATCCCCTCCTTCCAAATCGTATAAGGCGGGTGTCTTTTGATAGTAGAGCTTTATCTCAGATTCTACTTGGAAAGCGTACCATCCACTGAACCCAGTGTCACTAGGTTGAACAACCACACGATTGGTCGTGGTTGCCTGGCAAGAAGCTAATGCCGAGTCGTAATCAGACGCTTCAACAATGAATGCAGTCAGCTCATAATAGGAACAATTGTATTTGATCCACTTGCCCGGTATTTCTAAGTTTTTTCCACTGGAATCCTTGATAAATTCAGCTTGAGGCTTTTCAGACGTGAAGGACGTTTTTGCGCGGTGCGTTGGAATACAGACGACGAATGTAGTTGTGCCTGAAAGATAATACTGTGGCCTGGAAAACGCAGCTTCTAGCATACGGATGAGCCACCAAGGGAATATTATGATCAAGAAGTAATTGTGCTCGCAGATTAGGCACACGGGCAATTATTAGAAAATTCAGTCACCTTTTTCCAGACCGTGGGACAAGATATTGATTGAACTGGTGATACAAAGATACATAGTCTTACGAAATCGAATACTGTCAAAATTCCTTACCCGATAATGACATTTCTTTGACGTTGCTGCTGTTGACTGACGATTGCCATAAATTTGGAGCTCCAGAATGTGTCAAATTATTGGACCCCGCATCAGTGTCCCTATCCGCCCTAAACATTAGAGCTGATCAAGTTATAGCAAGATTCACCAAGAATAATCTGGCTCAATACTCTGAAGTATTTTTAGTATCGATGCCACCACTAATCACAGCTTCACTGGGGCTGGCTATGGGCTGACCATGGTCTGTCTTTTTTCTTAAACAACGGCATCGAAGTGTCGGAGGGACCACATTGTTGTCTATCGGGTGGCATTCGCACGAGTAATTCTTTTCTGTTTTCTCGACTTCCCGACCATTGCTGATTGTGAGGGAAGCTACAATTGGATGGGAGCAGGCTGATTTTTCTTAAGAACGGTATATAATGTATCATTACTGCCAAACTTGAAAGCTAAATTTCTATTCAAAATTTGGCTAAGCAGATAGAAGATAACTTACATAAAAATGAACAGACGATTGCCACTAAGCAGACCTTATTGATCATTTTCGACTCCCTTGCTGTGCTAACAAGTCAATGCTGCTTTCAATTCGCAACGTGGATATGCTTTTTCTGCGCTACTTTTTTTCAAGCAACTGGTTTGTAGTCGATCTTCAATCGGTCTGCACTAAAGTAGGTTAACTACTATGTGAGTAAATGGGTGTACAATCTGGGAGAAGGAATGTTTAGGTTGAGAAACAGGATTTGATATTTGTACACACACCATTGTTCCGCTCCAGGAATCTTCTCCCAGTTTGACATCTCCCGGGATTTTTGCAAATGGCTCCCAGGGAAAATTTTACTCATGAACGTGTACAATACATCACACTATGACAATAAACAAGCTGCACCCTACTATTTCGGCCTCTCCCGCCCTGACTGCATCCTAACAATGGCAAGCCTTCTTTTTTCGTACAGTACGAGTACAAGGCTCCTATCTCAAATCATGTCTGGCAAAGAAGCGGGTGTCCGGGCGACCTTGAGACACATCACAACCCCCGAAGAGCGAGAGTCTATTTCTTCAAAGCACAATGTGAAAATGGCTGATATCGCTACTGGCACTGCGAATGCACTTGTTTGAAGAGGGTCAATGTGAAACTGTAACAATGCATGTGTTCTTGTAGGTTTTTGATACTGCTAAATTAAGAACAAGTTAACTAGTAATATCTATTTTTAGCACAACCCAATGCTTCGTCAAAGTCTGCTAACCTGGACTTGAATCAGTGGAATGCACTCATATTCTAATCCTGACATAGCCTTTCACCTTTATGATCCCCAAAGCATAGCTCTCACTACTCGTTCACATTGCATCTTCTTTAGCAAGCATTTGCGGGCCTATCACCACGTAGTTCGAAGCGACCAGGGGCCTGCTCGTAATGCAACTTAATTTCATCTCGGGTCTCGAATCCGTACCATCCATTGAAGCCGAGACTGTTCGGCTGAGCTATGACAGGAATCGTGCTGTTGCCATTGCATGCAGTATGCGCTACATTGTAACTATCGGATGAGACAGAGAATACGAGCTCCTCGCCATATGTGCAGCCGAGTTTGGTCCACTCGCCAGTCAGTTCTAACTTCTTGCCATTCGAGTCCTCCACCCACGACCAATGCGGTTCTTCCAGAGTGTAAGTGGTTTTTGAAGCGTGCATATTCACACATCTGACGTTTGCAGTTTTGCCTAGAAAGCTCACGGTATAGGCATGTGGGAAACTCACAATGGCGACACTCACTTTTTAAGAACTCTTTGTGGTCCTCAGGAGTCGAAAAAGCAGAATTGTCAATGGACCTAAAAAGAAGGTGGTGTCGTTAGACAGATTTGGGTCGCGAAAATTTCTCGGCTCACTCGGATATGTTCACGGTTCGGTTTTCTGACGTTTGCACAGGTTCCACCGGATGCACAGGTTCTACAGGCTGCACAGGCTCCACCGGATGCACAGGTTCCACCGGGCCAACAGGTTCCACAGGCCCCACAGGTTCCGGCGGCTGTTCTATGCCAACAGCACACTTGCGTTCACCCAGACTTCCGCCAAGCACCTCATACAAGTTTTCTGATTTCTCGAAGTAAAATGGTTGTAATTCATCAGTAACCAGGAACGCATCGAAGCCACTGAATGGGTAAGTCGATGGTTGCACCAGGTAGAGGCCTTTGCCAGAGGTGTCGTTTCCCTCACATGCGGCAACAGCCTGTTGGTACTCCGTTTGATGCGTGATAAATGCATTGACCACACCGAAGTCGCACGAGTATTTGATCCATTTGCCAGACACTTGCAGAGCACTGCCGTCAGACTCGTTGAGCCATTGCCACGGCGGCGTGTAAGTTATGGACGCGGTCCTTTGGCGATGACGTCTCGTGCAGATGACGTGAACCAATGCTCCTAAGGACACGTAAGGAAGTTAGGTCAAGCGCAGCAAAAAAAGGATGCTTGCTGCTGAGAGGTGACCCAACTCTTTCATTCTCACAGTTACTTACTCATAACATCGGTCTTTTCCTCAGTAGCGTTTGCGACGGGCGGGTGTACCTCTGTACCTTTCTCGCTGGGCGGGACATTAATTGTCACTAGTGGCGGGGGTAGAATAAGTTCAGACACACAATGTCGATCTGCCAAACTTCCACCATGTGGTTCATAGTGGGTTTCCGATTTTTCGAAGTAGAACGTTTCCAGCTCTTGACCAACTACGAATGCGTGGTACCCACTGAATGGGTTGCTCGAAGGTTGTGCTACGTGCAAACCCTTTTGCGTCGAGTCGCTGCCTTCGCAAGCTGCAACTGCTGCTTCGTAATCGGCTTCTTGGACAACAAAGGCGTATATCTTCCCGATTGCGCAATCGTACACGGTCCAGTGACCAGGCACTTCCAAAACATGCCCGTTAGTCTCGTTGACCCAGTTCCATTGAGGTGGTTTAGTTGCATAAAGGGTTCGTTCGCGATGACGCGTCACACAAATTACACGCGCAGTTTTCTCTGAAAGTTGTTGGTTTCCTTGAGCTCTTGACTTTCACTAGATTTGAGGGTACTACTCCAAATTGGCTTACCATTCTTAAAAAAGCCCTCCGGCAAGTTACTGGTTTCTGGACTCTTCTCGCGCTTTGCGCTTGGTTCTTGAAGAGATTCCGCTGTGATCAGTTGGCCAGGGGGTTTCTCTTCGTTTTTTTTCGAGCAATGGCATTGCAAAGTGCGACTGTTTTCTGCAGTTGGGGCTGGTCGACACTCGCAAATGTACTTGTCGTCCAGATTGACCGTGTCCCCTGAAGAAAGATCATTCTTCCAAGCTCATCACTAGTTAGATTTAATTCTTTTTGATCATTTTCAAGTTACGCAAAGTGTGTCATGAGTTTGCTACAGCACTGCATATGCACAGTACCAGAACATGGTGAGAACTGCTTGCTGTATACTTCATCAACTTGGTATACTTACCCAAGCAAACTCCAGCAAGTACGAGCAGTAGGAAAATACGAGTCCCCATAGTTCACTGTGACGATGGTGTTCTCGGCGGAAACTTAGTCGGTCAGTGATTAAGGAGCGAAGAAATAGAATTATATACGCAACCTTCAAAGCATTTGTGCACCGGGCAAGCAAGTTTTTCAAAGCCTTTGTTGGGCGGTGAATGTTATCGCGTTGTTGTCACTTAAGATTTATGTTTGATGGCATCAAATATGGAAAACGGTGGCGTTGTTATACGCTTGAAAAAAAACGCTGACAATGAGTAGTCTAACAGAACAGAGAAATCTGTCAGTTATTTATCATCGTCTTCGCGCACCTTTGGCTGCTTGTACTGTTTGAATGCGTGAACATGTACTGCATTATGGCAGAACTACTCGTATGTCAGTGGCCTCAATGCTGAGTAGACAAACCTGACTGTCTTGTAGTTGAGGCGTAGGAATAGTGGCAGCTGTAGCACAGAAATAAGTTTCAGCCAGGGACTGAGAAAATGTGGGTGCGGTCCACACTGCAAGGCTCTAAAACAGATACTAAAATTTTTTTGTTTTAATGTGTCTAGATTGTTCCAGATGGTTGTCAGTGTGCGAGAACGAAAATGTAGTCAGGAGTTTTCCACTGTTCCCTACTAAACATCACAAAATCTAGAACGAAACGAAGCATCAGTAGTGCCACCAGCAGCAGGACCAATCACTAGCATCTTAACTCGCTGCATACGATTTTAAGTTATGAGTAATCGTGGATTCACTGTTCGTGATTATCAATTCAACAACGACCCATCGTCATTCCGAAGAGTACGATATATTATCATGCATTTACCATGGATTTGATTATGACTTTGCGATTGGGCGTAATGAAACTCGATTCGATCTCCTATGCGGAATGCGTGTTAGAAGCTGAGTTTTGTCGTTCCTATGCATTCGATTGGGCTTCACGCAGTTTCCAGAGCGAGAAGCAAGTGCTTCTTCATGTTCCCTCTTATTGATTCACGCTGACACATGTGGGGCCATCGACCTCACATAAATGACACTTACTGTATATTAGATAAGCCTTGTTAGGTACCTGTTAGCCTCATCTTCGAGTATTTCTATCCGGTGATGAGTTTGTAGGCTCTCGTGTTTCTACAGTAGTTGCGCCACGAAGAGACGATCAGCGAAGCACATACTGGCGTATAGCGATTTCATCGAATCGATTTGCAACTACGCAACCCTCAAGCATCTGATCCCACTTCGAATGCAGTCATCACTGCATTTGAATTGCTGCGTTTGCTTCATACGCCTACCATTCTATTTGGGCTCCGTCGGAACCGATCTACTTTGGCTCTCTTGCCGTCATTATAGTCTTGCTATTACGCCTGTGCTCGCATGAGCCCTTGAAGCTACCGTACTGTGATCTGGTACTGATTCCCAAAACTATGGCATCATTTTGGATGGGGATGACTAAAAAAAATCTTGAGTAGCCTTTGCTTTGTAAAATACAGTTGCTGACAGCTCCTATACCACGGGAGAGGGCCCTATCTTAATATTAAGATTTTCTTATTGACTCTTACTATTCGGGAATTTTGGAAAGTTTATAAGATTAGTTTGAGTGTTTACTTTGTCCATTTTGACTTTTACTAAAAGAGCTCAAGCCTTTTACAAGTTGACTCCCGGCCGCTATAGCGGCCCCCACGCCTGTTAGAGCTTTAGTGCATAGCTCAGAGATATTGCTCTCACTCTAATCGTTAGATGTTCCGATTTCGGGAGGGTGTGCATGGACGTAAATGGCAATCATTGTTTTCCCTCTCACCCAAGCAAGATCTTGCGGCTGTCCCATGGTTCATCTGCGCGACAGCAGCGCTCGGATTGAAGGAGCCATGATTTTGGTGGTCTTGCTCGGTGGATCTGTTTTTCATGTTTTTTCCTTTTCAAAATGGCATCGTTGCGATTATTGTGGGGTATTGGCGCTGAACAAGATTTTCAGACGTAACGGCCGTCTGTGTTTGATTCCGGGCAGCCTAACATCATGAATGGTCAGTGGAGCCTGTGCGTGATCGATCTACCATGCCCAAGGTGCCTGCAGAGGCTACAGTATTTTAATTGTTGCCCATCCATAGCCATTAGAGCCAGCCATCAAAATAAAAACGCGAAGCCTGACCTACTCGCGTCAGCATGACCAGATGCACGGTTCGATGTATGTATTCTGCTCATTGCTGCCCCACTGACTGCTGAGCTGTCCATGCACCACGTGGGAAACGCACCTCCGTGGGTGTAATATCCTAAAGAAGCTCGCCATCAAGTGGCTTTGCATCTAGGTGGAACAAAAGCAATATTATGGAACACATTTGTCATGCAAGCGGATTTTAACGCTTGAACAGGCAACGAGCCATGCTTTGTTTTGTGCCGTAGTCATTAATCACTCCTGTTTGTGACTCGCCTGAGCGAACTTTTGGCTCGTCATGAGAACTCTAAACATTGATAGCATCTGACATCATGCTGTTAAAATATTGTCAAGTTTTTCTCGTCATTTATCACTGACTTACGCGGCATGTTTGTATCGACTGCGGGAATCGATGCACAATTTACTTCTAAAGTGATCGAGAGCACTCAACAGACTTGCGACAAAACCAGTCTATGCTAAGAGAATGCGCCGTGTTTGGCCATGCTCATCACATGTTGGCCAAAAAATAAGACAGCGGGATGAGAGCGCCACATTAAAACATCAAAATGACGTTCATCGATTGCTGTGGTCTAGGCATGGCTACTGGATACTCAAACCAACTGTTCGTCTTCATCTTTTGGTATCCTGTCCTGCTCTAGCCCTCTAACAGGGGCAACCCATGAAGTAACATTGGTTTTAAAAAGTTCTATCCGAATCATGCGTGTCAAACAAACGTATCCGCCTTTTCCTTCAAGTCTCCTTTGAAAGTGCAAAGCGGGGTGTTAGCACAATCCGAAAATTTTTCTAAAATCAAAGAATGTTTGCCCCATTGCATTTTGACCTTTCATAAACCAGATGTTCCCTCTGTTCGAGATCTATTCAAAGCTGGTGTCAAACCGCTATCTCTACTTGCATTGCATTGTTTCTATAGCGGCTGTTCCCTGTTAGAGGAGGGCCTGCCACCTGTTGCTACCATCGCCAGACCAATAAGATTTTATGATCTCACTGCTATTTACAAGACGGTCGATAGCCTTCTTTCAAAACGCCTTCTTTGCATGATCGCGATTGGCCTAGATTGGCAATGCTGTTCTACACTGAACACCTGGCGGGACCTAATCAACTACTGTAAAGCGTGTCAAGGTCAAAACAGCGGAGAGACTCAGTTTTGCAAATCATTGAATAGAGATTGGCCGTACTATTCTCCCAGGCTAAGCTGCATCGAGTGTAAAATGAATAAGTTGCCGACTCGCGTTTCGTCAATTATGATCTACAGTAATGTCGTGCGTCCTACAACAAATGTAATCTTTAAAAAAGCCGATAGCTCCAAAGGAAGTGCATTCATACGTGTCACTCGAGCATGATCACCATGTTCATCCATGTTTCACTACATCAGCGAACGCATGTATGCGCACTCAAGGGTGACGAGACTATACACAAAATGATTTACCAGGCTGCGAGTCGAACTCTTGCCTGGGCGGTCAGACCAGGATGCTTCTCGGCCTTATCGTTCGGCTACTAGATTTTCGATACTGCAAATTGTACGCATCGTCAGGGTGTGTCTCTATCTTGGGTGTACAGCAGGAGCACTATCTTTCGTGTCTTCCTGTCAGTGACCAGAAGACCAGACAGAAGTGGGACTATTAACCTGGCGTCACTTCGAAGGCCATGTGCGCGACCACTTGACTGTCCTGGTTTTTTTTCTAAATCACACCACACCGTCTAGGTCTATTTTTGAAACAAATACCATATGGATGCGCACGCACTCGCTATCATCGTTTGTTCCTTCACCTGACTGATCGTAGACTGAATATCGTATAGAGCGTGAAACTCTATCTACAGCAGCCTTGCGCTGATCAGAAATCAGAACTCGCTGCAGTACTTGATGAAGTCTAGCAGTCATCAACGCTTCTCTCGTCCAGCTTCTCGTAGCTGTTGTAGACCCATCCCTGATCTTCTTTATAATAGGAAGTCAGATTTCTTCCCACTTGGAACGCGTACCATCCACTCCAATAATGGTTGGCTGGCATGGTCACTTCGTAGCCTTTGTTACGACACGCACTCCAGACGCTCAGGTAACTGGTCGGTTGCACTTTGAAGGAATCCACTACGCCGTATTTGCATTTAAATTGAGTCCATTTTCCAGGCAGCTCGACTTGCTTGTTATTTTCGTACAACCAGTCCCAACTTGGCTTTGATGTGACGGACGAAAGCAGTCCAGTTCTTTGTTTTGCACATATAACGTACGCTGTTGCGTCTAGAAATGGAATTTATTCCATGTTGTCTTCTTGATTTTCCGCTCCAATTGCTGATTAGCATCATTCGATCATCAGTGCGAATCTGATCATCTCAGGCAACCATCTAACTCAAGGGTAAGTGCTAGAGGGGAAGGCAAATGCAAAAACAAAAGAATTCAAACTTCGACTTATTCTCGTCAATCCAATAATTTTGCATCCCATTTAAACCTGTCTTACCTCCTAGTTTTTCCTTTGTCTTATTGTTTTTCTCAGCATCCCAAGGACTGAAAAAATCCTCCACGCCACCACTGCCCAGAACTTGTCCCAGGAATGGTATAGACGGCATTTTCGGGAAGAGGTTCTTCAATGAGCCTGGGTTAAATTCGACAACTGGGACTGTAAGGAAAGAGAAAATGACCAACTTACAAGCAACAGTGCACTGAGGTCACTTACACGGAAACACAGTGCCAGTCTCGCCTCCACAAATGGCTGCAAAAGTAAGGGAGCAGTAAGCATACAGTAGTGTCTGACATTGACAGTGCATACGATGTACCGGAACGCGCTCCTGAGCGCATCTATCTCAACCCTACTTTAGGCGGTTAGAACCCGTATATGAGATGCCAGAGTCCCCTTTGCCAAAAGACAACTCACGCTTCTTTGCCATTTCGCAGTACGCTGTGCCAGTTGTATCCGAACAGGGCCTTGTTTCCCACAGCCCAGCTGTTTTGATATCAGCAGACAAGCACGTGCCATTCTTCGTGGGCCCAATGAGATTAGCCAATGTCATAAGGACGTTGCTAGTCTGATCAGTGCCATCCAAAAACTTCCACCCGTTCTCTGTGGTGTAGGCACCCAACCACAAATGGCCATTGGTACCGACTGCCAACCAATTGGGGATGTAGTATCTGCAGACATAGATCTTCTACTATATGAGAGTCGCTTGCCCTCATCTTACTTACGTCATAATAGCGGTGGCTATGGACTGTTCCATAAGTCCGTTGGGGATGGAAATGTAAGCAGTGGGATCAGTCTTCTTGCACCACTCTTGAATATTCCAGAATGTGTCAAGTTTCGCTGGCATTTTGGGCATTAAGTAGCAATGACCGCTGACAAAGCCGGCTCCGATCCAACCTGGAGGACAAGCCAGGGGACATTTGTTGCTGAAAAAGAACCCTTGTGCGTCGTTGCCACGGCGGAGAAATCTGCTCGGATTGCAGATTGAAGGCACACAGGGTGATGTGCACTAGCCTGCAGGTGTGGCATAAGAGCGCTCTCAGGTAATTGCTGCTCAGTTGGAGCTAGTTACCTTCAGGTTAAGCATGCATGTTTAGAAACACAGTACCCACCTCGTATCACCGCCAAACAAGTTCGTGAAGAAGTTTCCAATGCCCGTCAGCGCGTTGTCGAGCAAACTCTCACCAAAAATCTGCCCAACAAATGGAATAGAGGGCAATTTGGGGAAGAGATTGGTCCATTGAGACAGTTGCATGGATATTGGGCTAACTAGAAACCAGAAGACGAGATTAATTTATGTTGCGTGAGATACAATGCGGCTTATCTTACTTGGCAACATTCCTCCAGTTCTACCACAGACACCTGAAAAGTGAATTTCAAAGGGAAAAATTCCGACAACCTTGAATTTTTTCAGTTTGCCTTTGCTTAGAGATGGTATCTATGTCTGCAGTTTAGGAGTAAGAATTTTGCACAACAGGAAAAGCTTCTGATCATTCATGCCTACAGTAGATGCGCAAGAACAGGAAATCTGATGATGCTTTGGATGTCAAAGAAACATACGTCTTTTCGGCATTTCGCAAATGGCGGCTCCAGTTTTTGTGGAGCATGGATAAGTCTGCCACAAACCCAACGTCTTGATATCAGCGCCCAAGCAAGTAAAGTTCTTTTGCGACCCAATGACGTTAGCGGCAATCATCAAAATGCTGCTGCTCTGGTCGGTGTCATCCAGAAATTTCCACCCATTGTCCGTTGTATAACCGCCCAACCACAGAAAACCATTGCCAGCAACGCCAAGCCAATTCAGTGAGTATTGCCTAAAATTTAATGAAGATCAAAATTAGAAACGACAGGTCGGTTACAAAAATTTTTTTCAGCTGTAGAGTGAACGCAACCCATCCAAAAACAGAAACCGTACAAAAAAGAATAAACATACAAAGCCACTGGTGTAGCGACCGCTTGTTCCATCAAACCATTAATAACCATAATATAAGATGACTTCTCGGCTTGTTTGCACCTCAGCTGTTGGTTCCAGAAAGTATCCAACTTTGCGGGTTGAGCGGGCAAGAGGTAGCAGTTCTCGCTGAATCCAAATCTCGTCCATCCTGCGGGACAAGCGTAGGGACAACTCTCATCTCTGAAGCATGACATAGGATATAAGCGGTCTGGATAGCCCGGGGAGCAGTCTTACTCCTGTTCAGTAGCAGTTTCATCTCCTTTGCCAGATTTCTCAGTTTCCTTGATGGTTTGATTTTGAGGCGACACGATCACAGCGCGGTCAGGCTGCTTCTCGTTGCAGCGGCATCTCATCGTGAATTTGCCATCAGTGCCGCTGGGTATCTCGTAGCAATCGCACTTGTAATTGTCTTCAAGTGCCCCAGCTGCGTTGAGGGCCTGGGATAATGCATTGTCGCGGATGACTCGTTTTTGCGCTCCTATAATCAGGAGGTTATTTGAAACGCGCAGCAGTGCACATCAGAGCACTGACCCTGAACGTTAGCTATCACACTGTTAGCAGAAGAGGTAAGTATCTCAGGATGTGAGGTTGCGAAAGCCTATGCATATTATACCGTAAGAGTCATATGGAGTGCTTGTTGCTGGTGCACTACATCTGTCTAACACACCTTTTAGTCACATAGCTTACCGCAATATGCCACTGATATGAATAGAATTAGGTAAATCCTGATCATCATTTACCCGGTCAGAGTTCGCCTGCCTCTCACTCAGTCAGCAGTAGCAGCCCGTTTGCACCAGTCAGAACTTCTTTTTAAAGTCTTCTAAGGCAAGCATCAATGGCCTCGGGCATTCTGGGTTTAATAGGCTGATGCCACTCGTTTCGCAAACCTGCTCATCCCAAATAAGTGATGGGTACAGCATATATCTTGCTTTATTTATTGATCTGGGCTAGCTGGCAGGGCATTGCATCAATGCATAATCGCACCACGCAGCAAAAAAAAACTTTAGTGTTTTTTGTAAGGCTTATTTTACTCTTTTGATCAACCTGGCAGCACACATTATACAAATGCCAAGCCAAAGTTATATGTCATGCCACTTATGTGCTCTTTGGCTAATTACAGTATATCTAATATTTTACTCTTGCCGAAGAACATATGAATGTGCACTCAAAAACAGCAGGCAGAATGGCATTGGGTCAGGAGGGGGGCAGGCGCGTGGTCGACAGCTCACACGAAAAGCACGTAGATGATAAATAAGGCGAACGCGAGCGAAGATCAAGGACGTCACAGCTTAGGCATGTTAGTGATGTAAAGTGAGAGTGTAAAGGTAGTGATAGAAAATTTGAGAGATCATAGCAACGGGGTGGTTTCTGGTGTGCGGTCGTTATCAAATTTGTCTTCGACATATGCTGTATTAAAAACAAAGCAACGTGTGATTCTGCCGTCGAGCAATATCAACTTCCACTGCGCCAAACAATCGACTACAATAGAAAGTTCAGTGTCCAGGTTATGAAACTAGATGAAGTGACATCTTGTAGTCGTGTAGGTATCCTACCTTGCCACGGGTCTGACCCGGTGTTCGGTCTACGTGAAGACAAGAGACGAAGAGAAGGCGGCTGTTCTTGGCACAGGCAGAAACAGAGAGTGAGTAGGAAAAAGGGCATCCACATGAACCAAAGAACGAGACAGGCCCAAACTGGTTAGACGCATAAATGAGACTTATGCTAATGAGCAACCGGTTAGGCCATGAACCCCATTATCACTACAATCTTTCGAAATGTCTTTATTAATTGAGTATTCTCGACGCCTTGAGATTTCAAACCCATACCAACATCGCGCGTGAATTTCTGATATGACAAAAACATGTTTTCTTCTGGGTATGAGGTCAAAGATTGTCTGTCGGTTCATTACCGACGGCATGTACTGTAGTTGTAGAGGAAACCCACTAAAGAGGCGCACAGGGTCCGAGGCTAGAACACAGCGCCTTTGAGCGCTTGTCTTTCTGTCAGGAATAGTCTCGCGACTTTCGGTGCAATGATGGAGCTATCAGCTTGCCTACAAATGTTGACTTCCTACAATCTTGAGACATCGCATTTAAAATCATAGGACTGTGTTTCTCGAAAGTCTCCGGAAAAAATCCAGAAACTTGTTGCTAGGCTATTGGCCATATCTGCCTAACCCTTGGTCATAGAAGGATCAAAAATATATCGAAATGACCGCAAGGTTATAAGCTATCAATAGTTTTTTAAAAATTCATATGTCCAACCATTCGTGAGGTATTCCCGCCAGAAGTCAAAATTTAAATTTTTCTACACATACTTGTGCGAATAACTCGAAAATAGAAAAACGAAACTGCCGGTCAAATTTTCACCATAAGAGCCCCTTGTACCCGCTTTTATAAGACATAGGTATGTTATATACCGTACTTTGTCTTTACATGTTAGAGTCAAATCACAAAAAATCGCCAAAATTCCTAGCTACAGTTTTATTTCTCGATTTTTAGACTTCGATCGCAGGGTTTCATAGAAACCGGACGTAGCCTATCTCGTAGACCAGAAAAAATGCTACAAGTCTAGCCTTGTCTCAGGTTTTAAGTCACAAAAAATCGCGTTCCGGGGGGTTATTTCTAAAGTGTGGGAATTACAGCTCGCGACGCACCCGCAGCTATTTTTTGAGGGTCTGCGGCCGCGCACGCGCTTTCGTTGCAGTCGCAAACAGTCGCAGACGCGTCCAAGCCGCACCGCCACAGAGATCGACACCTTAGAAATATGAGCCCTGTACGCGGCTCTTTGTGACTTATGAACAAGTTAAGATTCGTAAGGGGCGACCCTAACAGAAACCCTGTATGCGTCCCAGATCTGTGTCTCACGATCAGACTTGCATGGCTGAAATCGGCCATTAGATTAGTTGATTCGGAGTTTGAGGGACCTCTGCACAGTTTCTTAGATTAAATGGGCCAAAATGCATTTTCTTTCTGGGGGCCAAAAATTGCTCAAAAACCTGGTCAAAAATACATGCTGACACCCACCTTAAAAATTTACTGTAAGGCCGCTGTGTACAGTATGTTCCCAGCCTAGATCCTATCGCAATTTCGTCTCACCAGGGCAGGGTTTCGAATAAACGTGGTACCGGTATGTCCTTTACTGGAAGGTGGCGCTTACGTACTTTGATTGTCTTCGGCTAGCTTCAGGTGGGTTTTACCAGAACTACATTTGAATTCCGCTGATAGTAGCCATTTTAAAATAATTATTTTGCCAAGTGAGTAGCCGCAAAGACCTTGTTTTCGGTGTGTCTTCTTTGCCATTGACCCTCCAGTCCCTGTAGCCTGCTGCTAGTGAGGCGTCCCTTTGATGCTGGAACAAGTCTGAGGCAAGAGCACTGCATAAACTAATAACCTGACGAATTTAGAACCTGTCGCCCTCTCTTCTGTATGTCATTACCACATAACCAAAAGCAGGTATGCGCACTCGATGAAGTGACACATCTCACCAAATATTGGCAAGGCAGAGGCCTACTCTGACTACCTGAATCTGCAAGAGTGCCAGCGCCCTATCGAGCCCTCTGCTAGGCTTATACCAGAAGCAGCCGGCAATGCCACTGCCAAAATTGGCCTGATGCGTGTCATTCGACTAACGATTGATTGTCTGGTCTTTGCTCACCCCCCTCCCCAGAAAGCGCAAATACAGCATATGGTGCAATGTACTGGATCGTGCAATGCCTGGGTGATTTACTAAACAATACTGTAGAAAGCTGAAATTGCTGCGTCGTCAGACGCAGTTGCCACAGCACCGACTCGAGTTCATCTAACTTCTAACAGACAGTCGCTAGTTCGTAAGTAGGCCAAAAAAAGTATATGTAGAAGCAGAGCAAGTGACGAAGGCGCAACCCTGTTACGAATGATATCAATCATTACAGTGCGTGCCCGGAGATCATCCATGCGTGCGATAAATATGTCAAGCTCTTTTTATGAAGGCTCTAGGCTGGAAAACTCGGACTCCTCGCGTCACCATGTTTGCTGCAGGCAGAACTTGCTAGAAATTTTCGGCGCGAGATGTGAATAGGCACATCAACAATAAAAAAGCGAACAAAGAGACAACAAATCTTCAAGTTTTGCGTACTCCTCACTGAGCATCGAATGCAAAAAAACTCGTGAACTGGATCGACTATAAGTTTTCTGCCGCGTTGAACTCGGTGTTTCCACATCAAGTGTCATAAAGTGCTCCCTGAAATACGGATATGCCGTAACTATAGGATGCCATAAAACTCTGTTTTGCATCTGCAAAGCAATGAATTTTTTCTCCCTGGCGACCTGCCGACTATATCCCGCAAAATAAGCAGGAACGCTAACAGCAATGTGATTGATCTCAGAAAGCTGCAGGCTCTCCGAATTGATATTTCCTTTAGCCAAAACTCTCATACGTTTTTTACTCACTGATTGCAGAATACTTCTTTGCATCACTCAATACTTAAGTTTTTAAAACAGCAAAACAAGGCTAAAAAAGGCACAGGATTTTAGTCTGACACATCAAGGGACACAGCGCAGTTTTAAATCTACTGCCTATTTTTCATGCGACTACAGTCGTAATAGCTAATGTATAAAAATGGTATAGTGAAGATTAGCCTGACAGCATTCTGATTTTCTGGGCATCTCTAGCATTTGTCAACGCTCACGTCTTTCAGTAAATCATAGGAAACGGATAACCAGCCAGAATTGCGTCTGAAGAACGGTTTGATGTTTGAATTGACTTCGAATGCGTACCAATCGCTGATTAAGTAGTTGGATGGTTGAGTCAAGTCGAAGCCACGCTCAATGCAGCCATCAAGGGCAGCTTTGTATTTGGATGCTTGCACGATGAATGAATCTACTAGGCCATAAGAGCATTTGTGCTTGGTCCACTTGCCGGGGATTTGCACCTTGCTGCCATCCTTCCACATCCAGTCCCAACTAGGCTTCGTAGACGAGGAGGCGCTGCCTGAACGTTTGGTGCAAATTACGTAGGCGGTGGTATCTAATATTGGAAAAGTTGGTGTGTAGACGTTGCTTTTGTTATTAATTCGTCCTCTAAATTTGCGCACTTACCACCGAAAAACGCATCTTCTTTTTCTTCCTCCCCAGTTTTTTCTGGTGCTGCTAGCAGCGGTGCCGCTTCACTGAAATTTATGCATAGCTATGAGATCGTGAACGCAAGAAAGGGTTGAGAAAATCACCTACCCGGGTTTCGTTTCATTGCCTCCTCCACTAGGACCTTCAACTAGTGTATTATTGCTTCAATAGAAATCGAGGTCAGCGAGGTAAGAGAAAACATTGGGTCAGAAGCTTACCCGTGGGTTTCAGGTAAAGGAGTAGCTGTGGCCGCAATGATCTCAGGTTTGCTTTCACTTAAAAAGGAAAATAAAGATGGTCATTGCGCAGTTCATGCATTACTGTGCACCTGATTACCCAGGTGCTGTTTCGGCACCACCTTGCGGTTCTTTGGTACCGCTTGGTGGGACTGGAGTTCCAGTTGCTGGTTCTGGGGTTCCAGTTGCTGGTTCTGGGGTTCCACCTGCCGGTTCTTTGGGGCCACCTGGTGCTCCTCCTTCAGGACCTCCTGGAGCGCCTTCGTTGCCTCCTGCACGATTGGGTGTGCAGTGGCATTGAAGAGTCTTGATATTGTCGTCACTTGGTACTTGGTGGCAAGAGCACGAATACTGATTCTGCTGCACACCTGCGGCGTTTAGGGCCGCACCAAGGGCCGGATCATCCTTGGGAAAGGCTGAAACAATGCATTTTCTCCGAAGAGCAGCCAAAAGTCTATCCACGCTCTACGCAGACAGAGGCAACTCCCACTAGCCGTATGCATGCATGCTGTGCTGGACCCTTGCTTGCAACAATGCGCCAGATAACGTTAACCAGTATGATTTAGCAAACCTCTCATACAGGTCAAGGGATAAATCTCTGTTTTCTAGACTTTAATCCACAAAATTAAAAATGCAATTGCCTTGCTTGAAAAAGATTGACAGTTGGGGGGGGGGAGGGGGAAGCAGTGATAGAGGCTCATAGCTCAGCAAGCTCTCATATTTTGTCGGACTCCAACAGCAAAATTTTTGCGTGAAACGCAAGACAAGAAATAGAAAGCTTACCCAAGCAAGTCACTGCAAGCGCAGCAACAAGACAGAAGGACCAAACGAACCTCATTTTCAATGCACTACCAGTGGTTCTTGAAGAGGTACTGAAAGAACGTCTTCGTGACGTCTGTTTATATTCCTCTAACGGGCTGGCCTAGTTTCTCGCTAAGTAGAAGAATGCAGCATCACAAATTGCTTAGGTCGGCTAGAAATTATATTTGTGCACACATATCTTCCAAAACTAGTTATGTCAAGTTTTGGTGCACCCAAGCATGAACTGAAGACGCCTGATTGAGGCGCTCAGCAGGAGTTTTCAGACAGACAGGGGGTGCGAAATAACACGAGTATGGGGTGTCATGGGCCGCTCATCCCATCTTTGGGAGAGGATAGGATTTGGGACAGGATTTGGATCCCGCGTCCCGCCCGGTCCTGGGATAGGGGTGTCGCAACTCATCGGGGAGCTGTCTCTTGAAGTACGACGCTGAAATTTCTATTTCTAATCTATTCAAATACGAGCATTCTGGGATTGGTCAGACAGCAGCAACCACAATATCCTGCCTTAGCCTACTGATCAATAACGCTGGTCATCAAAAACTGCTTTAGCATTTCTCAAATGGCACACATTGCCGAGGCTCCTGACTCTTCAAGGGTATGCCAGATGTCTTTTGGTAATACTCAGTCAAGTCGGTGCCAACTTGGAACGGGTGCCATCCGCTCAATACGCTATCGCCTGGCTGAGCAGTCTTGCAAACTTTTTTGCAAGCCTGAGCAACAGATTAGTCATTTTCGACCACGACTGCATGCGCCTCGCCAAATGAGCAGCCATATTTAATCCATTTTCCACGCACGCTGACATCCTAGTCGTTTTCGTCTTTCAGCCAGTCCCAGTCAGAGGCCGTATTCTCGATGCGTTTTCCAGCGAGATCTTCCGCTCGCCGAGCACTTTTTCATTGAGATGACTGGGATAGCTATTCTCGAATGTATTTCTGTCACTGTTTTCCTGTCACCGAGTCTAATTTCAAAGTCACTGAGCAAAGATGGTACGAAATAATATTCTCAAAAATATGTTAATGGGAAAACTTTGTTGCGATAACAGGGGTGACAGGGTAAAAGTTCCAGCCCTGTTAAGAGCGCTTCGAAACCTTTTGCAGCGAGGTCTAATGAAGTAATTTTATGTAAATGTCGCATGCATTAATATCAAGGGCCCTAAAATTCATGATTATCACTGTGGGATGGCCGGGTTTTGCTGACGAAGCAGTTATCCTGGGTCTAGGTGATTTCTTGGATAAAATGTGGGGTGACTATCGACTATCGCAAGCTGTGCTGTGTAACTTGCCGAAAGAAGAAAACTCTGCAGAAAGCTTTGCCAAAAAGTGAGGCAAAGCAGCTACTACTTCTATCAGCTGGTTTCTACACCTGTAGCTGTGTTCTACACCTCTTTTGAAGAATTAAGATCACCTTCACACAATGTCACGAACAGGGATCCTGAAAAGGCGCTAGTTCACCATTTGCTGAGCCTTTAGTCCGTCTTGAAGCAGGCTCCGCTTTTCTGCACTTTCGTCTCATTTTGTCCAGGCCTCTGCGTCTTCTAGATTCAAGTTCGCTTTCCTCGTGTCTTCTCCAAGGTTGTCTAGGAAACATTTCTTTAGTCCTGCCGAGATTTGTCCTGGCTTGCAATGGTTTTTGAATATCAACAAAAGCAGCGATGACCCTGCTGAACGCTAGTTTGATTCCTTGCGTCCACATCGCGCAGAGCATAATTGTAATAAATGCGATGCAGAAGGAAATCAATTAGAACCATTGCCTTTTAGGATATGGTAACTTGTATACATGACTTCTCCGAAATCCCGATAATAACCATTTGAGCCCCTACCCAACCCGAGTACATGGGGGGAGTATGACCGTTTCACACTGCGCTTGGGTCAGTGGCAGGAATTCAAAGTTTTGATGTTTTTTGTGACCTCATAAAACGACGTCAAACTTTTTAAAAATGAAAAATTTGCTTCCTTTGTAGTGATTTTTCAAAGCAGGAGGGCAGAAGTGTACTTCGTACAGTATTGCTGACAAAGACCGCTAGATAGTCAAAGCCAACACTGTTCTTGTGCGCCGAGAATACGTTTCTTTTTATGACTATAACTACAGTATGCTGAAAGTATGCTGTAGTAAATAACATTCATACGTATACTCAAACAAAAGTTCAAAAATTATGCTTGCTGTGTTTGCTTGAATAGATATTTCAAGTCATCCAATATGAGTCCAATTGCCTTTGAGCAAGCCAACGTAAAATACTGTACATACAAATGAGTAAAATAGATTGTGAGCTCCGAGAATCCGCATCAGGCTCCGTAATTGATAAAAGGCTTTACCAATAAAAGCTTTATCGTTTGCTACATATTTTATCCTGCCTTCTGACACCTAACCAGCCGTACCCCACCCAGTAGAATATCCTGCTACTACCTACAGTATGTGTATGCTGCGAAGCGTAGTCACACTGCACCGTCTGCCATGTCAGGCATTTACCATGCTAAGGGACTTCATACAGCACCTCATAAAAGACTTTTTAGCGCACCCGCTTTGAAAAATCACTACAAAAAAGCAAATTTTTCATTTTTTTAAAAATTTATCTTTTTTAAGGATATTGATCAAGGGGCATGTTTGAGTGAGATTATCTCTGGCAAGCTCCATAACAGGTCCGGCACCAAAGTTTTGCACCTTACACCACAGCCCACTCCAGCTCCAACATTGATTTGATGCTGTTTAATAAAATCTAAACATATCTTAAAGTTTAAGAAAATATTTTGCCAAAAATTAGTGCTCTTCATTTCAAAAACAGAAAATCAAAAAACCTTAACGGATTGTGAAAATATTGCAAAGCGTCTGACGTCGTCGGTTTTTGCAGTCACAAAAACCATCAAAAGTTTGAATCCGCCACCGACGCCAGCCCAGACGCAGTGTGAAGCGGTCATACTCCACCCGTGAACTCGCGTTGGGTAGGGGTTCAAATGGTGTGGTTATCATGTGGATCTCGAAGTCACGAACTTAACATCATAAAAGGCAAAGGTTCATCAGCCGCCCAGCGTTTGACCGGGGCCCCGACTCCGACCCCGACCCCGCGAGGTTTTGCCTACCCCGACCCCGAAAAATTATGGGCGGGGTCGGGGTCCAAAAATTGTATGCTAACAATAAGGGCAAATTGATTATTTTCCTGAGCTAGCTAAGAAAGAAGGTATGTGAAGATCAGGAAAATTCTGACGAGGAGGAAAATATGGAATCTGAGCCAGAGGGTGTATCTGATAACGATGAAAACTAGGAATGAAGAAGACTCTGCATGGACCTACATATTTACATATAACTTAAATGCTCAGACGCTCGCTTACTTTGCCCTAATTTAGTCTATAAGACATGCATTATTGCTCGTCTAAAATATTTTTTTCCCCAAAGGAAAAAGTAGGTAACACTCTAAATCCGCTACATATACACGTGTAGCCTACGTACTAGCCCACTTGGGCTTAAATACTCAGTCAGCCCCGACCCCGACCCCAACCCCAGCGGGGGGTTACCCTAGCCCCGACCCTAGAAATAGTTGACCCCTGTCGAACGCTACAGTCGCCCTAGGCTGGGTCGTCTAGGCTCGTAAATTACAAGAAGTACTGTGCGCCATCGAAACTGCGCTTTCACGCTCACCCCAACTTTCCATCCACCAAGTTTTGTTTCTAGAATAGCACAGCTCCGTTAGGCCTTTCTTCAGTCACCTCATAGGAATGTTGAGGTGAGCTAGCTCGGAAATATTTCGACCACCTCATTGGAAATTTAGGAATGACCTCAACGGGTTTCTTTAGTCAGCTCACTGCTTTCCAGCCAACTTTCGAAAATATGGCCTCTGCTAATCAGGTTGATCATTCTCTAATCGTCGATGGAAATCGTCTGGTGCGGTCGGTACCGACTCCAGGACCTCAGCTACCTTCGCCCCTCTACAATACGTTCTGCTCGCGTATTCTTGCACGACCGATCCGGTGTAGAGGGGTCTGCAAGTCCGCACAGTAAACTCGGTACGTTGAGATTGTCTGTGTTTGTGCCGCGCAGTGAGTGATTCGAACCTGCAGATACTCGCGCCGGGAGGGGATATCACAACAACATCTGGGAGGCACCGCTGGGGTGTTGACGCAGAACAATCATCCCCACAAAACCTCCCCCTATTGCGCTATGTATCGCAACATTTACAATTATTTAGAAGCTTCCTGTCGTCTGTGCTCTATGTACATATGGGTTCCTGTTGTTTTTCTGGCTTTGCATGTCAGATATGCTGTCAATTTGTCTTCGCCGTCATTGCTACGAATACCACTGTATCTATTACAAGTTATGGATGTCTTCCATCCGAAGCCATTTCGATCTATACTGCGTGAGAAACAAGAAATAGAAACGATGAAAAACATGAATCCTGAGCGGGACTCGGACGTGCGCCCTCGACATTGCAAGTCTGGTACACTAACCTTGTTTACTACTGTAGAATCGAGGACTGCGCAAATGCGGGCAGACAGCATCACCCAGCCTCATTTAGGCTCGAATGAATTGGAAATTTGAGATAATGAAAACGGCTCACTGTCAGATTGGAATTCAGAGCAAGAACCAGAATGAACAGCTGCCTACTTATCGCTATCATAATGCTATCCTTTCTTTGGTTGCTTTTGTGAGACCAATGAGCCCGATGATGCATTGGGCTGCACCATATCACCACAAGGGAGTGTTTATCATCCATTCCATCCAGCGCACTAACAGCACTCGAGTCGCGAATCTGCTTACCTTCCCTAGCTGTCCGTATCTCCCCACCTGTCCTTTTGTTTGCACAGTCACCTTCTCCATTGCCAGCCTACCCTCCGTGCGAAGCGCCCTTTGTGCGGTGCCTATTCAAGGAGAAAATTTAGTTAGCTGCTGTTGTCACCAGGAGACGAAGCAAAGGAGTTATAATTTCTGGAATCATGGCCAGTCAGGGTGATAAGGACGGGAGACATATTCAAGAGTTTCGAAATGAAGTCTCGCAGTTACGACGAGAATTGGCCGTTCGTCGATTGCGCGTGTCAGAAACTGCAAATGATTTAGTCAAGTGCGTGGAATAACTGTTTTAGAGCCGATGTGAAGTGACTTTGAAGCGAAGATTTCTCTCTAAGTTAGGACTTTCCGACAGTAGGTCAGGCTGGAAAATTTTAGTAAATTAGCTCCCAGTCTGTGTATTCAGCCAAATCGATTTCTTTCCCATAAGTCAGATTTTTATATTCCAGTAAAGACCTATTTTTTGGACTATAATTACTTTTTGTTTTTTTTAGGTTTATTCAAGTGCATCAAAATGAAGATGTTCTGCTGAAAGGATTCAATGACAAGAATACCAATCCATATAACCAATCGTCGGATTGCTGTACTTTGTCCTAGTAGGCATACCGTTCGAACTTCTGGCTGTTCGGTGTGTGATGTATTAATGCTTCGAAAATCTATCATTAGACAAAAAATGCGATACTTGGCTGAATTTTAAGCCATTCGACTGGTTTTCCAAGCGATTAAATCCCCATATTCTTAATATTCTTAATTAAGTGTTACAGAAAGTGCTTTGGTAGAGTAATAATAATAAAAGATTCCTAGACGCTAAAAAAGAATGGCAGCCATAAAGTTGTGTATGACTGCAATCTGGAGAGGCAATCTTGCAAGCCGTTGCGCCGAACTTGACAAAACAAAAAATTGGTAAAAAAAATTGACAAAAATTCCCTGATATAAAAATTTTTTAGGGGAATTTTCTTAGTCATATAGTTTTGGCTAATCGATTACAGCCGAAATCTCTCCCTCACCAATCTTACAGCAAAAACAGTAGGCAATGCTGCGTTGGTGATGATGAATTACACAGTTCTTTTACCATTCAGTCGAGTCACCATATAGTCACACGATAATGTCACAGTCTGATCATTATCACAGGTTTTCAAAGTCCCGAATTTTTTCCCTGTACTTTGTGTGTTATTTTGGGTCCGCTTATTATCACGCTGATTTCAGCACAGTCCGCTTACAGTCACATAAATTTCTTTCCCAATGGGATTAGGATCAGAAGTGTCACATTTACACCCTTGGCAGACTAAGCAAAGCGCAAAATCATCAGAAATTAAGATTTTTCCAATGAAACGCGCAAATTTTGGGGATGGCACCTTGTGCTTCAGCTCTGATTTGACTGACTCGCATAATTTAACCTTCGTTAAGTACAAAAACTGCTTGAAAAAGAGTTGCGTCTTTCAAATGGTTAGGAATACACAAAAATGGTATGATTTTGCGAGAAAAACGCAAAAAAATTCAGGTTTTGCGATTTTAGAGTGTACTTCGGCTTAGTTACAGTCCGGATATTGTCACATTTTCTTCCCGTCCGGGTGTTCTGGTGATACTGCGGGCTCGACTGTATCTTCGACTTCATGAAAAGCAGCATATTGCAGACAATTAAATGCCTAGGCCAAAGTGCGGGTAGTCTGAATATGTTGTAGAAGTCTAAGAGAAAAATTACAATTATGCGCAGTAAAATGCGTCTTGGGGTGTAAAAAAGCGTTGCACTTAGGCGAAGTTTCAAATATTCGTGGTGCAATTATCCGAGGTTGACACACATAAAAAACATAGGACAAAAAATCGGGAAATGAGAACTTGTTGCAATTATCCGAGGTCGACTGTACATTTATTTGTTCCGTCTTCAGGACGCCAGAGACGATGCTGAGCAGTGCCAGCATCAACTGATCCGACCCTTGGCGAGGCTATCTGATATTTCTGCAGGACATACTGTAAGTGTTCCTTCCAAGAACATGGGAGGAAACTGATGATGGGAAGAGGGGAAGAGCTAATTGAATGAGTATTGTACAGTACCTTTGTTGACAAATGCCAAAGCTTCAGTGGAGTTGCCCGTAATATGCACGTTACTGTGGGTGGGTGAGTTGGCTAGACCCGCGGCCGCGTGACTGCGAGAATCGGCGATAGCCTACTCAGACAAGCTTGCGTATCGCCTCTCCAGGGCTGGATTTAATAAAATAAAGCCATCAGGGCTTTACAGGGAAACGAGAGTACACATATCTGCAACTGGTCTATTCCATCTGGTGAGAAAGCTATACCACCGCCCACTGGTGCGACATTCGATGTTGAAAACCGTTATCAGCCCGTACACGATAAGTAGGACATCGAGTTCGTTGAATACACCAAAGAATTTTCGAAAAATCAAGGCACACAGTCACTGGAGAGCCCATAAGCTACATGCATTAGGGGAACCATCCATTGGTGATCAACGAACATGGGTGTTTTCTTTAGCCTTATGTGCCCGCTATGGCACACAAACAACAAAGGTACTCGAAGGCGGGCTTGATAAGCGGGCGGATATTAAAAGGGCCCAGTGTAAGCTCACCTGACAAACATTTGGGCTATAAAAGCAGGCCATCAGTAGTTGAGCCAGCCTTGGAGACTTGGTTCAAAGACTAGCTGGTTCAAGTTACTCGTACGACATCGCAGTGCATATCACGTCAGGTAAGAATCCGTAAAGGCTCCCTGTGCTGGGAGGCTTATTACGAAGCGGGCCAGCTCTTTTTTTTACAGCTGCGAAAGAAGCACTTTTAAGAACATGAAATATTTGGTTTCGGTCTGTGTTTTGGTGTTCCTTCTTGCGAACACAGTTGAAGGCTTGTCCAAAGCGCAATGTCAAGCGTCGTGTAGAGGCGGGGCTAAATCGATGGAACGTTTCTGTCGCCTTATTCCCCATCCAGCAGCTGGCTGGATGCTGGGCTGCGGCGAACGGATTACAAACACCTGCTGGTGTGACTGCGTGTACGAATTTTTGTGCCTGGTGGTTTAACTGAAGGAAAGTGAAATGGTGGTTATAAGGTGAATCATCAAGAACGTCTTCCCCTGTTGGAGCACACTAACCCAGCCTGCTTTGATGCCTTACATTTGCGCTCTTTTATGCTTCAGCGTGTCATATCCAAAGGATGTATATCTTGTATGTAGTTATTCAATTTACGTATTTTAAGCGCATTGCTACTACATAAAATAAAATTTGCCCAAATGCTGACAGTGGCCGACAGCTTGCATAGAGTTAGTCACCTCACAATCAAACATATCTTCGTACGCCGCATACTGTATGGTATAATTATTCTTGAGTTTAAGAGACCAATCACTTTGCGTGCCTCGTAAACGCCAGTCACGCAAGCTGATTTTGCATTGCGACTACCCAGTGTCTTCTGGAAAATGCAGTATTATGCAAACTAGAAAAATATTCTGAGCCGCTATGACCGGTATGTTCCGGACACAAAGTACAGTACAGTAGCCACTGTGCGATGCCTGTGCTGGAAGACGCGGCAGTTCTTGCCGCTCCACAAAAAAGAGTACTGTACACTTCAAACATTCTACTGTGCATACCTATTTCTAAGAAAGTTTTTTCGAAGCCACTATAACCGCGTGATGAATTTCGATCTCTTCTTACACAATTATGTTAGAAATACACAAGTACCAGGGGCCCCACGATGGGATTTCGCTTGCTTTTAAAATCGTTTTCAGCGATATCGATCAAAATCCTCATTTTAAGTGTGGCCCCGTTTTAAAAGCATCTGGTCAAGAAATTTCACCAAAGTGAGGGGTAACATGGGCTAGTATACTATGCTCAGTATTAGCATCAAAGTGTATTAATAACAGCTTCAACTGGGACAATTACCACTCAAACTACACTTTCTTCCTTCTGAGTGCATAACCGATTACGACAGAATTCAAAACCAGACTAAATTTAAATAAGCTCTGAAGTAAAAGTGAAACTCGATTGAGCGCACTAAAATACGCTTTTTAATTTTAAAAATCATTGCAGTTAAGTGAAGTTGCAACTGTCTGAGGTGCAAATTATCCGAGCTTGAAATTAGCGTAAGACACACTTAAGAAAATTGGGGAATGGGGACTGTATTTGTTCTGTCTGCAGTCTCTTTCTTTTTGCGACTGCAGTTCTTCAGACACAATTCCCAGAAGACAGTCGCCAGTCACTGCGCAAAATGCGAATTCGAACAGCGACTATGCCAAATTTTTGGGATCATGCTAAATGACGATCACATTTTGTGATCCGCCTAAAACAGTTCGTCAATGCTTATCTTGAACTTTCAAAACAACGAAATTCACAGCCGCGTTTTATGAAAACCTCGCGAAACTGTAGGAGGCATAACCTTATACGGATAATGTGGTTACAAAGTATCTTTGCCATACAGTATTTGGTACATGTCCTAAGGCCATGTCCATGCTACATGCTTGTTCAAACCACAAACAGATTTTCAAGTATCACATGCAGCACACACAACTTTGGTTCCCTAATTCACCAATAGATGTTTCGAATTAGCAGTAAAGACATCAAATATATTGGTGTTGCTATTTCGATGAGAAGATGATGGATGAGAGATTAAATTTGAAAGGGTGGCAGCAATCAGTATTGGTTTGTCATAAAGAGCAGACGCTGCATATGTGCGCTCCGTGGTTACTGTATCACGGTGTCCAGCTGCTTGGCCGTTTGTGCATTTTCAACAATTCTTTTTCTAATCCAGAGAATTCGTGCTGATGATTCGGTTTTAATCTGGTATTTATCAATAACCTATCGAATCCATTAAAAGATTTTGTATCTAGTGTAAAGTGTTATTAATTGAACTAATTTTAAAAATGTCGAGCACCAACCCCTCGAACACTTTTACAAAAACTCCGAGTCAGGCCTCGCTAACATCAGCGGCAATGTCAGCCTCGACCATTTCCTATTCCCATCAGAATTCTGCCCCAGCAGGAAGTTTCGGTAGTGATGGTCGAATGCAGTGCATGTGTGTCCCCGATCTGTTGCAACGTTTGTGTAAGATTCGTCGGCACGAGATTTGTATCGATGATGACGATTTTGCTGTGGTCGTGCCGACTGATGGTCGGGTCTGGGCTCGTTTATTCACAGAATACATATTGACTGGTGCTCGATGTTCGACTCGACATTGCATATATAGATCGGACGATATGCTTTGGTATGTTCAGAGGGGAATATTCACAGCCAATTTGATGAATAGCAGTGGAGGCGCATCGCCTTTGTCCTCATCGTCACCAGCGTCCAGGAAATCATCGAACGCCCAGGTGAGTCAGATCAGTGCGCTGAACAGATGCCCTTATAACAAACAAACTTTAGCTCAAAGTGAGGGAATGTTTCAGAGCTGTATGAAATAACAGATTCGTAGAATCAAGTAGCTGGTTTCGAACACTGCGCGCGATTACTTAGTCTTTTCCTGTCGCAAAAACATTAAATTCACATGTTTTATGGACATCTGATTACGGGGAGACTCCATGACTGCTAAGGTGCATTGAAGGACAAGAGTTTCTCGATAGGTCGCTGACGATGAGTCACTCTGCTTCAATCATGATTTCTGCACGCGGGGCTCGAGACTATGGGGAACAATCCAGCCTAAAGCTTGCTTAAATAAATTAAAAAGGAGGAACATACATAGAATAGCCCACATTTGCATATTGTGGTAGATAGGATCCATAATTCACTGTTTAAAGCAAAAGCCCAAGGCTGTCTGAAACCATATTTTACGCACTCAATGGAGGAGTGTTCTTGTCAGGCATAGGTATGATGCACGATGAAAGATGATCGGCTTTGGTAAATAGAACGGGCAATGTGAGATCGGATGTCCAGATTATTGCTCAAGATGTGGCGCGCACAGGAACATGGGAAGGTCGTTATGTTTTATGCCTTACCCGTGTTTTCCTCATCTAGGCTTAGACTTATCGTTAGTCTGACGCTTCATCATTTGCACTGAGGCCAAAATAGAAATGAGTGCGTTAATCAATGGAATATGAATTCCCCTACTGTCTATGATTCGAGACAGGGAATTTGGTACCATACATAGTGATATCCTTATCCAGCGCTGGCAGGAAAACCACTGCTCTCACATCAATCAGTGCAGATAATACATGCCTATGTCCCAGTTGTCAAATTGCATTGCATGATAAGTCCCAGACCACAGTGTTCCCGCAAAGAGCACTGATAATGTTGAGGATACTGGGTGCACTCTGCCTTCTGGGACTGGTCACAATTTCCAATGGACAGCTGTGACATGAGTGTACCCTGCATTACTCGCTACTATCTCCTCGATGTGATAGCGTATGGTCAAAAAATTTTAAGACAAAGTGCTAGTTTATGTGGCATACCAGGTTATGACAATAAATGATTCAGAGGAATCTTTTTACTGCAGCAATCGCCTTTAGTCGTATATCGACGTCAAAGTCAAAAACAGCCACCTCCAGGATGCCACACAGTGAATTGGGAAGAGACTACTTATTTGAATCTGATTCTTCATCATGTAAGTATGAGTGTTTGGTCCAGTGGACATATATGTATAATTGGATATCTGTGCATAGTTGAGTTTAGCAAGATTAGGGACATATTATATGCAGTGTAACTTGCACATAATCTGCATACAGCGGCATGCTGTAGGCACACATTAGATATACCCCAGTTATGCAGTATGTCCACATACTGTACAATTAAATCATGAATCATATCAAATATAACTAATATAGGTATATATATATTTTATGTTACTACATATTAATAATATAGCCGTTAAATATATAATATTTAATAAAGTATGTATGAATTATATACTTTACATATATGTATATATATTGCTATGTAATAATTAAACATACTACACTGTAAATTTGCTTTTATCCTGCGGTACACATACACGAATAATATCTTATTCGTGTACATACATGATCTGAATAAAAAAGTTTGACTGACAATTAACTAGACCCTAATTCTTTTTTCATCCTTGAGGTTATGGACCAGAGTCGTGTTTTTTTCAGATCGAATTCATCCTAACCTGCGCAGTGTGTACGAAAACGAGCCCTCAAAATTTACAAATTTTACGTAAAATCAGTCAGGTATATATTTTTGCATTGCCTATGCAAAGGTAATTCAGTCATATGATTCACAGAGAGTGTACGCATCACCTAGTCGTCGAAGTATGGATCGAAAAGGCGAATCTGAGGAGATTTCCTACCCATACTTATATTTTTCAGTGGATAGTTTCGAATTGGTAAGTGTGTTAGGTAATTGTGATCGATTTGTTGTGTTTTAGTTTTGGTTTCGGTCTGGCTCACTTGAAGGAATGATCAAAGTCCTCCGACACAGTTTATTGTGATGATCGGAAAACTGAGTCCTGATGTAAAATTAGCTGGTTCCCTTAAAAAATTTCAAAAATACTACCCTCAGTATCTCCATCTGGTGCACCTCTGTTCTATTGCATCAAAATTTCCAGACACTGAGGAGCCTACAATACTTATTTTGGCTGACGGGTGGCCCTGATGGGCGAGTATGTCACTTGATCAGTTTCACCGTTTTATACAAAGCAGCTGACTGCTGGTGAAGGAGAGGGTTTCTGGGGTTAGGGGCTATAGGGTAGTGTAGGACATGTGTCGTCATCCCGTCGGGATGCCCACTTATTAAGCCCAAAGTATAGTTCGATGCGATGCGTCAAATAAGCGTGCGATGCGACACTTTTGGGTCAACTGACAATGTAAAAAGGTCGCAAAACCACAAAACAACGGACTGACCCAAATATTAGCCTTTGCAGATGTCCTTCGGGATGTTGATCGAAGCCTGATGACAGCAGAGGGTAGCAGAGAGTGATGTACGCGTGAGTCACACTGCCTCTTGCTGAATTGAGAGGACAGCTGGACCCGCATGCTGAATGATAAGTCAGCATGTACTGTAATAACCAATTTACTAACTGATCACTCAGCAGCTACTTGTAGCGGAGTTGCTTCAGGCTTGTCTGCTGTGTCTGTGATGGCGCAAGTCAAAGTGGCAAATCAGTCAGTTTAACACGGACTCATTACCAAGTTTTCTACATGCTGATGGGGTAATTTGCAAAGAGCATATGCGAAAATGCAAATGCTTGCAAATTTTCACGCTTTTTTAGAATTTTTTGCCACTTCCACAGAAAGCAAGCGATGCTAGCAAAAATTCACGCGGTTTTTTTGAATCCATTATGTTAAGGATTGGTGTAAAACGTGTTTTTCTATGAGCCCCAAGGGATAAGGAGTGAAACATGCACAGCCCTTGACAAAGTTTTAAGCCGACCATACCCACCGCCACTCTGCCCCGAGAAATGTCGGGACGACAATAAGGGCTCCCCTAGTTCTTTTTCTGAAGGTACTCAAATCAGTGCGTTGTTGCAGGTCTTTTCCGACATCGTTCTTCGTGATGGGGAAAGTGTGTGCGTGGAATTGTTGGCTCGATCACCAGCCAACTTACTCGAATCGGTGGTTTTCTTGGGTTCCGTCCGATACGAAGTCCTGCGACAAGTTTATGATGCTCGGGTAAGGAATGGCGCTTTTGGTCAGCGAGTTGATGTTTCCATTGTTTAATATCAACTGAGCCCGCAATACCGACAATTGGCATAGTCCGCGTTTTTATGCATACAGATGTTTTCAGAAACAGCTGCAGCATGGTTGGCAGTTTCGCTGACATTTCGCCTCCCCTGGTGGGAGTAATTCTTCAGGTTGACAGGATATTTTCTTGAATCTGTCGATCGCGTACCGCTTGGAGATAATTTGGGCCGTCTCTGGTGTTAAAACTCAAAATTTAGCTCTTTGCACCTTTGCAAATTTAGCTCTGTGGAAAGCTCTTGGAACCAGGAACGGTGCGCCCGCCAGTCGTCAGTGTCCATGAATAGGGGCACACTCATACTCTATTTATGGACAAACTCATATCAGCGCACTGGAACACTGTGAAGCAATCATGCTAGCACCAGGGACCTAATAATATCAGTTGTGTTTTTTATGTTCCCCACTGGTTATCAGGTAGATATGTTCTGTAATCCGTTGACCGTGAGTACCAATTTTTTCCTTGAGCAGTGTCAGTGAGAATTTTGCGAAGCTGCAAGATGGGTGTCCCTGTCTCTGGTGTGGTACTGCCACTAGCGGACAGCACGTAGCGAAGCACTTTCGGATTGGACATGTGCACCACTATGGCAGTTCTGACTATATAGGGCTTCATAATTAGCAATGTGCCCGTAGCCATTGCAGACTAGCACCAATCATGTAGTTATTCAGCATGGAGCCGACTGACGCTGGCCACTCAAATGTCAGTTGAGCTGAACAATGAGCGGAGTGGCAATGGTCTTGTCATGCCTGACCACCTTGCAGAACCTCGTCTAGCAACCCACCCTCTGCAGGCAACGTGACCCGTCAGGGCAGTGTTTCAGCCACAGACTACTGTAGGTGTGTCGGCTCTGTGATCGATTGTCGGGCCGCTACAGCCTGCTTTGGCCTGTGCGTGCACGCTCATTTAGTTTCGTTTCTGTTCAGGTCTCTCAATCGTGGACTCGTCGTTGGATGCCGACGACTCGACTAAGCTCATCTAAAATCCGTGAATTCGTTCGCATGCGTGGTCCGCACGGCCGAGGCTATGCCGAGATGGCCGTGTGCGAAGTCCCGCAAGGCAGTGCCACTGATCTGACCGGTGTGGGTGGCAGTGGATCCGCGGCAGGGACGCCCAATCGTGATGGCGCATCGTCGAATCATTTCGGTGTTGGTGGTGGGGAGGATGATGAGCAAGCGGCATTGCATCCGGGCAGCGAGGCACTGAACATGGTCGAAGAGGCGGAGGAGCAATATCGATCGAGAAGATTGAGCGATACGAATCTCATGTCTCACAGCTACCACTCCGAGGCTGATGTGCGATACGCCATGAGACATCGAGGCGGTAGTCAGAGTTATTCGGATGGGGGTGGTGGACTGAGTGTGGGAAACCCATTGAAGAAATCCAGGAGCGAAGCTGACACGGCTCAACAGAATCCTGTCGTCGATGCGTCCGCCATTGATGAAGGTAAGAGGTCTCGAGCAGTGCCCGATAGTCTTCAGTGTACAGCTTTGGCACACACTGCAGAGCAGTCTCGCCACTCACCTAAAATCGGGGTCTTGCAAGTTTAAAATATTCTGAGCAACTCAGTTATGGCCAGCTCTCCACTGATCGCTCCTCTGAGTCTCACTGCACTTTCACTTTCTTCCAGTCGTCAAAAAACTGGTTGGTAGGCTTTTTGCTTATGCTATTCCGCTGGAGGATAGTGCGGCGCAACCTAATCTGCGCTGTCAAAGTGTAGTTTGCAGCCAGCTAAAGTACATTCATGAAAAATTTTGTAGCAGGCAAACTCCAGCATCGACTGATCCGCTGATCCAAGGGGTGGATCGGCTCCCAATCTGATCCGACTGTTGAATCGGCTACTAAAATTTTTCGCTTTTTCTGCTGGAAAATGATAAGATATGGCATAAGAAAATGCCGTTTCTTCTCTCAAATCAGCATTTGATTCCGCTTTAGGCACTGGTCAGCTCTCCTGTGTCCTTTGGAGTGGTGGCAGAGAGTAAGTGAGGAGACAGAGCAGGTTGATGAGGTCGCACTGCCAAATAAGTCGTTTCCATGAATCTTTTCTTCTCGAAGCAGATCGGCCGGATCAAACGGAATCGAGATCCAGGCCGAGGGTGAGATCAGTCGATGCTGGGGAAAACTAGAGTATCGTGTTTCATGGCCACATAAAATATATGCCGCACATTCCTCTAGCTTCGCACAGTCTTCTTTACAGTTCGCGTCTCAAATAGTTTACAAGGCGTGCTGGCGTGCTGGCGGCCGCGGTGGTGCATCGGTTCGGCTTTTGTCTGTCCGCATTGCTTGAGAGCGAGTGGCTGGACTCGTCCTGGGTTCGATCCCCGGTGATGGAGGTCGGTTTACGAACCATAAACCCTCGCTGACCTTGCACGTTAGGCCGTGGGTGACTTACCCGGTACCCTTGAGGTGCTTTCAGTGGAGAGACGGAAGCCAAAAGAGGAGACAGTCTCGGCTGTCGAGCACCGACAGGATTAACAGCCCGCCCACCATCGTCTTCGGGAGTCGGTGTCCTGTCCACGATGTTCTCGCGTGAGGTGCTCCTAGTGGAGACACGCAGAGGGAAGCTACTGTGTGTGCTGGTTTCCGCACAGCCCTGCTCAGAAGGTTTGACTGCTGGCTGGCTAGAGACAAAAGGGCTTCGACCCAAAAAAATTTTTTTTAATGTATTAAAGGCAGTATGTGACAGCTTAACCCGCATCGCACACGCTCTGGCGCGATGGCTTTGACAGAGAAGAGGATAAGGAGGCAGACCGCTATGCACATTGAGCGAATTCCATGCCTGGTATGCAAGTATGTGCATACCATGAATCCGCTCTTATCCCAAGTCTCCTTTGAAATCCTATGACCACCAGGGTAGCAGGAGGGTATGTCACGTACACTACGATAAGCAATGATTGATGTAGAGAAACAATATTTTCCGACTGTGCGGATCAGAGAGCAGAAATTTTAAGAGGACACTGATTTGAGGGTGGCCAGGCACGGTATAAGGCAAAAGGCTGTAGGCAAACCTAGGTGGCGGTGTAGGCGATTGAGAGTGTATGCGCTTTAAAAGGTACAGAACGCATAAAGGACGAGACTGACTATAACTGGCGCGAATGTCTTCGTCTGCACCCATCTGGTTCATGAGACTGGTGGGTCAGGCGCATGATCGAGGTCGAACTAGCCGCAGGCATTGGTTGGTGATTGGTCTTTAAAATTCTGTACTTCTTGCTCAGAATTGCAATCTCAGTGGAACCTCCTCTCTGGCTGGCACGTGTGGCCGGATTTCACACAGTCCATACATGGTACTGCGTGGCGTGGAATGTCCCACTTGCACAGAGACTGCGGGCCACTGAATGGTTGCTGGTGTAACCTGACTGCCGAGCGTGCCATGGCGATGGGGAGAAAGTGTTGATCTGTGGCTGGGAGACGTCAACCTTTCGGGTCGATGTTTCAGCCGTAGGTATAGTCGCAAGACTTGCCTGCCACAGTCTGAACTTTTGTCCCACCAACTTCGACTGGCCACACTCCCTCCTACGCCTTCCAGGCATGGTTGCACTGGCTTGTCCTAGTGTTCGACCGGGGCCCCGACCCCCCCACCCCCTCCCCGCCCCCCAAAAAATGTGTCGGGGATTCACCCCCGAAAACTTTCTTGCCTTTGACAATCGAAAAGACCCACTAAACGCAGCGTCAGCATTTTGCGCGATGTTGTGAGATTTATAAAAAATACTATGCTGTATGCGTGGTGTGACGACTTGTGCAATGCGCATGTATTGGCCAGTGGGATCAGGTCAGAACTGGCACTATCTTTTTTCTTTGAGAATGTTCACGCGGCCTATGCGGCACCTGGAGGGCGTGTATATTCTCAAAGAAGACATGTTATAATTGGGCCCAGCCCAGCATCGACCGATCCGCCGATCCGGGGGGTGGATCGGTTCCCGATCCGATCCAACTGCTGGATCGGCCGGATCGGCATTTCAAATTTGCCGCGCCCAAGCTGCCTGCAAATCAGCATTGCACGAATGGTATTGTCAGCCCCCCCCCGGAAATCAAAGTTCAGAAAGTGCTTTTTCTGTAGCAAAAACCATATGCGGAGGAAATCGTGGTCGTTTATCGCCAGAAAACACGCGTATGTTACCCTTTCTACGATACAATTTGAAAGCGATTGGTTACAACACGTTTTCTTTGTCTAAAAAATAGGCTTCCGTTTGTCGTAATGGAGAAAAGAGCTGTTGTTTATGATAGGTAAAAATTAAGAAATGTAAAACAATCTGAGCGCTAAGTTTTCCTTTTTCCTCAATAAATGCTAGGAACAAAGACTGAGCAGGATTCTTTGCGCAGTTTCTAGTTTCGGATCGGATCGGATCGGGCTAACCCAGCTAACTAGTTGTCTGTCGATGCTGTACTTTTCCCTGAATGAATGTCCCAAGCGTCATCCTATTTTGACAAAGTTGACCAGAAATTTTCAGGGAGCAAAATTTATAATGAAAACCTTGACGTCATTGATAATTCTAAGCCGCAAAAAGAGATCGAAATGCAATGGCTTCGTCAAGTTCCTCGCTGATGGTGTTCTTGTCTCCGCTAATACGCAATAGATTTATGGTATATGTTAAGGCTTCTTGTAAAAAATGCAGGGTAAACTCCATGGAGTTTCTAGAACATGTCAAGAAACATGTTAGCAGACTTTGAGACTCAGAAAGCTTTTTTCTCATCCCCGTCCCCGCCGGGGCTACCTCCAGCCCCGAAAGACCCCGATGGCCATCCCCGTCCCCGACCCCGAACGGGGGAAGACTAACCCCGTCCCCGCCCCCGTCCCCGAAAAAATCACCCCCGGTCGAACGCTGGCTTGACCTCTCCTCTGATCAGCACTCTATAGTTTGTCCTGAAGGGGACCAAGGATTCTTGGTGACGATGAGAGCCAGAAATAATTGGTATTTGCAATCATTTCTGGGCTCTCATCGTCACCAAGAAATGCAATCATTTCTGGTCTTCTGGGTGTCTGGTATTTGCAAATCACTGATGGCGAATGCGGACACCAACTACAGTAACTACAATCTGTATGGCAGCGAGCAGCAGTCAAGGCTGTTTCTAAAAATGACAGTTTTTTTAGAATTTACACTTAAAACTGAAACTTGTATTTGTCTGGATTACAGAATTGGAAGAAGGCATGTTCAGTCGTTTATGGAGCACTCGCGGATTCGGTCAAGCTTGGCATTGGTTGAGGGAGAAACGTCGGGCCACGTCAGTCCCATTGAATGCTTCGTTGACTTTTGTGACCGTACCTTGGTTGAGCGTTATTGAGGGTAAGTGCGTGGACAATATGAAACTGGTGGCATGAGATCAGAGGGTTTTTCGATCGAATTTGAAAATCTGAACCTGAGGTTTGGACAGGCCCTCACGATCGCAGGTTATACAGTCAGTGCCCTAGTACTTTATATGGTAGTCGTGGATCAAAGTCAAGTTTTATCTTAGGTCTCTTCGATCGTCCACATCGTCCAGTATTGTCGTTCAACATCGAAACTTCTGATCTCGATCGTCCGGGTAGTGGAATTAGATGATGACCAGTCTTGTCTTTTTGATCGCTACTACCAAGGATAAGGTATTCAGTAATTTTTTTGAATGCGTATAGTTGATTCAACCAAAAAGTATGTATGTGGGTGACTAGAGCATGTATAATACGGAGTGTTCCTGAGTGGGATGGAGGGTAGGTGAGTGTCATGTGACTTGGACGAAGCTGTTGACAAAGATATTTATCACGTACCTACTGTATTGGGGGGGGGGGGGGCAGTGTCTGGTGAGAATCAGCGACCCATTGCATGCTTTACCAATTTTGATCTATGTAGTTGAATGGTAATATTTTATGAAATTCATGATTTCTTCTGGGTAGTCCTTTTTTAAAAATTGATGCGATTTAGTTAATTCGAAATTTTCATTATTTGATAAGTATTTGAAATCTGGCCCTACTTGGAATGTAAGGTGTGAAAGCTAGCGGCCAATATTTGTAAACTGACGATTGTTTATTGTTTTTACAAGCGTGTTATTGAGTATAAACTGTTTATTTGAAGAAGGCAGGTGTTAGGATACATATTGCTGAAATGTGAATTCTGAGCTTGCATTGTTTGTGCAGGTTGATGCCAGGAATCGTAAAAACGAGCTGTTATCGATGACCGCATCATTCGAAATGTACTATAACTAGGAATGACAAGCTCGCAGGGAATCATAAGGAGCACCGCTAAAAGAAAAAAGGCGGCTACAGCTTGTGCGGACTCGCGTGATTTGTGAGCACGGATTGAGGATGCGTCCGCCCGACTCGAGCAAGAGTGCGAACAAGCGTGAAGTTAATTCTGGGACACTTATCGACTTATTTTCAACCAAATCGAACGATCGGATCGATACATCATTGAAAAGAGTGAAAAATTTTAGTCCCGAAACACACTACGGTTATTGGATTTTCTCTGCCTTTCCTGTTTTTATGCCCGAGTAAAGGAAAATGCAAAATTTGTGAAAGCACAAGCTTTATTACAAGGCTAAGGCCCTGCTGATTCTGATCATATCTGGTTTTAGGCCCTAGGACTTACCAGAAAAAACCAAGGCCATTCAACCGAAATTACAAGTCACAAATTTTCCACTGTCCCTTTACTTTGGCATAAAAACAGTAAGCATGCCGAAATTTAATTTTTCTTAAATATTTCCGAGTCAAAATTCTTCGCTCTTTCGAATGATGTATAATTTGTTCGATTTAGTTGGAAATTCGTCGAATAGAGTCCCAGAATTGACTTCACGCCATTTCGCGCTCTTGCGTGTGTCAGGCGGACGACCTCGCCCAACGGCGCCTTGGCTGTCCTTGCCCTGCATCCTGCAACAGTTGATGAGCGTTTTCAAACTTTGCAATAAAAAGTCTTATACCTGAGCATCAGGATGTGCGCACATGGCGCCACATTTAGGCCGCGCACAGTACTCCATTTGCCGCCAGCTTGTCTCTAGCGGCTGCTCTGGGACAGAAGGGTGGCTGGGCTTTCTTCCGCATTGTGTTTTTTTTTCTACGGCGCGGCGAATTGACGTCGCAATTACGTCTTTGCTTGCTCAGCTGCAGTTCGTGGAAACTTTGTCTCCACCCCTTGATCAAACATTTGAGTTAGGCTTTTGCGAAAAAATTACTTGGAAGACTCGTTTGTTTGAAATTTCACCTTTGTTCTTTGAAATCGTATTGAACCGTTCTTTGAACCATGAACATTTGAATTTTCCTAGTCTCACCATCGGAATGACGTCATCATCGCAGCGGTGCCTCTTACAAAAGTACTTGTAATTCCAAAGTTCTTGTCCTGAAAGTTCTTATCAAAATTGGCCTCATATTTTTTGTTTTCCACGCGCGCGACTTTGGAATTTGTCTCATCGTCAGCTTTTGTCTCGCTAATATTTATTTATTCCCGTCGTGCTTAGAACTGCCTTGTACGAAAAATTTTATAGGCAGATAAGAAAATGTCGTACGATCGTCGAGGCGGCCAAAGACAAAGCGGAAGAGGAACATTTTTACGCCCTCGTGATGCGGCCGATGACGGCGGAGGTGGAATTGATGAAAGATTGAAAAGTCGACATCGCTTATTCGAAGAACGAATCGCCGAGGAATCGAACTTTGCTGCCGGCGATGTCAATCCCGGGAATGTGGTGAATAATCCGGACGCTGCTTTGAGTATTCAACAACAAAGAACCAGATTACCGATTTTTCGAGTGAGTGCATCAGATTTTTGAATTGTTTGATAAGGTATCGAAAAGATGGAATTTTCTGATCTATCTACTGTAAGCTTAGCAAGCAGCTTAATTTTTTAACTTTTCTTCTACTTTTTGGTTTTGAATACTTTTTTGTCAAAAAGGCGCCCACCAGCGGTAAAGAGTTCGAGCGGGTGTGAAACGTGTCCTTCTCGATTTTCGATTTTGAAAGATGACTATGTAAAATTATGATGCTAGTCACGATTTGGCTTCAGGCGATTACAAAATTATGGCAACCTACTTTTTGACTGGGAACCAGTTTTAAACCAGGAAATGCGAAGTTTAGATGTGCTACTTTTAAAATTTTTAGAAACTCGAATTTTTTTTAGAATCGAAATCACGTGTTATATTTATTGGAAAAGTATCAAACGCTGATTGTTGTCGGCGAGACTGGATGTGGCAAAAGTACGCAAATTCCGCAAGTAAGTAATTTTTATTCTGTTATGGTTTTATAATTAATATCTTTTTCTACTCTTATTTGTTTTCTTCTAGTATTTATTCGAAACGGGTTACGGGAATGAGGGGAAACTGATCGGGATAACGCAACCGCGTCGAGTGGCTGCTGTGACGGTGAGTAGCATTTGGAGGGGGGCGTCATTTTTATAATTTATGCGAAATTAGGTTTCTTATTCTCGATATGAAAAGTGGGTTTGAAGTAGTAATTTCACTGGTCGCCAGATCCACTATAGTTCCTACTGTACATTTGTTGTTTATAGTTGGCAGCACGAGTAGCTGAAGAGCGACTGAGTATGCTTGGGCGCGAGGTTGGTTATGTGGTGCGATTCGATGATATGACCGATCCAGAGAGGACGAGAATAAAGGTGAGAAGGGCTCATATATACTGGCGCTTGGTAGCTTGGAATAAGCAGTTTGCCTTGTTTTGTGCTGGCATTTTGGGAGGCCAGCTCGTTCCCCTCTTGTCTGGGTCTACCTGCCTGATGTAAGTGATATGATAGTGGGAGCGTTCTAGTCGCAAGAACTCCGAGGAGGAATACTTTCCAGGCGTAGAAGAAAGACGGCTAAAACATCAAGCCGTCTGGTCTGGTTCCTCCTCCCAGGGATGCTGGTTACGTGTCAGGGAGGTTCTGTCATTTAGTCTTGGCTGGCGTGGTCTCTGGCAGGCACTGTGCATTTACTGGGGGTGTCTGACGAGTATCTTCTTTGCAGTACATGACCGATGGCATCTTGGTTCGTGAAATCATGAAAGATCCTCTTTTGACCCGCTACAGTGTGTTGATGGTGGACGAGGCCCACGAGAGAACGATTTATACCGATATCATTTTGGGGTTATTGAGGAAGGTAAGACGCCTTTTATTCTTTAGGCTGGATTTGTGAGAAGGCCACGAAAGTAAGCTTGGGGTCGATTCATACTTGGGATAGAAAAGGGGAAGCATCCCGCAGTCGGCGCAGGCAAAACCACACAGGGATCGTGGTCTGGTGTCCACTTACGATTAGACGGGTTCCTGCGGCTATTCCATGCAGTGCGGCTCGTCGAGGAGTCACACAAGTGACCTAGGATCATACAGGGTTTGAAAACCTGGAAAAGTCAGGGAATCAGAGAAGTGCCTGGAAAAGCAGGGAAAATGGAAAATTTTGAGCCAAACTCAGGGGAAACTGAGAAGTTGCATTTCTAGGTTCTAAATTTGGGGTCACCCGCCTTTTCTATGTACCTGTTGATCATGCACGAAGTTAGTGAATCAGTTAAAGTTGATTTAGTAGTCGGGAGCTGTGGGAAAATCAAATTTTTCGTCAGGGCAACCTGGAAGAATCAGGGAAAATCATTTCCCTCTTCTTGTATGAACCCTGGAACTGCCTAGCGGGACCCCATCTAGAGCATACTGTACTGTAAATGGACCCTTATCGTGCGATCTGGGCCTGGAGATGATCATGATCAGTGATGCAGCCGTAGTAGTGCAGCGGTTTGGCATTCGTCTCTCCATATTGCGTGGGAGCGAGTGGCTGAACTCGTCCCGGGTTCGATCCCAGTAATGGAGGTGGGTTTGCGAACCGAAAACCCTCGCTGCGTGCAGGCCAGGGCCAGGTTGCGGGTGACTCACCCAATACTGTCGAGGTGCTCTGACGGATATCAAACTAGGAGACAGTCTCGGCTGTCGAACACCAAAAGGGTTCAGAGCCACACGCCATCGTCCGAGGAAGTCGGTGTGCAGTCCAAGATGCCCTCGCGTGCAGGTGCTGTGTTTGCACCCACGCAGAGGGAAGCTGCTGTGTTCCCCCCCCCCCCCTCCCGCGCCTTAGAAGGTTTGACTGCTGGCCGGCTAGAGACAAAAATGGGCTTCGGTACAGAAAATTTATAATAAAACATATTTAAGAGAAATCACGATCAGTGATCGATCGCGCGGGGTCACTCTGGGTTAGAGCAGTGCCGTGCTGTAGAGTCAACAAAGGTGTGCAGTGAATTGTGCAGCGGTGAGCCAATGTCAGGCAAGGTTTTTCGTCTCGCCCGCCCTCACAGCCAGTCAGCCAGACAAAATGTTTTGTCGTAGAATAAATCCAAGGTGGTGCAACTGATGATCTCCTGTTTGTCTAGGCGTCTAGGCCACACGCACATGCAAATAATACTCATAAAATCTCCCGCTAACTTGCCAGCTTGTTGAAGTGAGACGACGATAAAATCAGATTAGGAAGACACTTTGTCATTTTCAATCAGATTACATACACAAAAACTTGACCCTTGAGCGGGATTCGAACCCGCACCTTCAGGATTACCAGTCTTGCGTGTATGCACACTTCTTGGATGCAAATTGACGATAAACTAGAACGCGAAAATGTGGGTCGTTAAGTTTAAAAGTTTTTTGACGAAAAGTGTATTGATCAGGAAGAATTATAAAGAATTCAATTTTCGCCAAGACTCACTTTCCAGCCTTGCGTGTATCGGATTGTTACCTGGCTCGATGGATTTGTAGCTTTGCTTGCCCTTATTAGTTGGCTCATGTCGATTAGACTAATGAAAGTGAGTGACATCGCGTGACCAAATTTTTTAATCGACTGCCCTGTTTTGTAATTTTTGAAGGTCAAGGCACTCTTTTTTGTCTTCGTGTTGACTTATTGATCGAATCGATTAGTAGAGAGAGGGATCGATAGACCTGATTTGCTGATCGCTTCTCGACTAATACAATTTGCCTGATCCGGTTAATTTTCGATTGAACACCACACGTCTGGCTTTCTACTAAAAGTCAGAGGATTCCTCATGTGAGAAGCTATTTTGTGATCGATCAAATTGACTTAATCGATTGATTACTCTGCTTCGTATTAGTGTTTTTTCAGATTCTTGTCAAGCGCCCTGATCTTCGTCTGATCGTCTCCTCAGCCACCCTCGAAGCGGAGCTATTTTGCGATTTCTTCAATCTTAATCAGTCGAGCGATGTATCGAAAGACACATCGGTCTGTCTGTCGGTGGAAGGCCGAATGTATCCAGTCTCCATATTCTATTTGAAAGACCCGTGCGCTGATTATTTGAAGGCGACGGTGGAAAGTGTGCTGAAGATACATTTGGATGAGAAATCGATAGCGGGAGATATTTTGGCATTTCTGACTGGCCAAGATGAAGTGGAGGCTGTTTGTCAAATGTTGCGCGATCGTGCTGCGGTCTTGGTATCGGCTCGGAAATGCGATCGATTGTGGGTGCTGCCCATGTACGGGGCGTTGCCATTCAAGGAACAGGTAGGCTTGCGTAGTGCAGTGCGGTGGGAAGGGGTCTACTTTAGATATAGGACGTAAGGGGTAGAGCAAATGATAAAAACGGCTTTTTGAAATAAAAATTAGGGTTGGGGCTGATGTACGAGGTTCCAAGAAAAACCAAGTGTAGCTTCGACGAAGGAAGCGTTTTTGGAGGTCTAGCTTGGCTGTCAAGTTTGTAAAGTGGTCCATATTTCAGGGCTCGAAAAGCAAAATCATAAAAGAAAAGCTCTTGATCCCAATAGACAGCCTTTCAGGTTTTCAAAGGAGTCTGCCTCTGCGCATCTACAGTTCTGGCGAGGGTAGGTGTAGTCAGCACCCTCGCATATGCGAGGTCTGCTGGTTGTGGTTGACCATTGACTGACCCAGGTGCGTTGGCAACCGTGTCCCTAGAGAGAGGGGATGGACGGGACACAGAGGGGTGTGGTGTGTTGTATACATTCGCACGGAATGTGTTCTATTGCGTGAACGTAAACATGAGAGAGGTAAACAAGGCGTCAAGTCCTGGCGAGTACTTTGTTTGTGGCGGAAACTGAATGGTGATGTCGTGCGCGCAAAACTGGAGAGATGGAAGTTTCTGATGATCTAAACTGATAGTGTTTTTAGTTGAAAGTTTTTGATTCGAGTCCTGCGGGAACACGGAAAGCAGTTATTTCGACAAACATTGCCGAAGCGTCAATTACGATTCCTGGAGTAGTGTATGGTAAGTGAATTAGGGGAAGTGCTGGGGTGGGGGATACGTATGACATTGGGTCGTTTTTAGACACTCTAATGCTCTCTCGATGACTAGGACGCGTTTATGCCTTAATTGGTCAGCTTATTTTGGTTAGATGGGATCTAATAGATGACGTGAGCTTGCAAGGTCTCGATTTACGCTGTATGGTTGGTCGAACCATCACCGCTGTCGAATTTCGCGCCATTTAATCAACCCTATTTCATATCAGATTTCTCATGCCCTCCAAATCCTCCTTAAATTTCGCGTTTTCCTCCTTCATTTTCCGCCTATTATGGCATACGGAAGGGTGAAAAATTTTTGATGTGGCGCTATTCTTCATGTTGCCTAATGTAGTAACTAATTTACCAATGGCCCAATATTTTCTAAGTTCGGATGCCCACCAGGCCACGAGCCCCGCCACGAAAGAACAGGACAACACTCCCTCCTAAGTGGGCCCGGGGGGCCACCCCCCCCCCCCCCCCTTTTGCGAGCTAAAAAAGCTGAAGATTTGATAGAGATATGTGTTGCGGCAGTAGATAGTACCTTTAAGTTTTATGCCGATCGAGTGGTTGTCCATGTTGCAAGATCGGCTGCATCTAAAAAGCAGCACCTCTCAAGATCGTATGTGCACTGCTGTGATGCTGATGTCAATCGCGAAATTTTTGGCCCTGCATAAATCTGAATGGATCTTATGGTCCATTCACACTTGCAACAGCCCCACATGCTAGCTGGCATAATCGAAGCGTAGCTTTGGCTGTTTTGGAATCCCAACCTAGTTTAATCGGGATTCTGATCGCGATCGAACGCCTGGTGGGAGAGGAATCACACATCGATGACTCAGGCAAAGGAAAGGCGGGTAGAGCGAGAGTGAAGTGCATATTTTGCTTGGAGGAGTTGAGTGACAAGTGAGATAGTGGGGTTTGGCGTGCAGCTGATAGGATCCTTCTGTGATGTGTTTAGTCTCATCAGAGTCGAGAGTTGATGGACGAGTGTGCTGATTGGTGTGTCGTCAGTGTCTATAACAGCGTTATAATATCGATAGGCCGGTCAGTGCCTGTGATATCTGCTGTATGTGCCCCATGTTCATGTCTTACCACATCACCAGCGCATTCGGGCGTGAAGTTGCGCGTTATACAAGAAATGATTTACGATACCGCGAGTCGAACCCTCGCCCGTAACTGCGCTCCTAGCATGAGAGGCAGACGCCTACTCCACCAGGCCACGAGCCCGGCACGATAGATTCAGGATAACATTTCATTTCTTAATGTTTAGTGATCGATTGCGGGTTTGTCAAGTTGCGCGCCTTACATCCGAATACGGGTATCGAGTCGTTGATGGTCGTGCCGATCTCAAGAGCGTCAGCTGAACAAAGGGCTGGGCGTGCTGGTCGATTACGATCGGGCCTAGCTTATAGATTGTACCCGGAATCTGAATATGAACGGCTGCACTTTGCTACAGTGCCCGAAATACAACGGACTCATCTGGCGCCTGTGATTTTGCAGTTAAAGGCGTTGGGGATCGAGAATGTTTTGAAATTTCATTATCTGTCGGTAAGAAAACGCCGCCAGGTGGCGCTTTTGTTGTTCACTATGTTAAAATATAGAGCGGACGGTGGCATGACTGGACGGTCGTGTTGTGGCCACGCTCTGGTTTAGTGTTAGCAGACTTGGAGATGGATAAGGAATCAGACGATGTTTCGATCACTAAAATTGCACTTATTTTCAGAGACCGCCCGCGTACTCGATGGTGCGGGGTTTGGAATTGCTATATGCCCTCGGTTCTTTGGATGAATCGGGTCGATTGACGGAACCGTTGGGCAATCGGATGGCCGAATTTCCGCTGGCGCCCATGCACGCTAAAGCTTTGTTGTCGAGTGGCGATTTCCAATGCAGCGAGGAGGTGCTAACGATCATTGCCATGTTACAGATACAGGATGTGTTCCTGTTTCCTGCTGGACACAAGCACAAGGCGGTAAGGTGGGGGGGTTGAGGATGAGTGGATGATACGCTGACGGTCTGGCTGTGTGTGTGTAAATGCGTGTCCCCTGGGGATCCGTCCAGTCTGGTGGGTAGGTGGGGATAGTGTTTGATTGTGACTGACGTGAGGCTAACTCTGGTTGCAACCCTCTGTTTTTGCAGGAACTATCGAAACGAGGATTCTCAGTGGAGCAAGGCGATCACTTGACGTTGCTCAACGTCTATAATGCTTTTATCGCGGTGAGAGAGTCTTGGCCAGTGTGTCTGTGGATGACTTCAAACTGAGTATCGATTTAGGCGGATCGGAATCAACGATGGTGTCAGGAACATTATCTGAACTATCGAGGACTGACTAGGGCCACTGAAATTCGAGGCCAGTTAATGCGATTGTTGGTACGGTATAAGATTCCCTTGGTGTCGTGCAAAGGTGAGTGGAGGGGCTCGTCTGGCAATCGATCAGCATGGGGTCGGCAGCTGGGTGCATCAACCATCAGGGTGATGTTTCAGTTTCGTGGTCCCTTGGCTTGGCGTGGCGCAGATATTAACTCTTGCCATAGCAGTACGTACAGACCCAGATGTACTTGAAGGAGTGATACGGGACTGGAGAGGGGTGGTTACATGGTAAAAGGGCTGGTGTGAGTCTATCTTTCCAGGAAGGGTTTTAGATTTAGTTGGACTACACCTACTTGCTGTGCTGAGACGAGTATACGCTGTCTGTCATTCGTGACATTGCGTAGGCCAGCTAGAAGTCAGTGATAAATTGGCTTGCCATGGCTGGCGTCGGTGTGACGTGTGGGGCGATATATTTGCATAGCTAGCCCCAATAGGTGAAAGGGAAGAGTGATGTTTGTTTCTTTTAGAATCGTTGGATACGGTGCGGAATATTCAGCGATGCTTGGTGGCTGGTTTCTTTAGTAACGCAGCCAAGTTGCATTATACGGGCACCTACCGCACGTTGAGAGAAGATTTCACGTTGAAAGTGTACGCGGCATCGGCTATAATGTACAGGAAGGAATATCCCCAATGGTGAGTGAGTGTGGTGGGATAATGGAGTGCGGCGAGACCTGGCCGAGATATTGATGCCATTGACCTGGATTTAGTTGAATATGGGAGATTGGTTTGATGGGAAGGGGTCGGAGGAATAGCTTACTACAGTGTGTGGTCGGAGAGGAAGGAGAGGATAGCTGATTGGGGTTGGAGAGTGCTTGTTGACGGAGGGGATAGATTGCGTTTGAACATGCACGGGCTTCTGTGAAGCAATTTTGGAAATTATGATTCTGTTTAGTCAATGATGAAGCTTCGTCCTTTTTAGGGTAATTTTCAACGAAGTTATGCAAGATTCGATGCGTGACATAACAGTTATCGATGAAGCAGAATGGCTGTACGAATTGGCCCCGCACTATTATGAGTATGGAACGGTGAGTCGAGGGATGACTATGTGCATATTGTAGATAGTTGTGGTACAAAATTCTGGAATTTCCTGTCTTACGGAAGTTGAGGGGAAATACCCATTCAGAGTCATTCCTTCTTGGGATTGGGATCACGAGTACATCGTAGCTGCCCCTGGTGCATTTCCTGTGGGATGGCTATGCGGGCAGTGTTTGCATGAGCAAACGGATGAAGGATCTGCTTTTTTGCAGGCTGGCGAGCTGGCAACGAAACGAGCGAGGATCGACAATGATTAGGCACTGATGGCTGTGCTGATTTGATCGAATGGGTCCGCTTTTACAATCAGTCGGGACATGTCCTATCCTATTTCATAGTGTTATTTCTGGGACATGTCCTCGTTGATTGTCAAAACGGCCCCTGGTGTGGGAAGTTCGAATTGTAGGGGAGCTTGTTATACACAGGTGCAAAACATCGAATTTGGTAATGAGACCTTATGAAATCTTAGAAACATCATCTTTCAATGCAACATGCAGTAAAATAGTCTTTTTCGAATGAGTTGGCTGCAATTTAAACGTTTCTTTACGTTCTCATTTTTTGGTTTATGTAATCTTAACTAGAAATGTTGTTTAATCTTGAATTAGGGATTAGGACTGTGAGTGTAGGAAGAAGAAGTCCAACGGGGCGTACTTGTGGACCAGTGGATATCAAGTGTAGTCCCAGCACAGATGGTCTGATATGCCTGTGCTATTGAGATTGTTTGTGTCTTTATGGCGTGACGCGTTGTCAAGGGAGGCCTGGTCGCTATGGCTGGTGTAGTACGAAAACCGCATAGGAAGTGGGTCCTGGGAAGAAAGTGGTCTTTTCCGTTTTCTGGGCGTGAATATCACGTTTTCTTTTGTGGTGGGTGTGATAGGCGTTGTAAAGAGTCGATGCGGCTGGTGCTAGGACTGAGCTGTCATTCGTCACCTTAGCTAAGTGACTAAAGGTCGTTGTGGCGTGTTTTGCTGTGTGCTTTGGTGAAGTAGGCGGGGGAAATTTCTTTGCCAGATCTGCGAGCCCGCGTCATTCTTCCGTTTACGTATCACGTTGGTGGCAGCTGGCAAGGGATGGTGGTAACAGCTCGTGATAGGGTGGGTGATAAGGCGCCAAAGTACAAAGTCTTAGGCTTGTGTGGTGTCGATTAGCTAGACCTAAGTCTCGGATGAACTTTGCTAAGCTGCGAGATGAATGGCGCTCTGGCGAAAGGAATGTTGGCGGAAAGTGTGTGACAGAGTTTGTTGCAGGAACAAGAGTCTTGAAGAAAAGTGAAGTGAAGATTTGATCAGAATTAGAAAAATTAGAAACGATTCGATAAAATGGCGGCTCCAGAAGTGAAAAAGCGACCGATTCGTGTGTGGTGTGATGGATGGTAAGTGGACGTGGATGGAGTATCGGGTGACGCAGGGGAAAGTTATTATGTGTACAGGAGTTAATTTGGGATTTTCTTTCTTGATCAGCATTGAAGGGACGATTTTACTGATAATGGACAGGGTTTATACAAGGGGAAAATGGTACGTTTGGAACAGAAATCAGTGAAAACTAAGAAACTGCATTCTGAGGTTTCAAATTTCGAATCACCGTTCTTTTCTGCCTGCTTATTAATCATGCTGTAAATCAGTTGGAATTGATTTAATGAGACAGTGCGAAAAAATCGGGAAAATCGAATTCATATCTGGACAAACCAGGAAAAAATAATATCTCAGGAAGGGGACTCCTTGTATGAGCCCTGCTGCAGGTTGTTGGTCCATAGACAGGGGTTGCATTTGTTGAGTTGCTGAAAGTTTACCAATAAGTGAAGATGATAAACGACTTCTTTTTCGGGATTTACAAAAATGAAACTATCTAGTAGTCTGATCTGATCAGATTTATCGAATTCACGATAAGTCAAAAGAAAGAAAGTAAAATATCGACCACTTTTAAAACAAGAGAGTGTACGGATTTTCTGAACCTGTCACATGAGACTAGACTAGTCTAAAAGAGGTCGCGAGTGGGAATGTTTTCTGCCTTGTACCACGTCTTTGAGTGACTGTGTTTCAGCTACGATATGGTTCATTACGGTCACGCAAATCAGTTGCGCCAAGCCAAGCAGATGGGCGACTATTTGGTGGTGGGTGTACACTCGGACGAGGAGATCACCAAGCACAAGGGTCCGCCAGTGTTCACCGAGGAGGAACGATATCGAATGGTGCGCGGTATTAAATGGGTGGACGAAGTGGTCGAAGCTGCCAGTTATGTGACGACGGTGGAAACGTTGGATAAATATGGATGCGATTTCTGTGTGCATGGAGGTAAGGGACCCTAGTTTTGCCAGGGTCATGCTGGACTCTGACAGCCTGATGATGCATTATGGAAAATAAGCAGTGTCAGATTGGGTAGGAGGTGGTTTGGGGTGCTAAAGTGATGGTAGTCAGAGAACACCTCGAATCAGATAAAATATCCAGAAAACATCAAAGTGATATCTCATCTGCACGTGTAATCAGTGGCCGACACGTGCGGGTGCTCCTTTGTGTTACACGAGGAGTCGTGGACGATGTGCATGTGTAAGTTTGGGGTAGGCTTGAACTTTTTTTGGCTTCAAGGATTTTATGCTTATAAGTGAGGTGGCATATGCTGCTAGCACATTGAAGCATTTGAGTAATAGTTGCTGAGTTATATGCTACACCCTCGACCGAAAGGGATTTGTGGTGTCATGCGATGTTGAGGATGGTCATGTGTTGACAGGGCGCCCAGTATGGACTTGTGATGTGCTGACACGGTCACGTTTCAGATGACATCACTTTGACGGCGGACGGTCAGGATACTTATCATTTGGTGAAAGCGGCGGGTCGATACAAGGAATGTAAACGAACGGTGGGCATCTCGACGACGGATCTAGTGGGTCGTATGTTATTGTTGACCAAAAATCATCATTCCTCGTTAAGTCAGTTGTCGCCCGAACATATTACGACTTCGAAAGAACTTGGACGTGTAAGTAGTAGAGGGGCAGTGGCGAATAGAACCCGTAAATTCATCCTGTTCCCTACTCCTCGTCCAGCCGTCTGGCCCGAACAGATTCAAGTGAGTGATTGTAGTTAGCCAGGCGGGCTTCTCTTCAGGGTCATGCTCCTTGAGCATGATCCCGAGCCTTTAAGAGTTACTTGGGTGGGGAGATGGGGAAATGACACTAACAGAAAACATAGTTTAATATTGCTGGGGCTGGAAATGCAAGAGCTGAGGAAGACTGGCCAAATATGGATTAGTCTACAGTTAGTGTATAGCATCCACTTCTCATCCAGTAGCATCCACTCATAGCATCTCTGGCTGGTCCCTAGATTGAGCGACTGCTGGGGAATAGGCAGATGAATAGACACATTGGTAGTGTGCTAGTGTAGCTACAGTTTGTTAAGCATGTACGTATGGACGAGAACCAGAGGTTCAGGGGAGTATGTAATTTGCACATTGCAAGGTTTTCCGCTATTTTTACAAAAAAAAACACACTGTTTCCGTATACTTTTTACAATAAGCTTGCGATATCAGCGATAATCTCTTTTCTTCTGAATCTATCTTCTTCTGGGTAAAATATGGTTTTCCATTCCCATCGCTTGTAAAACATGCATAACACATGCTACCTTGGTCGTTTTCTGAGTATCGTGTGCGGGCGGAGCGCCAGTACACGATTTCGAGCGTGACCAGCGCGTAGAAAGATCTCCAATGCACGCAGACTTTCTCAAGCCCATTCTCTGTTTCAGTGCAATTCTGGCCTGAGTCCGTGGACGCGCGTATGTCAGTTCTTACCGACCACCAACACGATCATGCAGTTCTCGGAGGGGCGTTCAGCTAAGCCGACCGATCGGGTGGTGTACGTGGCTGGTGCGTTCGATTTGTTCCATATCGGACATTTGGCATTTTTGGAAGAAGCGGCCAAGCACGGTGATTATGTGATTGTGGGTATCCATAATGATCAGTTGGTCAATCATTACAAAGGCCAGAATTATCCCATCATGACACTGCACGAACGGGTTCTCAGCGTGTTGGCTTGTCGGGTGAGGCTTTATCGATTTTTATTTTGATTGTGGTCTGCTGATTGATTAGGGATCGATATCATCAGCTGATTGTTCATTGATCGATCAGTGGTATCGACTGATCGATATCATTCGTTAATCGATTATTGATTAGTGCTATCGATATGTATCATCGACTGATTTGATCAGTATTATTGACTGATCTTCGTAGCTCCTGTGTGTGATTTATCGATCAATCGGCGCTGTTCTGTACGATCATGTAAACATTTGTCTCTTCTTTTTTAGTATGTGGACGAAGTGGTGATCGGTGCCCCGTATTCTGTCAGTGGTGAAATGATAGACCATTTCCGCGTTAATGTTGTCCTTCACGGACAAACCCCAGTTCTGGCCGATTTGGATGGTCGTGATCCATACACCGAACCGAAACGACGAGGCCAGTTCAAAATAATCAATAGTGGAAATGATATGACAACGGCCAAGATCGTGGAACGAATTATCGAGCATCGGTGAGTGGGATGATCTGATTGGGACCCGGGGCTTGTGTGCACATATTCGTTGATTTCAGATTGGATTTCGAGAATCGTAATGCAAAGAAGGAACAAAAGGAGAAAGCGGCTTACGAAGCTTTATTGAAGCAATTAAAAGAAGATCGTCCGTCCTCGGCTACTTCCGGCTAAGCAACCTCGAACGTGTCATATTTTGGGCACAGTTAACGAATTTTGTGAGTCCAGGTGATTCTATCAAGTTGTCATTTTTGTTCGAGTAACTCGCTTGTGGCGGGTTTAGCATGTACGCCATATCGCATTCGCGCGTGTTGATGCAATAGTGCCTAGTAGAATCGTATGATATACAGTATGTGTGTGTGAGGAATGTATGCTTTGGTAAGTGACACAAATTAGTCAATCGACCTTACGTTTTAGATTTGGATTTTTTAAGTTAACGTGTTTGATATTGCACTTGAAAGAATACTAGTCCAGCAGATGCTTTGGTCAAGTTTGGGTAATAGAGAGTTTCTGTGCTGCTGTTCTACCGATAATCGGTTTCCCAGTTCCAGATTTGGATATGCTGTTGGTGTCGCAAGTGTGATGTGACTTTTCATAAGCACACTTACAAGCTTTTTATAGGTTTTTGGCTTGAGAAAATGAAGCGTGGTCTGTTTGGCTTGGTTGGCTGGTGCGGGAATGAAGTGTTCCAAACTGCCAGGCCAGCATGAAGTTCCTTCGGCCAGGTTTCTGTGACATAAGCCTCGCATCCTAATCGTATCCAGGGCAGGCAAGTCAAGCACACTGTTCCCAATCCCACTCATTTCCACTTTCCAAGCCTGCATACTGTATATGAACACAACAAACATATTTTCAATACGATTCTCCTGTCACTCACTTAATATCAGCAGCCAATAGGGATTCCTAGCCAGGACAATGGCTTGTCTTAACAGGCGCGACCACGTGGCCACATCGTACTACAACTAATCGTTATAGCCAACGCCCAGTCGGATAGCCACAACCGATTCGTCGGCAAGAGTTCTTGACAAAACATGTACCACTTCGCAAGCAACTGAAATGGAAACCACTGAAAAGATCATCACATAAAACCGATCGGCTGATCAATAATCGATCGGCCATCGATTGCGTAATCGATCAGATAAAATTACCGAAAGATAACACTGGAAGTTTTTTGAAGAGAATCAATCCAGTGCGAGACCTGCAGCTGCCCGAATGGCAAGTTATCTTCGAACATATAATCATTAGTAAAATTACTCATGATTTTCTGAACGAAACGTGAGGAATAGAAAATGCAAAATCGGCTGCTTATAACTGCTGATCAGCAGAGTAACTGAGCTGACTCGTGACCCAAATGACTGGTCCAGAGAGACCACTTATCAACCACCAAAGTATGAAATCATTAGCTGGGTCACAGTCCTGATGACAACCATGAGATATGGTCGAATCCTGTTCTTTGACACTGATCACTTATAGCAAATGTTCTACGGCTCTGAGCGCCATCAGATCAAAGTATTTCAGACTTATTCTCCATAAGTCAGGTGATCAGCCAGGCTGGAACACGTGATCCAGTCCTATCATAATCGATACTCAAGAGACCACACGCGGATCGATCACTTCAGCCACAGCCATGGCATCACAGACCACAGACCCATGGATCAAGTACCAGCAGCCCATCCATGTACGAGCATGGAGTACTTGACTGGCTAACAAGTTGTCAGCGGCCCCTGAGCAAGTTTAACCTATCCTAGGGTCTCGTGGGAAAGACCACTGCCCCTGGAGTCCTGTGAGAAAGCACGTTCACCCTACCCCTAACTTCATGGTTTCAGAAAAAATGATGAATCATCGCTAAGCAAGCGCCATAATCGCATGGTTTTCTAGCAAAAACCAGCTGGAAATACAGTATGCTAAAAAGGCACTTTGAAAAATGGGGGTAGGTAATTTTCACATCCCTTCTTTCACACCCTTCACCCATATCCATGCCATGCTCATAACCTTCTGCCGGTCACTGCCAGTCTTCAACTCGCCTTGCTTAGACAATGCCTCGATTTTATGCCCGGCACACACGGTCGCCGATTTCATCCGCGAACTGGCCGACGTGGCGACGTTTCCTTTCACCTGGGGGTCGTCGTGATCGGCAAGCAGAAGCACATCAGACACGCATTGCCTGTCGGCTACAAGGGGATGCACTTTCGAGTCATGCATGTCAGGAGAAGGCGAGGAACCAAGAATAAATGCAAGCACTGCTCCTCTTAAAGACTCTTTAAAACATAAACTTCAACTGTCCTGCGCAACATTCATTTTGTGAATATTCACAGAAGACATGCTAGTTTTTCCTATCTGACATGGTTATCAGCATGACTAGCTGTACTGTAGGATCAGATCGGCCATTACAGCTGTGATACCCTCCTGATGTGAGTCCGAATACCTGCACGCATGCTAGGTTCGAATTTACCCTGCACGGTCCCTCCGAAACAGACGCTAACATAGATAAGACATTCGGGCGGACACTTCTATACGGATACAACCAGCCGGGTGATGAGCACTAGAATAGGAAGGGCAGCTGGGGGTGACACCCAACCGCACGGTCGACGAGACAGATGATAGAGGGGCCGGCCACGAGGCCGTACGGGCGACCTGGTGGAACCAGTCAGGATTGGATCTAGGCTCGCTATGCCCTCATTTAGAGACCTGAGCAGGAAGATTCACGCGTGCACAAGACACGTGTGGCGGGCGGTCTAAACTGGATAGGGAAGGAACCCTCATCATTAGATGCGGGTTGCACTGCCAGCCTCACCTCAGCCAGCACTGCCAACGCTACCAAGCCTGGAACCCGAGCTGTTTGTGGTTCAGCCAATTTAAACTGGGCATTTTATGCAAACGCGTGCAAGCCACCTTGCCCCCACTGTTTCTATCCACAGACCCCTCCATGGCCAGCAATCTATCAGCTTTCGACCCCGTCAGACTCGACCTGTCTCCCCCCCCCCCCCCCAGCTGCCTCTTCCAATGCTATATCACTTACTTATTCCAGACGTCAACTTTTCGCCCAGGACCGGACACAGACTGGGCAACAACTCCAAACAACCCGAAGCCAGCACCTTGTGACTGACTCGCACATCCTTGTCCGCAATCGATTCCCCATTCGTGCCAGCCAGAAGGAATTCGATTGTGTATCGCCTGGCCGCCTGTCTTAGGTGGCCGTATACAGTAATGTACGCCTGACTTTGAGAGGTGACCGGGTGACTCACTTGGCCGACTATAAGTGTTCTAGCAGCTAAGGCCTGGCCTGATAAACAACTGAAGAATCAGCAGAAAGCAAAAACACATGGGGCGGGTATAATCAGTTATTAGGGCCATAGAATGTCCAAATATGACCATTGCTCCCGTCGAACGGCGGTGTGTCTGCTCGAATTGACTATGGACTTGGACACCATTTGGGACAATGTCTCATCGGTAAATACAGCAGGAAGGATTTGTCACAGAGTACAGAAATGATAAATTGCTGATTAAAGAATGGGTTCACCTGATCAAGGCATTAGCCTGATTGCCAATGAATTTGGCTCTGATCGCGGCAGCAATGGTTGCGCAACCCACCAGCTGGGGCAGACCATCTGCTAACTCAAAAGCTAGCGCGATTCTGGGATTACATGGAGGTCACAGGCCCTCGCACCACAAATCACGCACCACAACCACCTTGATCATGATTTCCACTTCATTTCTAGGACAGAAGAGTACTGTTCCAGGTATTCTACTTTTTCTTAAACTATTCCTGAGGTCACTCCTAAGGCCAACTTACAAAATATTCGCTAAATTTTACTGACGTCTTTGGTTTTTCAAACATCGGATCGGGCAAATCAGTGAAAATTAGAAAAGAAGTGGCTGGGTTCGGCATTTGTTGAGCATCGAAGAGGAAGAGGATGATTAGATCAGCAATTTTGGTGGCCCTGGTCAGCCATTGATCATAGCAAAATCACTGGCCGAATGACTGGCCTCGGGTGTTGCCTGATCTCCGCATAAAATAGGATCCTCACAAAGTTACTCGGCGAACAATCGCCCGGCGAGCTATTGCCCGTGATTCGATTGGATCAGTATCAGGAAATGCATACTAGGACGCCAACCAGGGAGCTGGGCCTCGCTTCGCTCTACTCTCTCTCTCATCGTAGGACGCTGACACTTATTGTAAGAGGAATACTCTCGGCAGAGGTGACCCCTGCTCTGCGAGTTGGCCATCCAATAGAGCATGTGGCACGTGCCTCTTTCGACGGCTAATTTTTTCCAGCCGCCCCAATTTGCCAATCAGTAAGTGCGCAAGTAGGCACCGGATCAGGTTGGCTTCAACCCGGAAGCCCCTGACCTGACTTTGTAATAAGCAGCTGGCAGGAATGGTGGCCAATGCAATTATTGGTGCGGTTTGGCGTTAGGGCACGGAATAAATGTCGAAGAGCCGCGGTGGCTCAGTTGGTTAAGGCATTGCTTGGGTCAGCAGCCCTGACCGGGAGGCCGCAGTTCTGTCCCAGCTGAGGACGGCAGTTTAGTAAGTCCGTCGCTGGCCTTGCACGCCTGGCTCTGGGCGACTCACCCTGTACCGCCCATGTGGTGGACGCCGAACGGGTAGAGAATCAGGAAACTGGTTCCCCAACAACAGTCGAGAAGGTCCCTCCATTCTCGCCCAGTATCATCCTAGGACGCTGGTGCGGGCACAGGATGCCCTCGTGTGAATGTGATCCTAGTCGAGACACTCTCGATCAGAGGGAACCTGCCGTGAGAGCTGGTCACCTCACGGCCCTGCTGATCATATCAAGACTGCTGGCCGGCTATAGGCAAATACGGGTTGGAAGCTCCGTGGGGGAACTGGGGCGGCATGGGGCCCAACACACAAAAATTGAAAAAAAAAACAGAATAAATGTCAGGTTTTTGCATCCAGGAACCAAAGAACTTGCTTCTTCATATTCAGGAATCAAACGTGATTTGTATGTACTCCTAATAAGACCGGGGTCGCGGCCCAGCGGGTTAAGGCGTCTGCCTCTCACGCTGGGTGCACACTTACAGGGGAGGGTTCGACTCCCGCCTCGGTACAAAGTGATTGTCAATCTATGTGTTCCTTAGGCCTCGAGTGCGCTGTATTGTGCTTGGCTATGGATAAAATACGACATGACATGTTAGAAATTATAGTCTTACTCAGACTATGTTCATCAGAGTTGCTGCTGTAAGAGCTGTGAATAAGAGCTTTTTCAGATAGTTTGCTCATGGCTACTTGGTACAATTCAGCATGACATTCTCGGAAGTTACGCAGAATGAAAAAAGCGTAAATGCAAGGTTTGATGCATGCATATTTTGCAGAGTACATGCATGAAATTTTTGCATGCATACAAATTTTGCAGAAGCTGAATTTTGGAGGTTTCTGTAACTGCTAATGCAGTAGAAATTTGCAAATTTGCAGTATTCTCGACCCGTTGGATCCCATCTTTTAAAATATTACCCAACCCAATTTTGCAAACTGTATGTGCACTGTAGACCGTGATATGTAGTGAGGTTGGTACCCACCATCCATTCAGTCATAGCTCTAGGCGATGAGCCAAAGTCGAGATTACCTCCATAGGGGCCATCCATAAAGGTCGACCACGGCCTAGGGAGGGGGCAGGCGGCCGCTGGTCCAATTTGATGATTTTGACGATTTCAAATTTTGATGACACAATCACATTTTCGTCCATTAGGTATACGTTCAAGTCCTTTAACTTTTTGTCTCGTCTTCACTTTGGCCGTTTGTTCTCGATGATGAAATTTCGATTCATCAGGATCTTCATTTTCAATTAAAATGGCACTAGGAGGAAAAAGGAGTGGAAAATTCGTGAAGGCGTCCATAAAATCAAGATTCGATGTTTCGAAGGAGAAGGCATTTCATCAACCTCAAGAACTAGAATGCATTATAAAACTGCGTTGGAAGGGGCGGATGGAGTGGTCGACCATTTTTGAACGGGGTCAGAGAAAAGTGGTCGGCATGTGGTCAGGGGGAGGGTCCAACAGATAGCCCCACAGCAGGGCGTTGGTGGGAAGTAGGTCAGGGTATTTTTCACTTCTCTTCTAATTAAGAGTGCCCTTAGTGCACTAGCATACAGGAGTGGAAAAATGAGGTCAGAAACTCCCCCCCCCCCAGGCTAGGGTAGGTTTCAGATACTGACTGTCCTGACTTGCAAGAGCAAGCCCAGATCTATCGCACCTGCTCCATGCTCCTACTGTATTTTACACAAAAACACAGAAGCTTATCGTTCTTCAAAGGAACATCCATCCGCGTGCAAGAAGCATGAAGATTTACAAAAGCACACAATATGCGTACTATGCGCAGTATGACTGTACATTGTAATAACAGCTTACGCCTTTCACCGACACTGAACTAAACCTCTCAAATTCAGAGAATTTGTGATTACAGCCGAACCATACACTCAATCTGAGAAAATCCATCAAGGTATAGTCCACAAGACACCGAAACCTGCAATCTGAAACCTTTTTTGAAAGAATACGACGCGCCAATCTTTGTCTTTTTGCATAAGAAATTCAAATCTTGTCGAAAAACACATACCGCATCGCATATTTAAAACCCAGCATCCCTGCCTCTATCAGGAATCAATTATGTCGAACAGCCTTTTCGACTCCCTACATCCTACCTCTACACACCGAGTCCCCATCAATTTACACGTTCTGACGCAGTCGTCGGCGCAAAGCCGCGATCTCGTCGACACCATCGAAAGCTCGCTTCATTCCCAGTGGCATGCCCCGACACGACTGGCAGTCCACGTGCTCCAACGACTCGCACACGTCTAGCAGGATTCTAAAAAACAATGGTGTCACAACTTTGGAATGCACTCGCAGATATGAGAAAAACAGACCCCCAGCTGCAAAACGGCCCACTCAGGCGGTTAGAAATAAGAGAGCAAAGTCCCAGAGACAACCACCCTGAGAAAACGGCTGAAACACCAAACTGACTGTCTCCCATCCAGCAGGTGGACCCCCCCGACCACACAGGGCGGTCGGCCTACTGTAATAGACCGATTGTGCATCTCGTCACACAACCACCCTTCTCACATTCTGGTTAGCTCTCCCGTGTCTTTGGAGTGGTCTGATAGAGAGTTACAGCGAAGAAACAAGGCAGGTTGGTGAGGCCTCAGTGCCAAAGAGGTCATCCCCACCAATCTTGTATTCTATGAAGCGGATCGGCCGGATCGAATCGGTCGATGCTGGCTATATTGTTAAATGATAATCCTCAATGCAGAATTACTGATGACAGGAATCAACTCTCACTCAAATAAAATACAAATACCCGCTTGTCAAAGTCATCAAAAATTCTTTTTTGACGGTTTTTTTGATACAGTACGCAGACATGCACACTCGAACATTATATTCGAATGAGGGTTCATTCCCGCCGATTCTGTACCGAGGAAACTAACCAGGGTCAAGTTAGCCTTCCCTTACATAAGAAGCCATGGGCGCCCGTGTCGTCTGGGAACTAAACCTATCAGACCATTTCTGACTTCCCTATTTTAGCCCTACAACATCAACACTTTACCTCAACTGATTAGCCGTCACACAGGTTCCAGTTAAATCCAAACGTTTCAATCGAGGCGTCATACCGCATCTCTTTGCAGTCGCGAATAACGCGCACAACGATTCCACATACCCAATCACCCAACCGATGCACAGCGTCTCCAACGAATGGCCCCACTAAAACAAAAATATTAGTATTTCCCCCAAACCTTGCCATCACATCGTTTCACCAACTCGCATCAATATTTCACCAGATCAAGCCTATCAATCATTTCAATCAATCGTTATCGAATTAGCCATTCGAGTCTAAACTGATCATAGGTTATGCTCCATCATTATGAAATACTAAATCACATGTGATCAGTTCATTATATATTAATGATCAAAACTGATCTGCACATGATCGATTCGACTATTACTTCTCAGAAATTCATCTAACCTTTCAAATCATGTATTTCATTTTTCTAAATACTATTCTGTACATAAACCGTGCCACCAATCCCCATTCGCCTGGTGCAGTTTTTCACTCAAACTCACCGTAGAGAAGAAATCGATTGTCACCGCATCTTTGGCCATATCTCGCACCCGACTCAGATTTAAATAAGTCAATGGTGTCTCGCGCAACCAAACCAAACGATCGTATATGCACAAGCCGGATAAATCCAAGCGACGTAGATTCTTACACCGACTTAGTAACCTGAAATCAACAAGCACAGAGTCATTTTTAAACAAAAATTTTTTCTAGCTTCACGCTATATAGAATGACCACAACACATCAATCGATTAACCAACCCAAGTCACCCAAACTAGTCAGTGTTGCCTGTACACGTTTCTACTTTCTCCACAGCAGCTACACATAATTTCGAAAATAACTCGACAGGAGACTGCTAATCGAATTACAGATTATCGATAACCAGACGAGACCTGATCATCGATAATCACGAAGTCAGTCCCTGTGAGCATAAATCGAACTTGTAAGAGACCCAATGTAATTCATGAACGAGATGTAGTGTAGTTACAAACAAATTGTTACCAAACAAACAGTACACCGAATACCAAGTGACGTGCATTTTTCTCCCTCCCGGGGTCTCATGAAAATGATGGCAGATTTGTGCTGTAGATACGCCCCCCGCCAGTAGCATCCATACCTTGCTCATACATGAATATCATGCACAAATGAGATGCCCACCAGCCAGAGCATCCCATCACCGCCTTCAAATCGATTGCGTGCGAATGAGCAGACATGTCACTCACCTTGTCGGTCCTCTCCCTTACCTTATAAATACGTCGTACAAATTCTGATAGCCAGTTAACAAGGAAGTTGTGGAAATATTGCAATCGTATAAGTCAGGCCACACATCCACAAGATCGGTCTGCAACAACATCATGTTTCACTTAGGCCATAAACCAGTCCTCTAAAACCGATGCATTAATCATTCACAGAATGTGTGCGCCGCAAAACATCATTTACCTTGCCCTAGCCCTCAAATAGCTTCCCCAGGGTAGTGTGGGGTTCAATGTACAGCGGCAGACTTTCTGCCATTATGGCTTGAGTGGAAAAAAAGGGGGAAGAAAGAAGGTGGAAACTATGCTCATTGAGTTCACCCCACCTTCTCCAAGGCTATACACGTTGATTTTGAAAAAAAAACCCATTGGCTATTTTGGAGAAGTCTGACGAGGAAATGTGTTGTAATTTCCCCACAAATAATAGTTCTGTCGACCAGCCATGCGCTGGAACGAAAAGAATTGGCAACCCTTAACTGGGGCCGCCCAACTTTTGACTTCCACGACAAAGACCAGCACAAGGCACTGACAGGCCGCACACTAGCACGCCTCTACATTCCCACTGCGGACCTACTTCAATTAACAAATCCCTGAATATTTTGATGCAATACTATCTCACCTGTTCCTCGACCGGTGTACAAGTAAAATCGAGCATGGCATCGGCCATGTATAAAACGCGTAAATTTGGAAACGCTTTGACAAAATCGACCAAACGTATTTTACGTGAATTTCGACGATCGCTACATACTCGAGACAAATCCAAATGACGTATATTTTCTGTGGCGTGCTGAAAAAAAAGAACCTATTGATTAATCTATTCGAAAATCGGAAAACTGTTCAGTTTTATTATCAGATAGCAGATGCAAAGAGATCGATGACTTCAGACAGATGCCTCCATTATCGATCTATACAGCGTGATCAAGTCGGACATGATTGGTCTGACTTGCACTCAATCGATTGATAGATCAAAGCTTAGACACACGATCAGTCGAGGCGACTCGATCGATACTCGAGTTCGGACAACGTCAATCGATACTTACATTAATCGATGATTCGGCGCATAAAGTACGCAAATTGGCCAACGCATTGCCGTTTAAGTGGAGCGTTTCTAAACGACGACCAATTTCCAACGAGAGAAAATCCCGAAGCACCATGGCCACGGACTTCTGACCAGTCGGCTAGAACGACACCAAGTTGCAAAGTTAGGTTTATTCTCGCTCATTAATAAAGGCAGGACAGACTTGCCTGCAATCAGCGCTGGGTGGAGCTAGCTACCGCTATACTTACATAAGAACCCACTAATTTTGTACCCCTCATAACACAGGTCAAAATGGTTTTATCTGCACATCTCCATAATCGGCCAATATGGAAAATCGTTTTGTAGGATCATAGCCAGGTAGGATATGCTGGTGCCAAAAATTATCAAAATCGATCACGCAGTTCTCAGATGGCGCCCCAAAAAGTGCATGAAAACAATAATAATTTTAACCCTCAGTTGGTCTCACTGTTTGCAGCATCAAGTAGCAACTGTACGATGCCTATGCTAGAAGACAATTCTTTCTTTTGTACGAATCATGCTTCGATTCAAGTTATTATTGTTTTTGCGCACTTTTTTTTATTGGGCCACCATTTGAGAACCGCGTAATAGATTTCGATAATTTTGGGTCCTGGCATGTCCTACCTATCAATCTATAATCCCACTGAACGATTTTGCATAACAATGGCCGGCTGTCGAGATATGAAGATAAAATCATTTCGCCCTGCGTTATAAGATACGTTGGGTCTGTGGACTCAAGAGTTCGATCAGCTACGGGTAAAGCCGAACCTATAAAAATTAATCATTATAGAATAGAGGGAGTCAGCCCCTACCGACAGGTCCTCATGAAATAGTACCCGAATTATCATAGAAAAGGATCATGCATCCGCTAAGGTGATAAAATTTTGAAATTCATTGCCGCTGCCATGTGCCAATATCGCACACATTTTGTAAAAACTGAAAGGTTTCTTCACAAAAAGCTCAATTTAGAAATGGACTGAGAACTTGCATATAAGTAAATTATCCGCAGGCATGACATACTGTCTTATCGAATAGTTTGAATAAGAAACTGGCTTAATTTAAATGACCAATTAATTATAAAGTGGTCCCATGCATCTTAGAATGGTGGGCAGAGTGGAAATGATCATGGACCTTAGAGAAGATAAGTGTAGAGCGTTCTACAACTCTCAAGCTCAAAGGTGTCATCGATCGGATATCTTCTCAAGCCTACCCACAACTTCAAACTGCCCCAGTTTGTACTTACATCATAATACGACAAATCCAACGTGTTCAACTTTTGACAATATTGAGGCACAACGACGCACAACAGACGACGTAGATCTAACGCGCGGCAGAATGAGACGTTTAAAAAGCGTAGTTCTTTCGTCAATTTTAAAAATTCCTAAAAAAAATACAAATTATTTGTATTTTTGTGTTTTGTCGTCACAGGCTTGGAGTCCCTGATTCAATCCTTCCCGTCCACACCACTTACCTCGATCTCTTCCGTCCTCAATTTCACCCAACGAGAAACTGATAAAATGCGAATTCCATTGGCGTACTTTGATAAAGCTGGAAAAACCGCTTGTGGTTTTTTCTCCTTGATCGATTCCAAATCGACCACTGACCACAAATGTGAAGACGAGGCGGCTTGTCTCCACAAATGACACACACTTTGCATCCTAAAACGATAAAATTGTTCTTTTTGTGCCGAAGAGAGCGTTGTAAAGAAAAAGCTTGACATACGTAACCAGAACTTTGATTGTCGATCCATCCGAAACGGCAAATTGGAAAATTCTTTGCAACAAATCCACTGGGAAACGTTGCCCAAATAAATTTCCACTGACACAATTGTGGTCTTGGTTCGATGATGAAGCGGATGATTGTGCCGAAATCGATTGCATCGGCGAAACCTGTCTCACGTTTGAGGTTGAAATAGGAGTCGAAGTTGATAGTGGCCCAGGCGACGCGGCCAATTTGAATCGTTCCGTTGGCGAACGGTTCGATGGACTTCGTGCCTTTAACGGTGATCGTGATCTTTTTCTGGACTTTGAAGGCTTCTTTGGGGGTGAAGTTGGCTTCAATCGCTGCGATCGACGCAATGGAACGCGCGATGACGGTTTTTCGATCTCTTGTTCATCCATTTCAGGCGACGATGGTCGATAATCGGGTGAATCGTCCTCGAAATCGTATTCGTTCTCCGAATCCTCGGCACCAGGAGCTAGATTCCTATTTTTAAAAGAAACGTTACTATTGGCCAAGACAATATTTTGGAAATGTGCGCGTAATGCGCATGTTGGTAACTGCGACCGCACAGTGGCATCTTCCTGAAGAGATGCATACGTACTCTTTTCGTGCACCTAATGAAACATCCTCTTAGAAAGCGGGATTATGTTGCCCTTACCTTCGTATTGGCAATGCACTCATACGATCGCGATGTAGGGGACGACGAACCAACGACGATCTGTTGCCCCTGATCACTGCATCGATACATGCATCGATTGACGACGATGATTTCGAACTCGATGGCGAAAAATTTGATTTCGACATTTTTCGACTTGATGCAAAATTTAGGCGCGCCGCAAGAATTTCTACAGAATAAGCTTTATAGGAAGTCCTTCTACACGGTAGCCCTTGGACAAAAGCGACTGTTCTGTTATTCCAAAAATGGAAAAAATGACCGCAATTTCGAAAAGCAGACGTAGGATCGAACGCGAACGGTGGTTAAGGTAGGTAATTTTGATGCGCAGGTACGACTGCTTACTGTAAGGAGGGGGATAATTTAAATATCAACAACAGCGACAGAGAGCATGCGCTCTCTAACCCGGTTATAAACAGAGGTTTACAGCAAATGGTATGTTGCATATGGTTATGCACAGAGGGTTGGCAGGATACAGCAAATTTTTATTTGTTTTAAGTCCAAAGGAGTATATCAGCGAAAAGTGGAAAGTGCAAATTTAGTAAAGCCTGCTATTAGACTCCATATAATTTGCACAAATTTTCATGCCTTGATTTGTGCTATCACTTTTTGCAAATATAGTTTTAGTCTGAATGGTTGTAGCCTGCACAGCCAGGTTTTTTACGTAACAACAATTATTTATATTTCGCGCCTGATTTATCGCCAAATTTTTTTCAAAAACGTGCAAATTCTGCGTTGATTACGTCAAGGAAACGAAGAGAAACTTTTTGGATGTAGATCAAATGGTTTTAGCGGTAATTCATCAGATCAAAAAATTTTATGTGGTGAAATTAACTCGAGTTAGTGCTCGAATATGGTGACTGGATTTTGTGGATACTACAGCTGCTTTGCTCTCGAGGGTTTCGCCTCCTGGGACTTGTTTGCTTCCCCCGATCAGTATGAACGGTCCTGTGTTGCCGAGAATATTGCAGATGCGGCCCCGCAGCCACCCTGCCATGACGATTTCATGGATGTGCAGTAGTACCTGCGGTGGTCTTTAGGTGTTTTTCGAAAAGTTTTGTTGACTCCCTCACTTGAGCGGACCCTGTTTTGCCTAGCTAGCCAGCAGCCAAACTGTCTAAGCAGGGCTGTGCGGGAGCCCGGCACCCACAGCAGCGTCCCTCTGCGTGTCTCCATTAAAGCGCCTCCTCGCGAGGGCATCCTGGACTGGACACCGACTTCCTCGGACGATGTGAGCCCTGTCGATGTGTTCGACAGCCGAAACTATCTCCTCGTTTGGCTTCCGCCTCTCCACTCAGGAGCACCTGGACGGTACGGGGTGAGTCACCCACGGCCTGGGTGCAAGGTCAGCGAGGGTTTATGGTTTGCATGGTGAATGACTCCTAAACGAGCCTAGCCACCCACCAAGCAATATTGCTAGATTAATGCCGAACTGCTGCACCACCGCGGCGGCAGCTGACCTTTGGTTGGTGCAGCTCACAGTTACGTAACTCTAGAAATCAGTCAGTCTTATCGCGCGAGCACTATCTTCCAACAAATGCTTTGACACAAATCAAATCCATGCATCCAGAGATACATCAGTTGATAACAGCTAGTATCTGTTAACGTTGTGCTATAAAAGACTGGCCAGCTATGATTCGTACGCCTTTGAGCTGACGAAAACGCGAAGGAGTTGCGGGATTTCTGGTCCATCTCCGTGTTCGTCTCCCATTGGTTGGAGCTGTCGGTCTAGACAGTCCGTATCACAGTCTGTTATCCCACTCGAATCCAGGTGGGGTTAGAATTCTAGGTCGTAAGAGACAAGAAATTGTAGGTGGTTAATTCTCTTTCTAATCACCTCATACGGCTACGTCAGCTGCTGACTCCCCCCACAAGGTGTAAGAAATATCAGCTTGATTATAGTGCTGCTCAAATATTGAATTACAGTATTTGCACCACCAGTTTGGTTCGTGGCCTTTCCGAGAAAGCCATTAATTAAACGACCATGTTAGATGTTCCAAACGGCACGTGGGTAGGCCACTCGAGAGAGAAGCCTATTTAAACCAGGCAAAAAACCGAATCTTTCAATTTCGTCGAAGCGGCTGGAAGAAAATTTCCAATCTCCATTTCTCTCATATCTCTAACATTGAAAATTTTGATCCACAGCCATGCGTGTGATCATACTCGTACCCCTCCTGCTTTTGTGCCAGCAAGCAAGTGCTGCGTTTAATACTAAACTGTTTGACCAGTGCGTTGGAGAAACACATGGCATGTGGCAGTGCAGCCGTGATACGCAGTTTGCCCTGCACAAAGATCCCGTTCGTAAGAAGATCGTGCAATGTTACACAAGGCAAGTGGCTGAAGAAATCTGATCGGAATTCTAGTTGCGGTGTCTTAAAACACGTTTTTACAGCAATGGATGCAACAGCTCGTCATTGAATGAAATCGTAAGGGATACGAATTGCTGGAGCATAATTCGATTAAACCTTACCCGAGAAATATTTTGGTGCATAGAGGAGAAACTGAAGCCTTTCTACGGGGAATTCGGCATCAATGAGAATGAGCCGAGTTATGCCAACGATGTCCAGTCTTTGAGAAACCTCGCTTATCAACTCATCCGGGGAGGATCATGGGGCAACCTGTATTTAGCTTCGGTCCCTTCAACAAATTACCCTGACGAGTGAGTAATATCGCGAGCATAATTTAAATATAAAGCCACAATCGATATTTGTAATCTCCGATGAGTTAGATCGGGCTCCTATTACCAGGTAATATACTGCGCTAACCACCTATTTTTCTAGTTATGTCAACGACATTCCAGAATTGGTGAATGCATCCAATATCAACAAGCGATGTCCCCCAACCAAACAGCCTGCAGTGACGCAGTGCATATCTTCACTGAAAACACAGACCCAAACGCCATTCACCACGTTTTGCACCTCTGCTAGAAACTGTAACTCTAACCATTTGAAAGCCTGCTCGCCTCACTATAACAAATTCCAACCGCTGGCGTGTGACTGCGAAACGACTGCAATTACAAATAAGAAAGAAAGTTTGTTGACGGCCTTGAAATCTGCGGAATGCAAGGGATATTCCGATTATGTGGTCAGAGAAATCTACAACAGCGGGCTACAATGCGACAAGAGTTGGCGTGAGAAATGCAACGACTACGAGAGTTGGTGGACGTCGGGGCTGTGATGATGAGAGATAAGTACTGAGCGGTGATAAGAAGTCAGTCTGCCTTATCACACACGCGTGTACTGTTGGAAAATAAATGATGATGGATTTGAACCAGAATTTGTAGCCAGAAATAGTTGAAAGGCAACCAAGTCCTTAAAATGCCCGGTCCACTGTAGGGTTATGTGAGGCAGGCAGGAGGATTCGCCCACACTCCCCATCTTCAGCAAGGAGTGTGGTCGTTTATGAATCCCTTTCTCGAAGACATCTCGAAACAACCTGTTGTTGAAACAAAAATTATTAGATTTGTTATATTCAATTTTGGAACCCACATTCAGCCCAAAGCCAACACAGAACCAGATTCAAAGGCCATTTTTCTTACACTTAATGCAGCTGTCCCTATCACCGAGCATGATCAGGTGTAGTACAGTGTAGACCACATCGTTTCTGCCATCGAGAAAGTTCCACGAAAATTTCTGATTTTTAGCATACTTCGCAGAATCAGCTGAGTCTATAGTCACGCTAATTTTTATCAAAATTCGTCCAGCCGTCGTTGAGTTCCAAAATACGCGGAGGAGGCTCATCCGCACCAAACTCTGCGTAAGAAAGCTGCAGTTTCTTCGCTACGCGGGCTCTTATTTTTGTGGTGAAGTTTGATCTAATTATGTGCCTTCATTTCGTACCGATAATTACGTTCCCAATCAATCGTACACTATGTGGTCGTCAGGGCTCTTCCTTCGCCGGAACAGTCTCACATGGCCACGCCTTAAACGAAAATGATACCATTTTGATAAGCAACGAAAAATACGACATAAAAAATTTCGAGCCCCCTATGCGTGATGAGATTTATGGTATTCGTCAATTAGCCTAAAATACATTCGGATGCGGCCGCGTTGGTGCGGCAGTTCGGCATTCATCTCTCCGTATTGCTTGGGAGCGAGTGGCTGGACTCGTCCTGGGCTCGATCGGTGATGGAGGTGAGTTTGCGAACCGTAAATCCTCGCTGACCTTGCCCACCAGGCCGTGGGTGACTCACCCTGCACCGTCAAGGTGCTCCGAGTAAAGCGATGGAAGCCAAACCAGGAGACTGTCTCGGCTGTGGAACACCGACAGCCGAAAGCCCGTCCGCCATCGTCCGAGGAAGCTGGTGTCCTGTCCAGGATGCCCCCCCCCTGTAGAGGTGCTTCTAGTGGAGACACGCAGGGTTATCGTAATGTGTCCGACCAAAATAGACATTGTTTCTCCTCCATGACATCACGATTTGCCTTTTGCAAGCTTTTGATTGGTTATGTCTATCTAGTTATGCCACTACGCTGTAGTTACTGTAGCCTGTCTCGGGTTTCCAAATTCATCCCTGTGTTCAATAAAGATCACACTTATAAATAATCAGCAATCAGGTCAGAACTAATTGATATACGAGTATATGCTTCTGAATAACTCATTAGTATTAGTACTAGCTCACACTTTGCTGTAGCATATACTGCGCTCTACCACACTGTACCAAAAAGAAAAAACTTATTCCAGCGTTCTGGTGTTACAACATTCTTGTTTTTAAAATGTCTAACAAGCCTTTTGAATGAGGGGTTCGTCAAACGGGGCGGTGGATCACAACTTATCAGTGCAGATTAGAACTTATCAGTGCCGACATTAGTAAATAAAGTCATTAATCAGTACTCATTCCAGGTTCAGTGCAATTTGGCTATGCCTTTGCTCTTTTATAATTCGACCTTTTCTGCGAGGCTTTTGGCATATCCTTCGTTTGATTTCCCTAATTCAGCAAGCGGACACATTTCGATGACCCCGGACTTATTACGACAGGGGGTGACCCCGTCTTAATGCGTCCGCCGGACACATTACGATCCGGACACTTTTTGACGCGACGCCGGCCCCCGCACAGCCCTGCTGATAAGGTTTGACTGCTGGCCGGCTGGAGGTAAAACGGGATTCGGCCCACAAAAATTTAAAAAATTAATAAATTACATATGTATGGGAGCAATAAGCACCTAATAAAAAAGTGTGATCCCTAAATTTTCACTTTTCATGAAGTTCTTCAAAAAACTAACGTCATCTTATCTGAAGGTAACATCGTAGCCTTCCTTGGTGAAGGCAGAATGATAAATGTAACTCCCTCGTTTCCTCTTCGGATCCCATCTCGACAAGGGCATCGCCAGCAGTTCGTACTGCATACTGAATCTGAGAAGAATAAATCATTCTTCTTACTCGTACATGCCCCAAATTTGACTCATCAATGAACAGTCAACTCGCTTGTTTATTTCACGTTCAGCTGGCCCATGGTCACAGAAATCAACTTATTGACTCACTAACAATAAGTGCAATTGCTGTCAATGTTCGCAATGCTCATTTTACCTGGATGCCCGGCAAACGCACTACACACCGCTTCCATTCTGTGTCCACTAGCGTTCATTCGGGATCACTTTTTTCGGGATCGGGATTTTCAGAGTGGTTTTTACTTTTAACTCGCTACAGTATTCTACAGCCCATCCCAAGTAGCCAGCAAATAAAAAGCCGAAAATTTTTTTGCGCAGTCTTTATTATTGCATTCAAAATCATGCAAGCAAAAAAGCATAGACTGAATCACCAATTGGCAACCAAATCCCTTCCTTCCTCTTTCGCAGTTCAATCATCCGCCAAAGTTTCTCCAGCTTACCCTTCTAAGACACCCCCTTCCCGAACCCTTTCCCCTTCTTCACACATATCCACAACATTCAGTCCCGACCATTTTTTTATCGGGATCCCAAACGAACGCTAGTGTCCGCAGCACCTTGTTGCCAACACTTATTCCTGATGTCTTAAAAAACGACATTTTTCGGCTAATGCCAACATGAAAATTCAATGAATTATGGAAAATGATCTCTTCCTCTGCTGTATTTCGGCCAGAAGCAAAAACTATTTATGGGCCAGCTGAGAGCAAAGAAAAAAATTAATTTTAGTTTTATTAATCTAATTTCGGAACATGATTGTTTCAGTGCAGTCCAGTTTCTATGTTTTGGTTTTTTGCAGCTTCCTATGCCTGGATGCTAAATGACAAGCTGCTCTCCGCCGCACAACCTGCGCAACAGAGGGGGGTGTCGCTGTTTTTCATTGTTTCTGTGTTTGTTTCCTGTCTGCCATAAAAGGCGTTTTCTGGAACTGTTTTCTGTCTGTAGTAGTTTGTCGTCTGCCCTTCTGCATGGGCGGATTTTATAAGATGAGTTGTTGGTTGGCAGTGTGAGCGAGCAGACCTCGACTCTGGGCAAAACAGGTAAGATTCTCATAATTTATTGTTTTGCATTTTGTAGTATTGAATAACGTAAATGACCCCTGGAACAATGCCCCCTCCCTCCTACTGTACTGTGCGGACCTCAATTAAAAAATCAGGCATCGGGATTTTATTGGTTTATGATTTAGTTAAAAGGAGTTATGGCGTGTCGACATTTTTGGCTAAATATAAGCACTAAAAATTTTTTTGAAGACTACAGTACCTTGTGTGGAAAGTTGTCACACTGGCTTGGAACAGCAATAAGCGAGGATCATTGAAGGGCCGTCATAACAAAAGCACCTATTATGTATGTTCTTTAGAACGAGCCCCCTCTTTAAAAGCGTTGGAAACAAGCCCTGAGGGTCTTGCAGTATTTGAGGAATAAGGTGCTTAACGAGGAAACCACAGTAGTGTACACTTTCGTGTTTCCTTGCAGCAGACACAGTTGTACAAGCGTCACAGGTGGTGGCACTGACGAGTTGTGCCTTAGGCTCAATTTTTTCATCGAAATATGATGCAAATGAATTATACGGCGATGCGACTGCTGTCAATGAACGAGAGCGAGAAAGCGATGCAGCCAGTCGAATTGTATTCAAGCAGCAATAATCATCATCACGTTATGGCCATGCGACTACATGGTACGTATGGAGAGAGGCCAGAGGAGCCTGCACCGCGCCAAAACTAAGCGCCCAACCAAGTCTCTGGCTGAAACATCAACCTGACGGGTGAAGCTCCCAGCTGCAAGCTACTTGCACGGTGCATTTGTTTACATTGCATGATCACGTCGAGCACATGTGTCCGTATTTGTCAATAGAACAGGGCTTGAAAACTCTATGCTAGCAGGGTTCATACAAGGCTGGAATTCTCGGTAAACCTGGAGGAGTCATTGAAAATAAAAGTTTTGGTGCCGAAATCAGTGAAAACTGTGAAATTGCATTTTGAGGTTTTCCGAATTCCCAATCACCCACCTTTTCTGTGAGTTGTTGGTCATGTGGGAATGTTACGTTAAATCAGTTGAAATTTACGTAATATTCGTGGGACCGTGAGAAAATAATTAGGAAAAGGAATCAAGTTTTTTGTCTGGAATACCTGGAAAAATCAGGGAAAATCATTCACGCTTCTTGTATGAGCCCTAGCTAGACATAATGTATTTTTTTGCATTTGCAGGTACATTTATGGTGATCGCTTGGTTCATCTGTACGCCGACGGCTATGACCATTGCCCGCTATTTCCGCTTACAGTTATCGATTAGAATTTTGAAATTAGCCGCATGGTTTCAGGTAACAGTTTTATTTTCCGAAATAGCGAGCTCTCCTGCTGCTGGTATTGCGATCTCTGGAATTTCAATGTTTCTTCTCATCGTCAGTTGAGGGAATCTCTTTCTTGCCAAATGCAATGCCGGCCAGCAGCCAGTCCTTTGTAAGCACGGCCGCAGTGGTGCAGCGATTAGGCTTTGGTCTGACAGTAACTTGGTGGAGAAGGGAGCGGGGTTCAAACCATGGCGACGGAGTTTTCTTTGTAAGCTGTAAAGTCCTAGCTGACCTCGTCTGACTAGGCCGCGGGTGACTCAACCCTCACCGTCGAGGGTGATCCGAGTGTAGAGATGATCGTCATTGAGAGGAGTCTGGTGTCCTGGAAGACGCAATGAGGGAGTGCCGTATGGCCGCTCCCCACGCAGCCTTCCATACAAATACCGCGGGTAGAGCGCAAGTGGCAGAGCCCAGAACTAAAACTACAACGACTGGCGTGCATCCAGTCAGCAGCGAAGATCTGCAGGGAGGGCATTTTGGACTGGACACCAGCTCCCTCTGACCTAAGAGCATCAAGAAAACATTGACAAAAAAGAAGACTTTGTAGCTGTTTTCGCGTCTGGCCCGCCCAAAATTAGTCTTCCAAGAACGATAATTAGAAGTAAACTTCTGCGTTCAGGTTAGACAGCTATTTGACTGAGTGAGATATCCGGGAATATTATTTCCAAGCTGCGAATGCTAGTTGTGCAACCAGCATTTCTGGCGGTCGGGAGATCGATAGTCTCCCCTGGCTGGTAGATGTCAACACTTCCTCCAGTCGGAGTTTTTGCCCCAGAGACTTCGGTCTCTCACATCTGTCGCCGCCTGTTACAGTTTGATACATCAGTTTCGACGTCATCAGAAGCTTCTTTGTTTTACATTTTTGTGGGCCGAAGCTCGTTTTTGCTTCTTGTCGGCCAGCAGTCAAACCTTATAAGAGGCTGTGGGGGCAAGCACACACGGCAGCGTCCCTGCCTGGGTCCACTTGGAGCATCTCCCCGCGAGGGCATCCTGGACTAAGCAAGGACTTCCTATGATGATTGCGGATGGGCTGTGAGCCCTGTCGGTGTTCGACAGCCGAGACGGTCTCCTCGTTTGGCTTCCGTCTCCCCACTCGGAGCACCTCGGCGGTGCCGGGTGAGTCACCCACAGCCTGGCGTGCAAGGTTAGCGATGGCTCGCAAACCGACCTCCATCACCGGGTATCGAACCGAGGAAGACGGAGAGACAAATGCCAAACCGCTGCACCACCGCGGCCGCCATCATCAGAAACTTTATTTTACTTGTTGCAGACAGAATAGGAGCTGGTGAACTGTCAATATATTTTAAGGTTCACAGAACGATCATGGGACTGGGTATCGCATTTGTGGTAGCTTCGACCCTGTCTATCATGGTGCATACCAACTGGACCTGGAGAAGATCTGTGAGTTGCCCCTCCACCCGACGAGCCGTCAGGATGCATTTTGTAACGCGTAAAATAAGTCTTTCCTTATTCTCAGAACGATTTTACTCTCGCTCATAGCGTGGTGGGCATGTTAACCATTGTTGGATTGTTTGTACAGGTAATTCTTTTTTGCCTTGCACCCCTTCACTTGTCTAAAGAGTGACTACGTAAAACCAAAGTGCACTCTAAAATGGCAAAAACTTTACTTTTATGCATTTTATCGCCATTGCAAATCATTTATTCACAACCTTTTGAAAACCGCAACGCTTTTTCAAATAGTTTTTGTAATCAAAGAAATCCAAATTACGAAGAACAGTCAAGATAAATGCTGAAGCAAAAGGTGACATGCCCCTAAATGTACGCGTATTCTTGCGAGAAATCCAAGTTTTTGACTTTTGCACTTGTTTCGGATGCCAGGATAGTTATGGGACTCTTTTCTTATCCTTATTCCGCTTGTCCAAGAAATTTATGTGACATTAAGCGGACTGGGCCAAATTCAGTGTGATAATAAGCGAACTCAAAATACACACAAAGTATAGGGGAAAAATTCGGGGTTTTTAAAAAACCTGTGACAATAACTGGAGTGTGACTTTATCCGGTGTGACTATGAGTGGATTCTTATCATTCTTATCGTTATCTAATCAGAGTGACTTTTGGTAGGGTCCGCCTGTATGGAGGTCATTTTTACAGCCAATACCTGGTAAATAGCGTTGTTACAATTAACTGAAACTGAAACTGAATCTCCTCGCCAAAACTGAATTTAACTGTAACTGAATCTTTTTAGAATCAGTTAAATTCAGTTTTCGAGTTACTAATCTTTTGAAAATTAGTAATCTGTTTGCGGATGTTCGCGCAGATCTCAAAGAGAAACGAAACGCAGCTAGACGCATTGCTGGTTCGAACCATCTCAATCGCGAGTTGGAGGTGTATTTTGTGATCCTTAAAACGCTAGTTATCGTAAAGAAATCGATCCATTCGAATTTTGGTCCAAATGTAGAGAGAAGTTGCAAAATCTTCACGAATATTGTAGTGCTTCATCATTTCCTGCAGGCTAGCGCCGAGTGAAAGAGTTATAAGCTAGGCGAGGTCCAAGTTGAAAAGCAGTCGGTACAGTATCATAAAATAAAAGTAACTACAGTATTTGAAAAAGGGTTTCTTCAGTTTCAATCATTTTATTACAAACATTTTAAAGTTACATCTTCTTGATCTTAGAAAGCTTTGCCAACCAGTAAGTTGAACTTGACATGCTTATTCGATAATTCCTAAGTTCCTGGTGTGGAAGAAAGCTTTACTGAAAATATTTGGCCCTTATGGCCAGCTGGTCAGCAGCGGTCAGCTCCTAAAATCTTGCGGGTTTCTTAAATTCGTGTGTTGCGAGGCGACAGAAAGTTGAGAGAGACTCGCAGGGCTCTTCTGAACCGGCTGTTATGGGCCTTGGTTCCGTCTTCCAGGCTTCTGGTTCTGAATTTTTTTGCACAGAAGACCCGACGAAGCGAGAATGTTTCCAAAAATTTGCAGGACATCGGCCGCTGACGTCTGCTGAGTAGTTGCCCAAACGAGCTAAATATTTTGCCCAGAGCTTTCTTTCGGACCAAAAGAAATTACAATCATGAGCTATGGCATTAGAATTAGAATTAGAACGGTTACAAGGTTCAGGTACTTGGTCTGTCTGCGGATTTGTTGGTGGGTGGACTGTTGAGAGTCGTGCATCGCTGTGCTTGTAAAGGACCCTCTGGTGTTGACTTTGGTCTTTACTGCGTCTTGTGAGCTGTTTTAAAATCTTAAATGCGGAAGAGTAGTTATTTGAATACAGAAAAGTAGAGATCGTTCTCGTCAAGTGTTCACATGCAGATGCGAAATGCTTTTTAAGGAAAAACTGAATCATTCAGATAAATTTAGTTAACTGAATCTTTTGAGATCCAGTCAACTGAAACTGAAACTGAATCTATTCGGAGATTCAGTTAACTTAACTGCAACTGAAACTGAATCTTTTTTTCCAAAACTGTATCAACGCTACTGGTAAATTAAAGTGGCAGGTCTCCTAGCCAAGGGCAAATCGATAATCCTTTCCCACTTTCCACGCCCGCACGACTGACAGGGGGTACAAAAACAATGAATCAGTGACCATGACATCATGTTAGAATGCTCAATCTCACAACTAATCTTGCAATGAGTTTTACCAGTAGCTCGATACAATCTGACATCCACGCTGAAAAACATGCCAAAAGAATGAATCTAATTGATTGTTTTAGCCCATTATTGCACTGTGTCGTTGCGATCCTCAACACCAGAACCGATATATATTCACGCATATCCACAGGGCACTTGGCCTCGGTTTATTTCTGCTCTCTCGTTAAGGCTTTATGATGTACATTTTGCAGTTTTTCAATACTTAACGTTATGTCAGTTTAGAAATTACAATTTTCCTGACCACATTTATGCTGGAACCTGGTTTATCATCTAGTGGCAAGTTCGGTCACGCGCCAAGGTTTATTATAGTTTCATATTGGGCATTGCTATTATTTGTTATCATCGGGTTCGAACTAGGTGCGAGGATCGAAACTGGGGAATTTGTTTCATATTTTATAACTTCTTTTTAGTGCATAAAGATTTTTGGTTTAAGATTCAGAAAGAAAATGGAGGAAATCCTGGCTCACTGGAAGAATGGAACACAATAGTGAGCAATCGTGGTATCGCTCTTGACAGGGCTCCTGGTAGACTCTACTCAAAGTCCCAATGGTGGTGCGCTGATAAGGAGATGCCGCATAGTGGCATTGGAGAGTACACTCATTTCTGCGTCGAATAATGTGTCCAGGTTGCTAGAACAGAACATCAATTTTGGGTCAATTTTCGAAACTTTAGAATCCAAAACTTCAACATTCGATATCCAGAAGGAAATGTTTTTGGCTTGAGTAATTGTCGGCACGCCTGCATTAGGACCCCTATCGCCTTTTGTGGTAAACTCAAAACGTTTTTTTTTCACAGCCCACTGTACTTTACATCAAGCCTACCAGAAACCCTGTCGAAATATAATTATGTATATTCCAGGTGACTATCCTCAAAATCACACTGCTGATTTTGTTGGTCAGTTTATCGACACTATTTGCTGGCATTTTAGTATTTTGCGTACTTGATGCAAATGTGATTGAAAGCTGATAAGTTGCTGTGATGATCTGCGGTGAGCGTATTACTTTACTGCCAAGTGGAAATACGTGAAAGCTAATTCCTGTATCCTAACTGCACTGGTCAAACGCAAGATAAAGCAAGGAAACTTTGCACAAAATGAACACTTAGGCAGCCATGCAACGTGAAATCCTTGGGTCGCCCTAGGACAGACTAGGGCTGACCAGAGGATGGCTCAAGCCACAGGAACCAACCCACGCAGTCCACGGACACTTATTGATATCGTTTACTGTCTCACACCAATAAGGCCGTGTGGACTCACAATTCGGGGAGAAGCCGCACGTGCCGGCCGTCGAAGGGGTTCTGACGGACCTGAGCCCGAGGTGCTCATAGAGCAAGTTTAGACCAGGAACTCAAGACTAGTTTTGTACCGATGCCTGCAATCAGACCAGTCACTCGACCTCGACCTCGACCTCGCTCTTGGTCTCGTGCTGGCCCTGACTTAGGAGAGGCGGACCGGCTCCCTGAACCAGAGCACTCATAGGCCAGAGGGCATAGTACATGCCTATTCCATGTTTATCACAACCTTTCTAGCAGGAAACAGAAAACAAGCGTTTTGGTTTGGTTCAGGGTGCGAGACCCTGCCAAGTTTGCATTCACGGGCAAAGAGGGGGAAATGAAGACGCCCTGTGTCACTCTCAAACCAGCAGAGCTGCAAGGTGCTCTAGGCCCCAAGTGAATAAACACTATTACCCAGAAGGACAGGTTTGTGAGTAAGAAAATCTTTAGTATGGTGCTGTATACCTTATCGCAATGTAACAGATACCTTTATTTGTACTCTTACCTTTAGCCTCTGTTTGCAACATAAAGTTGCCTGTACGATTCACGAGGTAACTTGGTTCTCCCAACTGCTGCATGTACTGTATGTCAAAGGGGGCAGCTAATTCTGGTTACAGTGACCACCCAATTGAGAGGTTTTCTAAAGCCTTTCATTTCCATGTTTTCCTTCTGCGTATTTTCCAAGGATGTTGGGCAGGTAGATTTGAGTATAAACAAATTTGTGGGTAATTCCTGCGTATTAGTCCACAGTCTGAGTGAAATCTCATTAACTAGGAAAAGTTCTTGGATGTCCACGGCGGCGAAAGCCTAGCAATTGTTCTGCGCAGCAGTAATAATCTCCTCGACCAGCATTCATGTTGCCATTGCAAAACAGTTTAGTTCAAAAGTCATATGCAACCTTAATTCTTCCATCAAGCAAAGGTTCTGACAGGAGCTACCCGTAGTTTCCAGCACAATATGAGTGTGGAAGTATCTTTTGTAAAGCATACATTTACATATTTGTTTGCTCAATCAGTAAAGCGTGTCCTTGACTCCAAATGTTAAGCGAATATTCTTTATTATTATTAGGATTGGTGAAACTTGTTCATGGAAAGCCTACAGAACGTACAGTAGTCAATTTTAGAGACGAAAGTTTTTTAATTATTTTACCGCTATTGTGGGAAATACGATGGCATGCTGTTTTGCAAGGATTACAAAAAAGCAACTGAAGAAAGGTGAAAATGCGGGTGCGCAAAATAAGGTGTCTCCATGGAGACATCTGCGTGCAGTCACCTTTACAGCAAAGTCTCTACATGCTGTGAGGAATTGTGCATGAAAATGTGTGTTTTTGGGTCTCGGGCTCGTGGCAGTTCGCCAGCCATCAGCTGTCGCATCCGAACTTGATTAACATAGTGGGATTCCTGCAGCCACTGCAAGAATCTGTTCAACGCCGGATGTGGATGACCGAAGTCATGATTGAGTCGACTATGCCAGCCCTCCGCATGGTTTGTCGTTCTTGGACCAGGTAGCGGAAATTGCAGCTGCCAAGCTGGTACCACTGTTTGGTTCTGTTGCCAGTCGTTAGTAGTTTTGCAGTAAGAAGGCATTTGCTTGCTTTCCTTATTTGTGCAGATACGGTATCATTGATCTGAACATTAGGCGAACAGGCCGGACTCCGAGGTCACGGCTCCGCTCGCTCATGCACTGCGCGAACAGGCTGGACGGGCGAACAGACCGGACGGGCAAACACGCCGGACAGAGCCTGAATTTCGGGTCAGAGACTTTCGAGTCGGGTCGAGTCGGGTTGAACCCGACCTGATCCGGTGCCTAGTGATGACAATGTTGCATCTCATAAATTGTTCGTGAAGGTGTCAAGCTCAAATGGTCACCCGCTGTAGCAAGTGTGATGATCCAGGGGCCAGATGACCATTGTTTATCGCGCCACCATGATTCTGAGCAGTCGACCAGCGGCCATATAACATGGCCTCCAAACCCTGTTCGAGTTAGTTTTCTGCAGAGGCGTGGGTTCTACTTCCCGCTCAGGCTCCTAGTTTTTGGATGTGATTTTGAATTTTGGCTAGATAGATTAAATAAGCGGCTAATTTCAGATACTATGACCTGCTCAAGCTCAAATTTGTGTCTACAGTAGTAAGTACACGCGACAGAATGCGCAAATGCAGCGGACTTGCAGAGTAATGCTGCAATCAACTCTGCATAAAAACATAAATTTTTGAAAAATCCCCAGGCAGATAATCACATACAGCATTTTCTAAATTGGTGCAAAAGACAAAAAATGTCAACACTTTTGCAACAGCAATATTCCAATAGGGCTTCACATTGATTACTGTAGTGAACATTTTTACACTTTCCAAGCACGCACCACACCATCACCTCACAGCATACTCTCCACTCACGAGCACTTTGGGTTACCGGGCCCACTCCATCGCCTGACTAGAGGCCTCTCCCTTCACGCATTTCCCAGTAGACTCATATTCGCAGCCGAGCGCTTGCGAAATGGCGAGCGTGTGGCCAACGGAATACGTTTTGAAACTCCTAACATTTACAGAGCAGCAATATCTGATAAGCCTCATCATCATATCACCGATCACTCACTCAATAATGATCCACCTCGGCCAATTCGCTGTTTTCATACTTACAGTCCGTCTTCTCCAATCTGGTTGCTCTACTATGGTCCTCATTTTTCCTAGTCGGCTCCATCATCGAGGGGATTTTGGGGTCTATTTCGTTTGTTCGCCGGCCAATCAGCTTCAAGAATGCTCTTCTGTAGGGCTTGACGACATAGAGCGTTGTGAGTGGGTTGATAGTTCCATTGAAGACATAGAGGCATGGGAATACTTGCCTCAACGGGTTGTCCTCCACAACCACTGGCACCAGTTTGCCGAGGATGTACGGCGATTGGAGGCAAACTGCGAACAGCGTGTGCAGCAGTGTGACGTACATGAGCTGTTTGTTTTGGGCCATCACATTATTTTTTAGCAATTTGCTATTACTTTTCGCATGCTCCTTCAACTTTTGGAAAATACGAAGATTGCAAAATGCAGTGACAACGTTGCCTAAAAATGTTGGCGCAACGACGAGTGCGTACACCATGATTTGCCAGACAGGATTAGCCTCTGTTGTGTTCAAACCACAATTCTGGTACTGATATTCGAAACCTGTGACACCACCGATTTGGAACGGGGTCACAAAAATGATTGCTACCAGCCAGCCACACAAAATCATATAAATAATATTCCTAGTAGTATAGATTTTTTTGAATGCGGCTTGATGAAATATGGAAATATATCTGTTCGTAATAACCACCGGCACGAACCAACTGGCCTCTAATCCAGTGATATAAGTTATCCAACCACACCAATCGCACAGAAACCACTTATTGTTGCTCTCCGCCATAATATTGGCCGGTTGCCAAACGAGATTAGTCAGGTTCAAGAGAAAGTCAGCTAATGCCACATTGACCAAAAGTAGATTCACCCGGGTTTGGTATAACTTGCCATAAAAAGTAAGGAATACTACCAAGCCACACGAGACCATGCCGGTGCAGTAGAGTATACACAGGGACACTGTACTGGAAAGTCGTTCTTCGTAAGTAGCATTGTGGATCTTCATTTTTGACAATTGGAATTGGGATAAGCGCAGTGACTAATCGTAAGACAGATACAGTAAGAGTATCACAAACAGATCAGTGATTATAAAGGCGAGTTCTAACGGATTTTATCAGTTAGCCAAGTATATGGCACGATGGCAACGAAGCGAGGTCACTGATATGGTTGCTTCGCGACTGCCCTGGCTGCATTTTTCGAGCCAGGACGCCTCAATAGGCATTTCTCAAAAATAATCGCGTGACATTCAAAATAGAAAATGAGTGCTCATTGCTGCACCGAACACGCAATCCATGTCCAAGGAGTAAATAAGAATTTTACGATAATTTTTGTTCTTGAAAGTGCCAGCAACTGATCGACAGCAGGTGATAAAGAATCGAATGGAAGGGGGACGTAGGTATATTCGCGTTGGCAGAAGTACACGTACATATTGTCCTGGTGTAATTGTTCACGTCAGCTCGCGTGTTGCTTTCCTTTCGTGACTCACAAGGTCTCTACAGAATGACATAGTAGAGGCCATAAGATAAGATGACGCAAACACATTATTCGGCTTATTAGTACATTTTTGTGACCGCAACGAAATCAATGTTGATGTCGCTAAAGTATGTTTCTCTTTGTCGGAAAAATGCCCCTGTCCATGTTACGTAAGGCGTAGTGGATGTTAGGCGCAGCCGCTCGATCTTACAGTTTCACGGAACCCGCGATATTACGTATGCACGGGAAGCAAAGAGGGTGATATTCAACAAAGTTACAGTATGTTCTGTCCTGTTGGCACTACTGAAGCAACGAGACTGACGCTAAAGAATTAGTTTAGAGCTTGTAATCAACTTATGCGAGGTGTCGCTGTTCTTTTTGTCGGCCTTTTCTTGGTTGGCATTGCTGACATAAAAAATGTATACATACTTCCAGCAGGTTTGTAACTCATAATTTGAGTGAATGAACTCCGATTAACAACATGTCCTCATTTTGAAGCTTATTGTTACATTTGAGAAACTGTAACATAGAATAAATAGTTTTGGACACAGCAAATTACATTTTGATGCTGGTCCAGGGGAGGGTCGATTTTCGGCCCTTTTGGGGGGGGGGGGGGGTGGCTGGGGGCTTGTTAATTGTGTCTATCTTGCGATCGGCTAGGTTCAATCCGGGATGCATGCCGGCCAAGGGTGCGTGTTAGCTGCTACCTCGCGATGTCGGCGGTTATCCTGTGGGGTAACCATACCCAGCACGTGCCCCGCGAGAGGACCCGGATTCGAGAGCCTCCCGCCCCATGCGTCGTCCCCTCGTTTATCGACCCCGGAGCAATGAAGGGTGAGTCGCCCACCGCCAAGCGTGCAAGACGCAGAGAGCAAGGCGCCTAGTTCTCAGACGGCCGAGGTCAAACCCAGGGCCGACCGGTTTTAGCTCTGCCAAGCAAACTGTGACACACGCCATCACCGCTACACAGCCCTGGCGACAATGATTCCATTGAAATGGCCACGACTGTGATGGCAGCAAATCAGCATAATTTTTGGCTAAAATGAATCTAACTTGTTCCAACGTCAGGTTTGGAAAAATGGATTTAGCAAGTTGTTTTAGGCGCAAATTTGGTTGACTAGATCGGGCAAATGAAAGCATTACTGTACTATCTGCGGGGGTATATGCATGTTGTTGACGGCTTTAACCGTCTCTGACTGCACTTAATCAAGTTTATATGGCATTATCATTGTGTCATACTTTGATGTTGCACCAATGTCTCTGCCCCACAAGACTCAGAATCAACCCGAAAGTTCCTGTCCTCCTTGCAGGTTTGGTATCTCGCAATGCCGGTCGTGGCCCAGCGGGTTAAGGCGTCTGCCTCTCACGCTGGGTGCGCACTTACGATTAGAGGGGAGAGTTAGACCCCCCCCCCCCCGAGGTAAAATGCGGTTGTCAATCTATGTGGTCCTTAGCCCTCGAGTGCGCTGCATGGTCCTTGGCTATGGATAAAATATGACATCACTGGCTCGATGCCCAGCGGTTTTAAAATCTGGGACGTAAAAGTCCAAAAAGGTGGCGACTCGGAGCCCCACGGGCACTCTAAGTTGTCGTTGTTCGCAGTTGGGAATCAGGGCCAACATCAGAGGGACGGACGTAAAACCTTTTTTAAGCATGATGGTGTACCAGACTGCAGTATATACAGATATACCTACAAATTTTCAATTTCAAAATTGCATTTTACAATGTCTTGGGAAGCAGTGCTGGCTTGGCAGATCGTACATGAAATATGCGTGTGGAAATTTTACAGTGACAGCCGCAGCTGCTGGCTGTCACCGTTCCGTCCCCGCGTCGGAAAGAGTGGACATTTTCGATGCTGTGTAGAGTGAAGCGCAGTGAATGCACAGTTCAGTCTCATAGCTTTGTAATACTACTGGGTCCGTATTACTGAAGGGAGTGGCCGGTGGAGCTTTTGCACTACGCCGAAACCCCACGGTAGACTGCCAAGTCTTCCGACCTAGTTCATGGCTGAAACGTCACCGTGACGGGTGACGCTCCCACCTGCTGGTGTCGCGTCAAAAAGTGTCTGGATCGTAATGTGTCCGGCGGACGCATTGCGTCGGGGTCAACCCCTTTTCGTAATAAGTCCGGGGTCATCGAAATGTGTCCGCTTGCTAAATTAGGGAAAACAAACGAAGGACACGCCGAAAGCCTCACAGAAAAGGTCGAATTATAAAAGAGCAAAGGCATGGCCAAATTGCACTGACCCTGGAATGAGTACTGTTTAAGGGGTAAAGTGTTTTTTTGGCTCGGGGACATCAACCTCTCTGGTTGATGTTTCTAGGGCATGTATAGTCGCGAGACTAACCTGCCTCCAGGTCGGGGTATTTGCCTTACAGACTTCGGTCTCGACTAACTCCCGCCGCCTGGGCGCCCTGGTTACAATTATATTTCATTCATGCTCATGTTTGATCAGAGAGTTGAGTAGAAATAGACTGGTGTACTGTACGCTGCAGTCTTGTGGGTGGCACGGTGAATGCCTTCTGAATGGTGCAATTAGCACAGCACAAAAAAGTTTCAACATTTTTGGCTCTGTGTACAGCGAAAATCACATAATCTAACCTTTTTATTTCCTAGTAATAAGATGAATGGAGCCTATTCAAACCCAAAATACGAGTCAAAGCTCCAAACTTATGCAAGCTGTATAATTTTCACTGCTCACAATCGTTTCATTGCTAATTATGCCACGCTAATTGATGAAAACACATTCTCTTCGTTAACACAGTATTTCGCTGCCTGCCGCTCGTTTTACTGGCTGTACTTTAAGTTGGTTGAGCAGCTGGCTCCACTTCGTTCCCACCACGAAATATTAGCTGTTTTAACGCATTTCTGTACGGCTTAAGAACAATAAGTGTTGTCAGCGGGTTTACCGTTTCATTCAGAATGTATAAGAGGGGGAACAGCTGCCTCAGTAGGTTCCCCTCCACGGTCACTGGGACTAGCTTGCCAAAAACGTAGGGCGATTGCAGCAAGCAAGCGAACAGAGTGTGCAGCATAGTCAGGTAGAGGAGCTGACTGTTCTGAGACATGACATTATTCTTTAACACTTTGTTGCTCGTCTTCGAGTGCTCCCTCAGTTTCAGAAATATGCGTAGATTACAGGCGGATATGAGGCCGGTGGCGAGGAATGTGGGTGCCACTATGAGCACATAGATCATAATGTTCCAAACAGGACCCGCGTCGCTGGTGCTCAAGACCACAATTCTGGTATTGTTCTTCGAAGCCTGTCACACCACCGATGTGAAAGGGTGTGATGAAAATGACCGCCATTAACCATCCGCCTGCTATCATCAGCTTGATATTACGATTCGTGAACACCCTTTTGAATGCTACCGAGTGGAAAATGGAGAGATATCTGTTAATGACCACAGTAGGAGCGAACCAGCATGCCTCTAGACCAGTAACGAATGTAACGTATCCGCACCAGTTGCAGCAATAGTCTTTAGTGTCCGACATGATATTGAGTGGTTGGCAGATAAAATTGCTTAAATGAAGGAGGAATTCTGCCACTGTCACATTGACCAGCAGGAGGTTTACTCGAGTTTGCTGCAGCTTGGCATGAAATGTCAGAAATATGACAAGTCCGCTGGATGTCATACCTGTGCTGTACAATACGCCCAGGGCTACAGTACTCGAAAGTCGTTCTTCCATGGTGGAGTTGTGGATTTTCATCCCTCGAAGGTTTAAAATTAGCTTGAAGGGACAATGCGGTATTTTATGATCGTCAGGATGACTGCACAAATGGTTGCTGCTTTTGTCGAAGGCAGTGGACAAGGTGGAATGGATATTTGAGCGCACCTGCGGCCCCCTGGGAGAAAAATCGTTGAAATGACTGAGACAAATGAAAACTCATCTCATCAACTCATCATTGGAAGCTCTCATACCGTGCATCTCGATGATTAAAAAAGTCATGCTTGTCGTCTCTCCTGAATCAGTGACGTGACAGCTTCCTTTTAACGCGTGCGTTTATATCCTAATGCTTTGTACAGTGTGCTGTAAATGAGTCTTAAATATGGGGACGCTCCCATGTGTAAGTCGTTTCCAGGGAGGGGGGACACATTACACGAAATGATTTACATGGCCGCAAGTCGTACACTAGTTTTAGAGATAATGAGCTTGAGGAAATTTCAAAAATATATTAAAAGGTAAGCCCTGAACGGGACTCGAACTAGCGCCTCCGTGATCACCATCTATGTAACGAAAATGAAGTACTTGCGCTGTAACAAGCAATTTTCGAGTACCTTCCGTTTTCTTGTCCTGACTACATACATGCACAGAACTGTACAGTACAATGCTTAGCACAGGTCCTGGTTCTAGTTTATTGAGATTCAGGCTAACCAAACTGTCTTCGTTCGACCCACAGAGTGTTAGCAAGGCTACCTAATATGTACAGCAGCTTCCTTTTCCTCGCGAAGGCAGCCCCTCTTTTTATCTCTTGATGATTGAAGAATCGAGGAACCGAAGATGTTGCTTGTCTGCACTACTTCGCCTTACCATCAGCGTGATGACATAAATCCCGAGGAGACGAGTATACTCTTGACCCAATCGATTCGAGCTCTCCAGCCATCCAAGAGGATCTGTAGCACTGTGTTGAAACTTGAATAGGTCTCCAGCACAGCATGTATTGCCAAGTAACTAAATCCCTGTAGTGTGCCGGCGTATTTTTTCTTACTACAATTGACATGGCGCGATCAAATGTGACCACATGCGAGATTAATATTCAAAATCAGCCACACTACTCACAAATAATTGGACGCTTCCGCGCACGAGAGCGTCTGTTTTTTGCATCGGACGAGCCAACGAACGAAATGCACTTGGTCATCTGACAGATTTATGCCACCATTTCACAGCATGCTAATTGACTGTATGATAAGCAATGTGGCAGGTATGAAAAATCTCCATGATGGAAGCCCGGCTCGTTGGACCTTACTGCGCACGTACGCACAGTAGTTATATGTGGAACGATCAGGTCCTAAGATGGTAGCAAGTTATACCATTTCCGAGGCATGTTTAGATGTATATTCATTGGTGACGGATAACAGATATCATAGCACAATGCCACAGTATGTGCAGTTCAGTACATGCCACTGCCTGGGTCCTCCCGCCCAAATCGGCTCACGCGCGTCAGAAAAGCCAGTCGTGCCACTCTTACTCGTACAACCCCCAGCTGAGCATTCATGGAATTTTGTCAATGTCAGAGAGACTTCTAAAAATTGGACCGGAGACTCTATCAATCAAAGTGCATACACTATTGCAGACTAGTTGAAGACTTTTTACAAACCTCAAAAACATTTTTCAGATCCTAAAAACTGCAAAGGCTAATTTATGCTGAGAATCTTGCAGCACAGTTTTCTCCAGAAAATTTGCTTGGACATATCAGAAGCACTCTTGATCAAATACACGCACAACGTGTACGTACAACGCAGAGCCCTATAAAAATACTTATCGGCAGTTAGCAACAGCCAGAGGCAAAACTAGGATTGGTTTTGCTGGATGGAAAAACAGAGGATGCCATGTATCCATTCTTCGATGTAACTATTTCTTCTCACTTGTACCTTCCAGCTTCCTACTTGCATTTGTGTATCTTCCGGTGTGGCAACTGTTTGCAGTAGGAATTTTCAGAGGAAGGTCAGGCATTAGAAAAAGGTAGCAGAGAAGTGGGAATCTCAGATGGCGCCAACATTGTGTTCTGATTGGTGCAGGTCCATCATAATATTTAGCGGCAAAACCAAAAATAAGATACGCTGTGAAGGCAGCAATAATAACCGAAGTAACACTGACTCGATTTCTTGACGAAATAATACTATAAAATGTATCGTCCGCTTATTCGTTCATAACTAGTTTCCTTTCTATCCTGGTATCATTATCTCTCAGAACAGTTATTCCAAACGTTGTGTCATGATATGTCAAATGAATTTCATACGCTGTAATCGAGTATCTGACATACAGCGCGCACATATACGGCTACATTCTTGACGCTTGGCTTCTTCATACCACTGAATCAATCTTTTATTAATGTGTGGTCTTGATCACCAAGGGAAGGATACACATTTTGACGAAATAACACTGAATTTACACCTTCACAATAAAATGTACAGGATGATCACATTATCCATTCGTAGTTTCCTTTCTATTATTTGGATTTCTATTATAACGCGAGGGTGGCCATTTCTTGCACTGGAATTTGGCAATAGAAAAGAGCATTCAGCGCCCGCCGATATGGTTCCATATCGTAAAGTGTGGTCAGCGAGTTGACAGTCCCGTTCAAAATGTGCAAACATGGGAATACCTGTCTCGGCACATTGTCTTCAACCACGCTTGGCACCAGCTTGCCGAAAGCGTAAGGTGCTTGAAGGCATAAGGAAAATAAGGTATGCAGGAGGGTTACGTACAGCAGTTGTTTATTTTGTGAGACCACATTATTTCTTCGAATACTACCAGTCATTTTTGAATGCGCCCTTAATCTTAAAAATATTGGAAAATTACAATATGCCGTTATACCATTGCCGATAAATGTCGGGGCAAGAATAAGAGTATACAATAATATATCCCTCATTGGTGGAGCCTCTGATATTAATACTCGAACCCAGTTAGCCCAGCAACATGGAATGGGATTATAGTGGCAGCCACTGCTAAACAACCACTTATAATCATAAGAGTAACATTTCTTCGGGTGTATATTCGCTTAAAAGTGTTTTGATAAAAAATTAATAATATCCTATTCATGACCACAACGGGCACAAACTAACTTGCCTCTAACCCAGTCACATATGTAATTGCACCACACCAGTCGCTAAAAAAATTGTTTAGTATCTGACATAATATTTGGTGGACCCAAGGTTAAGCCAATAAAGCTTAACAGAAATTCGGCCTATGAGACGTTAGCAAGCAAGAGATTGACACGATTCAGGTACAATTTTGAATAGAAGGTTAAGAATATTACCAACCCGCTGAAGAAGATGGCGCTGCATTGCAGTATGCACAAGCTATTCAAAGAAGATATGCGTTCTTCCGAAGTAGAGTTGTGTATCAGCATCGCTTTGTGAGTAGCCGATTAGTACAGATATAACCTGAATAAAGTATCTGAAGCAAAATTTTGAAAATGGAGAATTGTTGATTCATACTGGTAAACAGAAAATTTATTCATCCAGCATGCGAATTCAAAATGTAGAATTCCGATTCAAGTAGAGGCACGTCACATGCATACCATGTATTTTAAACGCTAACAGAGGGTAAGATCTAAAACCGTATCGAAGACAAATCTGTAGGTTGCACATTCATTGTTAGAAATCGGTAATTAGAATCCCCTGGCATTAATCAAGTACTTTTGCTAAAAACGGGAAAACGGCAGTTTCGCCCGCATCTCTCATTCCTTTCTGTTACAACTAGGACGATATGGGTTTGCTGCACTAGGAAATGGGCATTATTAGACGCCTGTCATTCCGAACTCGCGCTATAAGTAGTCAACAGGGATGGTCACGTTCTTCTTTCGCCCAGAGTCCAAAGGGACCAGCCCGAAGGGAGTTAATCAAAATAAAGCAACGAAGGAATTTTGCAATGTGGGACAGCTGGATCAAGAAAAAATGTCCTGAAATTTCTTGCGGTTTAATTTGAGAGAGTGAGTACACAGACTGGATGCAACTCAGTCAGTGCACTGCCATTTTATAGTCTGTGATAGATATGATCTAAGCAGGCACACTAAAGTTGCGAGTATAGTACTGTACAGATATAGAACAGCAAGGCTGAAGTGAAGAAGGCTGGTGACACCTAAATTGTTGGTGTGCATACTTCTTACTGACATTCACTGGCAAGTTGTCACAGCGTGCCTTCAGCGGCAGGAATGAAGATGAGTGTTACATGAATAACACAAAGTCTTCAGTGCGACAACTGGTCAGTGAAGACAATGTCCCTTAGACGTACTTGTTAGGCAACCAGAGAAAATTAAATATGGACCATGGTTTAGATTATGCACAAGCCCAACAATCAATTTCGGCACATCAAAGCGCCATCGACAAAGCTTAGCACCGATAGATTGAAACAGTGCTGTAAGTCTTCTTTGGACTGTCGCGGTTGTTCCATATTCTGTTCCTTCGGGGGAACTAATAAATTAATATCTGCTCTACTCCTGTATATTTTACCAAAGATATACTCTGCTTAATTCCTTCCTCGAACCCTCATCTTTCAGTAAACGTTTGAATAAATATAATTTCTGTGACTGCTCCAGCCGCTATACAGATAATAGGTAGCTCGACCGCTCAGATCTTTTGTTTTTTTTGGGCGTTTTGATTTCTGATCTGATTTTCATGCTATCACGTTGAACTGAATCATCAAATGCAGGTATGGCGCGCGATGGTGAGGGGACATAAACACAATAGGTAAATGATACGAGAGTGTCCTTAGAGGGTCAGAGACAGGCACCTAACCGCAGGCCGAGCTGTAGTTTAGTCTGACTCGAATGGTCAGTTTATGCCCATTTTGTAGAGCGTGAAATTCTCTACAACTTTTATGTTGGGGTCACCGAGGATCATCGCTGGAAATTTTCAAAAAAATAACGCAGATAAAGCGCTTTATGGCTTAGAGTCGAGTCGTACGCTATGTTTTGCGCTGCTCGCTTTTCGTTAGCTTCGGCACTATTGCACTCATAGGCTTAACGTCTTATAACACAAGGTGGGCTAAATCTGAATAGCTTTACAGCTGAATAGCTTTGTGCTAGTACACACCAAACAGTATTGAAATCGATCACGCGGCTCTTAACTGGCGCCCCCAAAAAGTGCATAAAACAATAACTGCAAGGGAAGATCTGGCTCTTACCATCAAGCAGCAACTGACAACTGTACGATGTCTATGTCTTCCTGCTCTGCAAACACAGCACTTTACGTTTCAAACTAAGTCTATAAACTTCCAGGAGGTTTTTAAAATTTTTGACCTCAGAATGCAGGTATCGGAGGACCCTACGATTGGATTACGCAAAATTTTGACCTTTTTGGGGGATATTGATCAAATAACGTCATCTAAAGTGTGGTTAGGCCCTTGTATTTAAGAATGTGGGTCGTCAAATTTGATTAGGAGCACTCACGACCGAATTATGTTTGCATGTTCGTCTATTTCCTGCGTATTCACGCAGGCTAAATGTATGCATCCAGTTTTCCACGTAGTACAGTACGCGCAAGGTTTTATAAAAGCAGAAGCGTTGCCCCAATGCAACTTCTAATAATTATTCGAAAACTAGAATCGAGAAAATTTACAAATCACATCCGAAACCGCTCACATCCTCCTAGCACCCCCTCTTGTCAGGCACATTAGGATAAACAAGCAGCAAAAAAATAAAGAAGGCGCCAAATGCGATCGGCAATGCCAGCTGGGTGATGACATGAAACCAACGCAAAAGTCTCATACGTCTCTCCAATGTGCTCTCCTTTTTCTTATTCTTTTCATCAAACCAGGCCGAGAATGCCTCCAGGCCCAGGAAGGTCATTCGTCGCCCAGCGTCCATGTACTCACTTTCACTGCTTTCGCTAATCCCATCGCCGAGGCCAACATCAGAGTGGGTGACTATGAATCGAGTAGTTTCTTCGGCTGATGCTACCGAGCCCTCGTTACTGCGCTTCTCCATATTCATGATAGCTGACTGAAATAGGTCATCGCGGTCTTTATCACTCTTATCATCATTCTTATCAGTGTTTAATGTATCGATCGAGTCCACATCGCGAATGCGGACAATCCTCTTTTGCTGCCCGTCTCCATTTGGCCCGTTGCATTGTGGTATGGCGTGTCGTTTGTGACCACTGACGCTTCCATTCCTGCTACCCTCACTGGTCACACTCGCGCGATGTGAGCTCTTACCATTTTCGATCTTATTGTTAGCCACACCTTTCTCTGCATCCTCCAGTTGCTGCTGTTGTTTTGCCATGCTAATACCAGCCAGTTGAGCCAGGAACCAGTCGCTCGATTGATTATTCTCTTTCGCCCATTTTTTGCAGAAATATTTGATAATAACTAGTTTTGCCAGGGATAAAAATACGAATAAGAAACACGATGACATGTACAAATCTAACAGTTTGACGTAGCTGACTCGAGGCATTACGCTGTTGTAAGAGTATGCTAGGAATATAATGGCCAGAATGACTGCTAGGACGTCGCTGAATGTGGTGTCTTCTGCCATCCATAATGCCACCCAACTGCTCATCACTACGGCTGTGGCTGGTATGAATACTTGAAGCACACAAAAACCAGCACTACGTTTGAATTTTATGCATAATTCCAGGCTGTCAAATGAGCCTAAAATTGATCACAGTGTAAGAGAAATTTCGTTTAGTAGCAAGTCTCCTTCTGTCAGGACAGTGAAAGATAAAATGAAATATTTGTATGAATTTTATGGACGGGGTCATGTCATGTCGACTCTGCTTTCTACAAGCTTTAAGAAGAAAACAGGAAACCAGGGAAACAGAATCAGCAAAGATAAGCTATACAGTAATTTCCATAGTTTAAACCTACAGTGCAGGCATCGATGAGTGTAGGTACCTTGCTATCTTCCACAGACGCATGGGTACTGCATATTCTACAAAATCAGTCCGCCAAACAGCCCGGTGCAGTGTGGTGCAGAGTGGTGTACCAAAGCAACGAATTATAATTATGCTCAGACATGTATGCAAATTTTTATATTGTACATATGGCATGTGAGAAAAATGAAAAACAAGTAAGGCCTCAAAATATTTACTTTCTTTGGCTCTTTTGTTTCTCACCCAGTGACTCTTACCCTTTAGCATCTGACCTCATGCGTCAAACATACAGTAATCTAGGTCATATGCAGCAAACAGTGTGAGTATCTGCAAGTAATCCATTCAAAAATAGTGTCATATGGCTGCAATGACACACGCGACCCCTGACTTTAGTCGAGAGTAGCTGAGTACATATCAGAAGAGTGTAACATGTTGGTTGTGTTGGTGTACTGGGAGGCGCACTGGAGCTAGACACCGGATCAGGTCTGGTTGACCCCGACGGGTCGAGTTAACCCGACCCGAAAGTCCCTGACCCGAAATTTCGGGTCGGGTTGACCCGAATTTGTTATAAGCAGCTGAAGCTCCTTGAGATAAAAACTTTGAACAATTCCTCCCAACATGTGGTGACTTTAGTGTAAAGGTAATTGTGTGAAGATACTGTACACACAGTTACCTGTGTGTTACCACAGTTACCAGTTACCTGTGTGAAGATACTGAACACACAGCCAAAACTGATTTGCAATCTAGTCAAGGAAGTTATTATTGGTGCACAGAATAATTCCAGGCTTTTCCGACCAGGTATACCCAAGAACCTATTTCTTCATATTCAGGAATCAAATGTGATTGTACTCCTAAGAAGATCTTATAGAGACATACTGCAATCGTGCTCAGACTATGGTTAGTCCTACCCATTTATCGGAGTTGCGAAGAGCTGATAATAAGAGCTTATTGAAATATGATCCCCCAGAAATTGCCCTGAATATTTGGTCGTACCTGACCTGCCTGACACTTGAAAGTTACTCAGAATAACCCTGGGAGTGCTAGGCTTTTATGCACTTATATAAAGCCTTGAATTTCCACTCTTTTATTCTTGAAAAACTTGCTCTATACAAAAGCAGATTTTGCAAATAATGGAGTCGAAGAGATAAGAAAAGGTTTCTGTAACCGCTAAAAGCAGTATTTTTGACCAGTCTGACCCGATCTTTCAAAAAAGCGACCCGACCCGAAACTACCTGAGTCGATCCGGGCTCTAGTGTCACTCAGATCCCTGGGCGAGATAAAAGATGTCACGCCTATCGTTTTCCATCATTCCATATATTGATATAAAATGCCATGCACGAGCATGTTTGGACAGGACGTACGTAGCTGAGGCAGCATGGCCTCAGAGTCTCGCCATTACACGGCAAGGCACATCCAAATATTTGCACGAATTGGGAGCGATGGAAAAATGACATACGTGACAAATTTTCATCTTATCAAAGGTTTTTATTTGGTATACAACAAGTCGCGCTTAGCGACAGACAGTTTTCTCGTCTACACGGAAACTTTTCTTACCCGTCGTATACTTCAGCTTGATCCGAGCGGTCCTCGGAGGGTCACCGTAAAATTCAGGTAGCACAATCTTGTCTTTCAACTCAACGTCGTGTCCTCCTTTGGCCCAATTGTAGACAAGGTCCTTACTGGAGTGGCTGTCTATAATAACGAGTATTGACACAATCGCTATTTTAGAGCAAAAAATTTGCGGTTCAATCGCAAAGCTTTCTGTCAAATTTTGCATGAAAATATTTGCGCCAAAGCGGATGCATGGAATACTGTATACTCACATGTTCCGAGTTTCAGTTTGCAATATTGTTTATCAAAGGGATACATCGACAGGTCCATTGGGCAATCGGCTGTCAACGAAATCCTATAATCAATAAATAATGCAGCATTGGAGGCCGTAAAAACCCACAGGAATGGGAATATTTTTATATGTAACTTATTGTTGAAACTTCCAGACAGGGTGCTCCTCCTGCCGCTTACTTTCTGCTATAATGTACATGACCAGTTGCATTCAATCTGAAAAATGCTCTGTGAGTCACAGAGTTTTCATTATCCACTTCGGCTGATATTGCATTTAGAAAATATGTATCGGGTTTCCACAAATAGCTCAATGCTGCCATGGGAAGATTCAATTCCGTGACCCCGTCGTATTCTACTGGATCGTAAACGAGACGATAGTCGGCCCATCGCTCTCGGTAATACATCTCTATTCCAAAGTCCTGAAACATGTCATGGAATAAACTGGGTGATGTGGCAGTTATGGCGCATGGCTTCGACCTACCATGGAAGAATCCGACACTGAATGCACACGAATAATCATGATGGACACGGTCACTTCCACCGGCTTGTCTTCTTCCAATTTCGGAAGAAGATATTTGTCGTAGTTGCTATCGTTCATAAAACCCGTCCATTGCTTGAATCTGAAGTGGTACTGTCGTGTCATGCCATTTACTGCCGCCAAGCATAGCTATGATGCACTCAGGGGCGCAGAACGCAATGTATTCGGATTAATTAGCAGATAAGGATTTATCGTTGATTTTTCTATCCGTGTATCGAATCTTTCAACTTGCGATTATCATTTCTTTGAAACGTACAGTATTTTCATCAATGTGTCCAGCTGACTGCTGATTTCTGCTAATGCATTGTCATTAAGTGCTGCGTTATGGCACATGTTCATCATTATGTACCTTTTTTGCAACTTACCTGGAGCAAAGATTGTCTTTGAATGTTGCTCCAGTTCAGCTACAGCCAAAATGGTACACCCCTAACCCCTCTCAATCCTCAATTCGTAATCAGGTACTCTTTCATGTCGTACCAGTTAACTTGAGCAAGATCATGTGGGCGAGAAAATGTCACAAATCAATCTCAGTGTCAGTGTCAGCTCCATCTTGCTTGACATAATAATGTTACTGTGTCTCTCCTTTGCACTTCTTGCTGTTTTTCTGATCTTCAAATGCTCAAGCTTTCCTTCGGCCCCTAATAAATCTGTTTTGCAGCCTTGCTATGCTACTCTTGCCATAAATCAGCAGACCTAATGCCCACTTTAGCACACCTTTCACCCACCCTCGTTTGCATCATCTGGACGAAACTTGCATGTTGAAGACTCTATGATTAACGTATTTTGATGAGTTTCGGGCGGGCGCATTGGCATATGACGTCCATTTGTCACATTTGTGCTTTACTACTTTCTCCTCCTCATTTCTGCATTAGCTATTGCAGCGAATGACGCGATACGCACTAAAGATACTGCTGTGGCGGGCTAGACGAGACGGCGTGAAGTGAAAGTCCAGAAGTATGATAAAATTTGGCAGTCAAAAACGTTACAATCAACAAGGGTTAAAGTTTGGAAAACTTAGACCAGCTGATCGTGAGTCATTCTGTTCTACGGGTCTTAGAATTATGATTATCGAAGCAGCGCTGCTTACAACGCGAGTGCTACATTTCAAAGACCATGTAAAAATTTGAATTTCCCGCCGAGTCATGCATCGCTAAAAATTCAAAAGGTGCTTACATATTTCGTTTTTGCCTGGCTTGAAACGACGAATCGATATCCAATTTTAATTTCCTAAGGTCCTCGAGTGGATCAGCGGGCGTAAGAGGGGGAGTCCTTGAAATCTTATCTCGAGTTGGGAAGAGAGTTCTTCGCACACTTGGAGCTGGCGTTGTTGATGCCGATGATTCAAGGCCAACTTTGATGAATTGAGAACTCACATTAATAGTGTCGTAGAAAATAAGAGATAGGAACAAGAAAATATGCGGATTTAAAAAAACAGGCATTAGAAAGCGATCAGAGGGCAGATTTTAGTTAAGTAATATAGTAATTAATTAGTCAGTCAATTAATTAGTGTGAATTAATTAATGTAAAATAACAATTTTTCCACTGGTCTTTTTCAATTAATACAAATGCATTACTATGATCTGATCATGAGTGACCTTCATGAATTCCAGAAGTAGCAGCACGGGGACTAACAAGCTGATAAGTAACAAAAACTGAAGAGCAGAACAAATAAATGATAAGAACAGCACTAGACTAAGAAAAATTAACAGGCGGAACAGTTCGGAGGCAGTCCATCAGGAGCCTTATATAGTATGGCCACACATCGACATCATTGATAAGAGTGCTTAGTCACTTATCACTAATAAACCTTAACGGCTCTACTGGTCCACTCTTCCACGACAATGAGGCAACTGCAAAACACCTAGCTTCCTTTTCTGCTACCTAAAATACAGCCTTTTGTTTTAGCATCTACGTAAGCACCGTATGGGCAATACCACCTGACGTCGAACCATTTCTTCATCACTAACCTTCTGATAGACAAAGAGTGAAAAACGAGTGCAAGCTGATGGAAAAGAGTAGCTACAATCACTCATTTGCTAACTTTTGCTGAAAGAACATTGGCGAAACACGCCCTATGTTTTACCACAGTGGAGGATGCAGGACGTGCTAGTCATATCCGGGGGAAAGGGGTGAGAACAAATGGCAAAGTAAAGCAGAATACGTGACTTTGGATGCTGGTTTTCGAAAAACGAGAAGACGACAGACGATGGTTATTTGTTTTAAGGAGAAAGACAACCAATGTTTTTTTATGAATTTTTCTGGCGCATCTTTATCATCAAAGAGGTCCGAAAGCTTAACAAACATGAGTGTTGGAATTTGGATGATGACACGCAATAAGATCTTTTCTAATGGACTCATGTACCCGAGAAAAAAGGGCAACAAAAAAATAGTTGTAGGTCACCAAAGAAGACATAAAATATGTCATATAATAATATATAGATATATACAAAAAAATAAGTAGTTCATCAAGGATCTATTGAGGATCTTGCATTATCAAAAGCGTCGCCCCTGGACGTTTCTGCAGTCAGACGAAAGCACGGGTGCGGCTTCTTGTGACGGAAGGGATCGTTCTGTAGCTGCATCGTCTAACTATCAACCACAAATGTCCCTAAAAGTAACGGGCTCCCTGCGACCCCAATGCCCTGAATGCTGTTGTGACGGGGGGAGGGGGGGCTGGCCTAGAACAGAAATAACGCTCTTCATTGCTTTCGGTCGCTCGATAGGTCTCCATCTAATTGCTCTGAATTCGTGGGGGCCACCATTCTTATCTGACCAACCCATGTGACATACCTGCTATGATGTGAGCCAAGGGCCAGCCAGGGACTTCGATTAGTACAGTCTCAAGGGTTCTTTACGGTCGTTGTCTCCCTGCGGTTCGTACTGGAAGAGTCCAGGAGTTGACTCCGGGGCAGGTACTTGGTTTGTCCGCGGATGAGTCCGTGGGTTAGATGTAGGACTGTCGAGACATCGTCGTGCATTGCTAAGCTCGTAAAGGATCTTCTGCTCTTAACTGTGGTCTTTACTGGGCCGTCGACATAGGAACTGGCCGCCAGGGTGGACATGTTAGGACCACCTGCATTCGACCAGCAGTCAGGCTAGTGTACCATTGCACGGAGCAGTTGCAGGCACCAATGGAAGGCGCGGCAAACACGCCTGAGAGGCTGTTGCTGGAATCGGGATCCCTGTGATCGATACTCTGCACGCAACCTTTCTACCAGGCTTAGGCCATCTATAGAAGACCCCGGACAGCTCGCTTGTAAGATCAGCCCGAACCCGCCGTCACGTGAAAATATCGTTTGTCGTTACAGATTTACTTGCAACTCCGATTTGGAGATTCGATTTCGCTGAACAAGATTCGCTTTTTTTAGGTTTTCAACCCTCCCTGGCCAAAGTTGCGGGGCCATACTCTCCAGATCATGGGCCCATGCTAAAAGACGGTTTCGATCGATATCTCCCGAACCGATCAAAGTTTCGCGAAATCCAATTGGATTAGGGTCATAAGTTAAGTAGCGAAGTCCATCACGCCGTTTATGGCGCCGAAAAGCCCTGCTGCCTGCAAGTATACTGTATGTAGACTTTGTTTGATACGTAATAAAGCGGTGTTTTTTTTGTGAACCGCACTGAATCATACCATTGCTACCTATCCTCTGTTGTAAGCAGCTGATGACCATACCAGACAAGCAAAGACGATGATTTGCCCAAGGCTATTACTCACGCTTTGAAACATAAAACCAGCGAGTCCATGAAGAGTACGTTTTCTGACTTGCCAGCTCAAACAGTGGCTCTCCTGATGGCAAGTTTTATTGCGCCTGAATTCTGCTATAGGCTCTTTGCGCGTAATTATGTGTCACCCATCCTGGCAAGCAGGCTAGGGAGGTTGCCGACCGAAGTCGGCGGGAAAGGAACTCCGACTAAAATAGGCAAGTCTTGCGACTGTATCTACGGTTGGAACGTCAACCCGAGGGGTTGACGTCTCCCAGCCAGGCCCTGGCCTACTAGGCATGAGGGTTACACCTGCGCGGCTGGGTCACAGCTGTAACCAGCATTCCTGACGATCGGAAGATCAGTATTCTCCCCTGGCTGATTGTGAGAGACCATTATGGTTGATGTCTCAGCGGCATGGCAGGTATAGTTGCGAGACTTGCCTTGCGCCAGTCGGAGCTTCCTTGTACCCTAGACTTCGGTCTCTCATGTCTCGCTCCGCCTGGGGGCGCGTTACACAATACAGCAGCAGACGTGATAAATTTAATTCAGTTATAACTCTAATTTGCTAGGCATAGTACCCGAGGACCCGACATTTGGATTTCGCGAAATTCTGATCGTTCGAGGGAGTGTCGATCAAGAACGTCATCTGCAGTGTGGACCCTTATAGTGTAAAAAAACGGGTCCGCAAATTTGACCAAGGAAGGGTTGGAACATATCCCTGCTCTCAACTGCCTCCCATGAGAAGTATCGCGTGCCAAGCACCTGCCCGCATTGCCCAATATAGTTTTACTTGCCAAAAAAGCGCTAAGATCTTGACATGAGAATCGGGATGATTTTGGAATAAGCTCGGTAAGAAAACACGCCCTTGGCTAAAATCATGGCGAGGTTCTTGCGAAAATTTTTGTCACGACTTTTTCATGCCGGACCCAGCCTCCAGGAACTTGCGGAATGAGCATAAAACTACTATAATCTTGCTAAGACACTCGTCGGCGGTGAGGAAGATCATTTTAAGGCGCGAAAAAATTCGCGGGAAACACGAAATGCGGGCGCGATTACGCCCCATCCAATGCCGCTGACGTGGGCTGCAGGATAGAAATGGGCACTTTTAAATTGCCAGTAAGAAGAATCGTGGACGCAAACGACATCCTGAAGATGACAGAACATTGCCATGCTCATAAGACTCAGGAACTTTGACTGTGTTTCCAAAGTGGATAAAGAAGAGGCTGCAACTTCTTTGCAATCCTAGTAACCTCGCACCCTCGGCGTCTATGAGGCCATGAGTTCTTCTGCTCGCCAGTATTCATGTGTATCTGATTTTTTCCTGGCACAAAATCATCTACGGCAGCCAAAAGATGCTGTACAAATAATTTCCCAGGCTTTTGCAAATGAAATCCGGTTGACAGGGGACGAGAAAAAAAGGACAAGGAAGCCTTTGACTAACATAAAAGTTAGTAGGTGCCTACCACTGTTAGGGTCTCGAAGGCATTATTAAATTTACTGTAGATAGTGTAACTCCGAGTTCAGCACAGTTCTGATGTGAAAAGAGAAAAACTGCCACGTAACCGCCTACTACCCCATTTCCATATTGAGACTATGCAATCACCTTGTTACGCTTGAGTGCATTTGTTCATAATGCATTCACTCCATAAGCGACCAGATCCAGTCTTCTAACGCTGTTAAACCTTTGAAAATTGCTCACATTCTCTTGGCGAGGAACTCCCCCGCTATCCTCATATTTCTTAAAAACCTCTTGACCTACTTTTCGCTTTCTGCTCATCCATAATAAGGGTTAATTAGTAGAGAAAGATCGAGTCTTTGCACTAGAAAATTGCAGGGATGCCAGGGGCAGCTGAGCTCATCGTCTAACCCCTCATTATTATCATTCACAGTGATGTATCCTATTCGATGCATGCGCATGGAGGTTGTGCTCATTTGCAGTTACGTTTCCACGCAGGTAGGCCTGACACATTCTTTCTGGTTAAGCTGACTTGATCCAACATGAACTGCTACTTTCGGTGTGTACTCCTGTGGGGAGCAATGTCAATAATAATACGTTGTCATGCTCAGTATTGGGCTGGTGGCGGATACGTTGGAAAACGTAAGTGAAAATGCGATGAGCTTGTATGGAAAGCTTGCTATCGCGCGTCTGTGCGGCGGGGCTAAGCTGGCAACTACAGTGACAGTTGACAAAGGGCATTTAAATGCTTATTGCACTAATAGCGAGCACTGTCATTCGCATTAGCAATGACGGAAATTGGAAGCTGTCATGGCGCAAATTATTGTATCAAAGCTTGTCAAACGTCCCACATGACCAACGTGCACTGCACGCACTGATCGTGATATAAGTCTCATTCTCATTCGCAGCCTATGATCAGTATCAATACGCGAAGGGCAAAGCATTGGTTGTCCAGCCTCAATGGATCAATTCACAGCCGATCATCGCGCCAGCTCCAGTAATGGTTGCTGCCCCGTTACCTCAGACCACATTTCATCACCCGCCACCATTCGAGCCACTGTTCGCCACTTGGCCAGGTGGCGTATATCCTGGAGCGTTGGTGCAAACGAAAAGTTACTACAGCTGCTTAGGGGTGTTTCCATTGAGAGTCGTATGCCCAGATGGGCGGGATCCACAAATGGTGGTGCGGTGGAGAAGACAGGTGGGTACTCCCAACTGCCTAACCGTATGTGGGTAGATCCTATATCCCATATAAAGGAGCCCGATCTCTTTACGATTGCATCTGCATAACCAGCCATAGGTTGTTGCAGGACTGTCTAGGATGTACTGTGGATACTCGTATTTCATACAGGGTAGGAAACTCGACACATTGTTACGGCATCTTCTTAAAACTTCAGAACTTTAGGCTATTTTACTGAGCTGCAGGATTTGTGCTTCTAAAATCTATTTACATAGTAGGAAACTCATACTTTTTGAAGCATGATGGTAGGCACTGTGCATACAGTCTAAAATGGTTTCTCTCCGTTTATCATTCATCTTTTGGTTCATGACACAAATTTCATTGAGGTGCATCGGATCGGAGCTTTGAAGGATATCCTCAAAGGTCTGATATACCTGAATTTACTACTCGCTTAAAAAAGGTGCAAAAAGAATCGATTTAAATACTGAGTAAAAGTTGGTAGTCTATTATCGACTGATAACTTAAAACTGAAATTCTGGGCTAACAAAGCTCGTTCATTCTAGGACTATCGATGCGACAGTTATATCTATGCATACTGCGGCAGCTCGGACCAAGTGAAAGATGGGGTAGTGATTTATGAAGAGGACTGCTATCAAAATTGCTTCACCGCTGAAGAACGGCTTTTTATACCGTACTATAAAGGTATAGTCGTCAGCAGACCATTAAAACATAAATGACGCGGCACTAATGTCCATAGTGTGATAGATTATGACTAGCAGACTTAGCAGCTAGAGATGACACGATCGTATGTCTGATATCCAAGAAATTATCATGACTAGTTATTCACAAAATATTATAGTGTTATTATTGATAGCTTATCTTATAATATAGCAGTAAAATCTGACAACAACTGCAGTTGCTTGGGAGTTTCCATTGAGAGTCATCTGCCAAGTTGGTCGCGCGGTGACGAATACTCACTTTTTTGAAAAAGACCCTTCACTGTTCCTATAAAATTTGAAAATACATAATACTGCTTATATAATAGATGAAATGGTCTTTGCGTGATCTGTGCGCGCATGCACACCTCGAGACAAATTTGCATATTTCTGTATTCGTAAGTTTTCTCTTTTTGTGACAAAAATTCTGAGTAAGGTCGCTAAAAATTGAGTGTTATCGGTAATAAAACTCTGCTATTGTGGGTTCGTAATGGGACGTCGATGTATTGTTAATGGATGCACGTCTAAAGCGGAGGCGATAGAATTTTTATCAGAAATTTCGAAAAACGGTCATGCCCGTTGTCCCGTTCATTATGTCGATACAAACGAATGCAAATGTTCTGCAACGACGAAATTGTTTTCCGATTACGCATTTCCAAAAAGTCCTGCCCTGCGGAAGCTGTGGTCTCTATTACTAAAATTGGGAGATAATTATCGCCCAAAAACAAACGAAATCGTGTGCTCTAAGCATTTTAATTTGGCAACGAAAGGGTCGAATGTGCAACGCCAGAAGGTTCCGATCCTGCATATTGGTCGGCCGGATTCTGAAATCCAACACATTTTGAGCGCTCATGTGGCGACAGTGATCGAGCAGCAAGTAGTTATCGGATTGTCGAGTCCAACCAAGAAATCTGTCAACGCTCATTCGGTCGATGCGACAGTAGCAATTAATTCGCTGGAAACAACTGAAAATGTTGTAAAACTACGATCTGATCCTAACGACAAGGAATCCATGGCGGGATTTTGTAGGTTCCATGCATTTTCGTAAATCTTTTGTACTTGCATACAGTAGATACATGATATTTAGGCGATGATTTTACGAATATGGTGGAAAACGCGAGTCAACCGATTTGTTCAACAAATTTCGTCGCTTGCGCCCAAGAGGAAGTAAACGAAGCGAAGGTGGTCATCTTTGATTTGAAGTCGAGAGAAGACGTTCAGTCTGCGAGCTCGCGGCCAGCGAAAATCAGCGGAGTGAGCAGAAGTCTCGAGAAAATGAAAAGAATTCCATTGACCGTGGTCAGACGAGAAGCGGAGACGGATCTCGACATAGACGGAATGGCCGACGAAGACTTTCGAATTTTATTCGGAGTCGAGAGGAAAATCTGTAAGTTGTTGTTCGAAAAATTGGAACCAGTCGCGCGTTCTGCCACTTATTGGAAAGGGGACTCCAAGACCACTGAGGAACAAAGGCCAACCACGTCGAAACAGAAGTCGCAGCGAGTATACATGAACGAGCTCTTGTGCTTCTTGCTGCATCTTCGTCACAAACCAAATATGGAATTTCTCTGCTTGATTTTCAATTGGTCGGCTGAGTGGATATCGGAAATTATTAACACGTGGTTGGATATTTTTTCGCGACAGCTCGAATGGAAGGTGCGGCTTCCTGACCCACTGACTTGCCGTCGAGTATTGCCACCAGCCATGGCCAGCGTGTACCCGAGGCTTCGATGTATCATCGATTGCATGGAATTATTCGTTCAATGCCCTGATGGAACACCCGAACAAGCAGCCGCTTATAGCGAATACAAGAAATATACTTCATGCAAGGTCTTAGTCGCAATTTCGGGCAGTGGTCTAGTCGCCTTTGTATCGTCAGCGTGGGCTGGGGGAACTAGCGATAACTGCATCTTCAAACATTGCGGATTATTGGAGCTTCTGCAAAACGGTGATCAAGTATTAGCGGACAGTAGCTTCCGAATAAACGACGAATTATTACGACGTGGCATCGAAATCAACATTCCCCCGGCCAGAACTGGCGTCCCTCAGTTTCTAGCAGATCACGTATTTGAAGGCCAGCGTATTGCTCATAGAATTCGTGTTGAGCGGGTCATTAAACGTATGAAATCGTACCAAATTTTGCAAGGTGTCTTGCCAATGAGTCCGTTTGTGGACGAAATTTTTAAATGCGTGGCTATCCTTGTTAACTTGCAACATGAAATCGCCCATTCCGATGGTAATGTTTTATGATACGTCCTTGTGTTTTACTTTTCGTTCGCTTTTTTATTGGACGGTTTTGTTTCGTTTGTTTTTCGTCATGCAGGATGACGAGGGGGGAGGCTGGCTCCAAATTGCTGAATGCTAAATTCCGAACAATTTTTTTAAATTTTTGTTCGAGCCGAAGCCCCCTTTGCCTATAGCCGGCCAGCAGTCAAACCTTAGCAGGGCTGTGCAGGGACCAGCACACACAGCAGCTTCCCTCTGCGTGTCTCCACTAGGAGCACCTTCGCGCGAGGGCATCCTGGATTGCTCACCGACTTGCTCGGACGATCACGGGTGGGCTTTAACCTCTGTCGGTGTTAACCAGCCGAGACTGTCTCCTCGTTTGGCGTCCATCTCTCCCCTCGGAGTACCTCGGCGGTGCCGGGTGAGTCACCCAAGGCCTGGCGTGCAAGGTCAGCGAGGGTTTATGGTTCGTAAACCGACCTCCATAACCGGGGATCGAACCCAGGACGAGTCCAGCCACTCGCTCCCAAGCAATACGGAGAGACAAATGGCGAACCACTGCACCACCGCGGCCGCAAGATGCTGAACAATGCCAGCATCCGACCGTCAGCGTGACTGGTCTGCTGATCTGCTTGAAGAAATGAAATATCAAAATTGGGTTGACGTCTTTGGCACCACGCCCTCATCAGCCTGACCTGGTTCATCGCTGTCTATATCTGATAAGACAACTCAAAAAAACTCAGGAGGACAAACCTGCTCCAAAGAGGGACTCAATAGCAATTTGGGACAACTTGGGATTTTTCAATTATTATAACTAGTGTGCCACACAGTTTTATTTTTATGCAGAAAGCCGTCAAAATTATGATTTTCAATTCGGCAGATGCGCAGTCGGGTCGGATTGAGCCGATCCACCCATCGTTTCGGTGAGTTGGTCGATGCTGGGAGCGATGATTTTTCAGGGTGAATATTTGCTGGGCGATGTCAAGGCGAAATGGACGAAAAGTGGATTTGGGGGGGGGGGGGGAGTATAGGAAAACGCATTTGGTGGACGTCCTCTATGGAGCTCTGCATAGCAAATAGGTTCCTGGATATACAATACTGCATATACTGTATTTTTCCATAAGCTTGAGCAAAAGCACGTTCGTAAAATACAACTTGCTGTACGCAGTCCCCATGAACAAGTACAAAAAGTAGCACATTTAAGATGAGTGTCACATTTTTTGAATCACGAGATTATTAAAATGCAGTTACACTTTTTCTCAATCATCAGTCTGTCGAACGTATTGCGCATACTACAACTCATGAATTTATACATGTTCGCACATTAGACAAACTTACTTTATTGTCTAATGAAGAAGATTGTGAATACCGTATGGCCTATATTCATGCGAATAGAAAATATTATTACACTTACTGTACAGTTATGCTGCGCGAACTGTAACGTTCGTACCTACAGTAGTCGCATAAATTAGGCTGACAGGTCTTACTATTATCAAGTTGTTGGTGTCTGGAAAATTGTTCAGCACCGTGTTAGTATCCAACACTTTTTGCCTTTGCGTTCAAGCACTTGGACATGCACTGTTTTCTTCCACATGTTCGTGTCATCACGAGCACATTGCGACGTTAAAATATAGCGTATTTTCACAAAACACGAAACTTAAAAATTTTTGCTAGACGGCAGGTAGGTGCATACATTATGCCCATGGTAGACTACTGTATATCACGTCGTATTCATATCACACTTTGTCTCTGTCGCATTTACAGTGTAGCACAGTGAAAGCAGGCTGGCCCGCGGATAAGACTCATTTTGTCTCTTCTGATTGCACCAAGCTCTCAGTAATCACATGGTTGACACTCGTCTGCACCTTACCCAGCCAATGTCGAAGTAATTCCATCTCAAATTGGTCGCCTATGGTCTGTCTGGTTCGCAAATTTCGAATTTCGTCGGCAGAAAAACGCCGCAAGGGTGTCACGTGGTAGACGAGAGCCTCCTCGTTTGGCACTATAACTTTCCCAAATCCATCCTCGTGAGTCCATACAAAATGCACCCCTTGCCTTCGTACGGCAGCAGGTTTCACGACGCTCTTCGGTCTGGATGGAAAGTGATCGATATGCCCATCAGGGGCTCGAAGCAGTTCAGCTGCTGAGGCATTAAAATGCCGAAATCCGACACGACTCAACATTTGATGGTGACTGCGCACCTTGTTTGATCCGCCGATCACATCGTCTTGAATCAGGCTTTCATACTGATTAAACCATCGACTAAGCAATTCAAAAGTTGTTCGATTGCCTTCAAACCTGGGTTTTTCAAACTGGCTAGTCGTTTCAATAGGTCTGTCCGAATCATAAAGCTCGCTGTGAGTGATACTGACCGGGGCAATATCGTCGCTATAAACTCTGACATGTTCAAAAATAAAGCTGCCAATATCTTTCCGATCAATATCCATTAGAAAGGATAATACTGACCGATTTTGATAATTATCAAAAGTACTGATTTTCAATCGATTGTATGGGAGCAGCACAATGAGCTCATCTAAATCCACATGAGCCACGAATCGTGAGCGTCCACGTTCGCGATATCCGCAATCATTCATAGCCAATACCTGACCATTATAGCTTATATGCTTATTCAAAATATTGATTTGCTGCCGATCATAATCAGCGATAGGTGGCAGTTCAGGCCAATCGATAATTTCCAAATCGATTTTTTGGTTTTTCAGATAAAAATCGATGACATTCTGAACATTCGATGACCAGGATCGACGATAGAGCACGAACCGAGTTGCACCTTGCAATTGATAATATTCTAGGAATATAATAAGCGACAAGTGATCGATCCAGTCGAACATAGGTGCAAGGCACATAGTTAGATTATGCTTGATTACAGCAGCCTCAGTGGATGAGCGATAAATGGGAACCACGGGAGTTCGAGGCCACGAAGAAAGCAGCTCGCGATCAGATGCGATACAAGAAGCCAGTTCCAGGGGCAGCAGTGAAATTGAATTGATGGACGGCACTGACTCATCTTGGGTTCCTTTAGACTCGTGCATTGTGGGCAGAGGGCAATCGACGAAAAAGGACTCGAAACGATCGCAGTCCCACCAACAGTCCAAACGAATCAGATCGTAATGACCGACTGACATTGGTTGCTGGAATGGGGCACCTACAAAATGTACGGTATAACGCCTAGATACACTAATCTTTTATCTAATTTTTCACAAATTGCGCATATGCTGCATTCGTTCTCCGACTCGCAGAATTTTCATGAAGGAAACACACTGGATCTAATAACGCCTGTCACTGTTGAAAGCTCCTACACTAGAACGTGACATCCTCAATTCATGTTTCAGCCAGAATTCTTCATGATCATTTCATGATTTCAGGCATATGATCCCGCAAAAAAATGACCAAACTCACCATCTTTGACCCTTTCGGTTTTTTGCCCAATTGTGGTGGCTTGCACAGTATTGCTATCATTTTCATAAAAATAGCACGCAACTGGTTGACATTCATCAGTATGTTTTAGGACCAATACCCGCACTATGTTCGATTCTGGTAAGTGATAAGCCGAATAGACAACCATACGTCGTGCATATACACCAAGCCAAGGTGGTTGAGAGGACAAGGCAGAAAGATTTCTTCTTGAAACTTTAGAATTTTTACAAATCGAATTTTTCGAATCTGTGGGTTCTGTAAATATTTTTAAAGAAGATTGCGGATAGACAAATTTCGAATTCAATTTAGGGCAGCGAATGTCAATTAATGCCAATGCACTTATCGTAAAATCGTAGGGAACATAAAAAACGTATGCAAAGACTGAAAGGCATGTTAAAAGCACAAGAACAAGAAAGCGCCGTTTGACAGGCATCCACATTATTAATTATTTACAGCATCAAGATTTATTGTTTTTAAAAACGCAGCACCAGGCAGCTTGACAGCGAGCGAAAATTCTGCCACGCCACTTCTACTTCTACTTTTTCTCGCCGTTAATAGCAAGGCTAACATAAATAATACTCGCACACACGGACCGAATAAGGCTGTTATAAGTGTCCACGCGATTACTCACGTCATGGGCTGCGTTGGTAAAGGGTCTGGACGTCTGGACGAGGGCATGCTGTGTGGTGATCCTTGCCTGACCAGATGTGCAGCCTCATGGGCTACAATGAATTCGTTCAGAGGTCAAAAAATAGTGCACGTTATGCATCCCATGCATTTGATGCTGCATGCTCATTATTTATCAGTCAGCAGAAAACTTTCTTCTGATTCAACGCGCTTGGCTCGTGCTTTTACAATATACAACTTACTATCAGCATAGCTACAGCGAAAGCAGCAAAATGCCACGTGAAAATGGATTTCTCGCATTTACGCATGCTGTCAAACTGTTCTCCAGACATTGAAGAACACTTCGTGCGTATGAGTACTTCTTCTGTTAACCGTGTATAAATTTCGCATAATGAACTCCCATTGATTTACAGGTACAAAGCGCATTATTACAGACTGCTGTTACATACAAAGTAATTTTAGCAGTCGAAGAAAATTCTTGCTGTGTACTAAACGTAGACTAAAAAAACGGGCGAGGGTATATTTGCAGATCGCTAATCAATAGAGTGTTATGTCATAGACTCCAGTCGGGTAGTGTTGCATTTGACGTCAATGTCAAAGTCAAAATCCCGTCAAAATCGTATGCTTTCAAAATTCCGTCAAAGTCAACATTATTGTCAAAAAAATTTTTGGCCTCAGTCAAAGTCAATGTCAAAGTCAAAAATCTTGCGAGATGTCAAAAAATTTTGACATTTTGCGCATGCATTATTCAAATCCATGAGCCAAGACCAAGAGTTTACGAGTAAGATTTTCCCTACTCATCTCTGTATACCGTTTCGAATCGCTCGTTCTGATGTCGTTTCAAAACATGCTGAGCCACTTCCTCACAGTTTTGTAAAAGATTCCTTGCAACTTGTGGTAACTGTCTGTTAGAGTAAGGCGGGTTTTGTTTCAGTTTCACAGAATCTTTTTGAGAAGATAGAGTTTTACTTTTTCCTGTGACAATAAAAGCATTCAGATAACGACCAAAACCACGTGCCAAAACGGACCAGGTCATGAGTGACGTTTTATCAAAATATTGAGCGAGCGGAAATGAGCCGTCAATTGAATTTTGTTGAAATTGAAAAATTTTGTTCGGACTTTCAGGCATGTCGTGTCATGTGTGTGAGGGAAAGGGCCAGTAGGACTAGTAAAGCGAGATGGTCCACCCCGTGTTACGGTAATATGAAAAAGAATTACAATGTAGACAGTGCTTGACCTCTGGCTTTCCATTTTGAACAAAAACAACCTTCCACTCTAGCTTAGCCCATCAGTTCAAAATTTTATGAAGCGATCCATTTAGTTATCTGACCCAATCAAGTACAGGCAATAGGAAGCTCAGGGAAATTCAAGAATTTCCAGGAAAGCAGACGCTCTTTCTTTTCACCGAGACCCACGCCCGGGCTCACGTCACAAATAAGATTTAGCATGCTCTATCATGATGACATGCCAGCATGCCAGTTTATTCGAGGACTGGTTGTATGGCAATACTTATCTGATGCATCTGCCGGTCAGTTTGATTCAGGGAAGCTTCACAGCGCTGCAGCCTCACAATATTTCATTTGTGCCATCTCCCCACTCTGGTGATCTGCGCAGTAAAATGTCGTCATAAGGGGTAGATCAGGATCAGGGCAATCCCAAGCGGGATCGGGATTTTTGCATTTTTCTTTTTTTTGCCTATTTCGCATTAAAGCAAACTTTTTAGGAATCCAGATTTTTTTAAGCTTTTCCTTACGGTTAGGCCGATTCTTAATCATTATATACGTACAAGGTGAAATTGTACAACTCCTGGTTGTTGCGCTAGCCTGATCTTAATCCTCCTCCTCCTCCTCGTCTTCTTCCCCTGAACAAGAAATCGCATGTGCTGGAACTCGACAATGGCTGGACGGATTTTGATCAAAATTGGCAGGATTGTAGATTCGGCCGAGGCCGATGTCATGGGGGCTCCGTGTGCGGCGGTGCGTCGCATCCCTCCTCGAATTTTCGTCCCCTCTTCCAAGCAATGTTAGAAAATCGGCTTTTCAAATGTAAACAGGAATTTGGGCAAACGTGAAGACCTGAAAGGTGAATTGTTATCTGGAAATTATGACGTTTTTGGTGTCGTCGAGACAAAAATCGACGATTCTGTTCCTGATAGCGAAATCTCTGTCCCAGGATATTCTATTTTTCGACAAGACCGCAAGAAAGGTGGCGGAGGAATTGCCTTGTTCTTCAATTCTTCCATTTCATCCCATCGTGTCAAGGGACCTGCTGATTTTGGAATTGATCAAACAAGCTTCGAAATACGGGCCGTTCATGTCGGCACTGGTGATTCGTCAGTTATTTGCCTTATCGTCTATATTCCGAAAACAAGTTTGTTGGCTGTTCAGAAACTGGAGGACTATATATTTCGAGCGTTTCATCGAGAGCTCCATCGACTTGTAATTTTGGGTGATCTCAACATCGATTTGTTGAGTAATTCGCCTGCGAAAGCAAGATTCTGCGACTTCTTGGCATCCATAGTCGGGACCCAAACTGTAAACGAACTGACTCGACTGGGCAAGTCGCTGCTTGACTTGGCGATTATTGGTGATCAAGATCGACACATCTCCACGCCAAATCTACCGCCGATTTCTTCATCCGATCACAACTTGATCTCGCTGTCCGTTTTAGGTTTTGCGAAAAAGCGCCCGCTTGATAAGCGAACGATTTGGCAAATTAAACGAGCTGACTGGGATTTGGTCAACCCAAAGCTACTTGAACGAAATCTATGTCAACTGGTTCTAAATTCTTCCTCGGTCGACGATGGTTGTTCAGAACTGACCTCGGCCATAAGTAAAATTCTCTGTGACAATGTTCCGCAGAAAACTATCCGAGTGGAAAAGCGGAAACTATGGATTACTAGTGACATTTTAGCCTTGATCAGAGCTAAGAACGAGGCATACAAAAATTGGAAAGCTTCTGGTTTGATTTCCGATCGCCACCGGTTTATTGGTCTTACAAAGCAATGCCGCAAGCAAATTCGATCATCAAAGTCGGAATTCATCACTCGTTCCTTCTCAAACTGTAAAACTGCTGGGGAATCCTGGTCGAATTTTAAGCGACTTGAACCAAACGACCAGACCAGTCTATTCCAACTCTGATCAATGACTTTGATGAGCACATTGTCACGTCTGGGGAGAAAGCTCGTGAATTCAACAACCAGTTCGCAAAAAACTTTAATCCCAGCAACTTTGGCGACTATAACCCTCCACCTGCCGATGAGGACGATTTTCGTGACTACAGCATCTCGTTTCGATTCATTGAGAAACAAATCAGTCGCCTGAGAAACAACTGTGCTCCGGGTGACGATGGTCTGACTGTTTCCATTCTAAAGAAAATCGCTATTTCGATTTCAGTCCCACTGTCTCTTCTATTCAATCGCTGTATCGGTTGTGGGCGATTTCCAATGCTTTAGAAATGCGCAAAAATTGGTCCGATACCAAAGGCCGAATATAGAAACTCAATCAACTCATATCGGCCGATTTCGTTGCTTCCGATTTTGTCGAAGTTATTTTGAGCGGCATATTGAAGATCTAATTCGTCCCCAACTACGTTTATCGCCGAATCAATTTGGATTTGTTAAACGTCGTGGTACAAACTCTGCTTTGATTTCCGTGTCACAGTTTATTCACGAAAATCTGAATAGCATGAAATTCGGCAATGTGATTGGAATATTTCTGGACGTAAAGAAGGCGTTTGATCGAGTTCCATTCTCCGATTCTTCGTAACTTGGAATATTACCATGGAGTGCCGCAAAAGCTTTTACGACTTCTGCACTCTTATCTGACGGATCGCCGCCAGTTCGTGAAAGTAAATTCTGCCCGATCAGACTTTGCTCCTGTTCTGTCTGGGGTTCCGCAAGGCTCAATTCTCGGTCCATCGCTATTCGTCAGCTACATCGATCCGCTACTAGATGAATTCCCAAAATTATTTCCGTTCGCAAAATGGTTAGCATATGCTGATGACTTAGTCATTCTGATCCCGATGAAGGTTATAAATGATGCATCCCGTATCTGTCAAACTATTGTTGATTTTATTCACGAGTGGTTACAAGCAATTGGATTAGAGCTGAGCGCCGAGAAGTTCAAAGCTACCCTGTTTCGTTATAATTATCGACATATTGTTGTGATGGTTCATGGCCAGCCGATTATTTTTACAGACAAAGTAAAATATTTGGGAATAACTTTTTCGTCTGACATGAAATTCTCAGAGCATGTTCAGGAAATTTCCCAGAAAACCCGAATGATGCTGGGTGCGTTACGTCGAAAACTTGGTCGGAACATCAACAGAGAAGTCATCGGTGCAGTTTACAAGTCGTGTATTCGTTCTATTCTCGATTATGGCTCATGTGCATACGATCCAATTCTAAAAAAGGACGTGAAGAACCTCGAAAGGTCTCAGCTTCTAGCAGCCAGGATCTACTGTATCTAAACGATTGGTCTATCAATCCCCTCGATGTGCCTTCGAAGTGTGGATGGCCTCGCTTGTCTGACAGACGCAAGCACTTGAAATTGACTCAATTTTACAAGTCTTCTCATGAGCAACATGATTATTCGACCATCAATTTCGTTCATCGATCCTTTTCTGGTCTCCGAAGCAGTTCCCGCTTAAGTGCCACTCATCACTTGGTGATTCCGAAATTTCGAACGAACTCTTTTATCCAATCATTTGAGCTGTCCACTTTTATGTTATGGAATGCGGTTACCAGAGGATACTGTTTTTTCAGATTTGGAGACTTTTAAAGCATTTGTTTTTTCCTTGACATTTTAGACTTTTTTTTCTTTCATCTTGTATTTGTGCTTGTCCCAGTTAGTGTGCTTCGGCTGCTTTGGGTCACAGTAAAGCATGAACATGAGCCGATTCTGCTATGTGTGCAAAAAATCAAAAATTTTCGTCGAACCGTTCTCGAGTTATTAGCCGACGAAAATCGTCCTTTAGCATAGGCGTCTGGTTGGCTGGTCTAAGCAGGCACTACCGTGCCTGCTGATATGACATCATGATGGAGAAATAATTATAAAAATAATCCGAATGCCTCAATGTCGGGACCCCAACCTATCCCAAGTCGCCATCCTCTAAAAATTTTATCCACAATTATCTAGTTAAGTCAATCAACTATCAAATTCCACAAAATAGTAGCTCGCGGCATGGCACAAAACGGAGATAATTATCGCTCCTGCTGTATACCTCCTTGGACGCGTGGTTATGCTCATGCATAACTACCTGACAAAAATATTTAGCAGTATCTATGATTCAGAACACCCTATTTGGCATAACCGAATAAACTATGGGTACAGGATTTTATTTGGCCAGTTAAGGTTTCAGTGCTTCAAAAAAACAGTTTACTCCATCGCGTCAGCCCAATGTTAGTCCGAAAGGAAGACTGAACAAGATTAGGAAGTCCACCCAGGCAAGCTCGGCCGTAGCCAACCTACGCCCCCGACTTGGGCGATGGCTGTGGAAAGGAGGGGCGATATGCGCGCTTGAGCTACCTGGTGGGACAAGGGGCGTGCCCACACAGGTTTTTTGAAATTTTTGCGAGAGGTCAATTTTGAGTCAATGTCAATGTCGAAGTCAAAAACTTTTCGAGACCCCTGTCAAAGTCAAGGTCAAAGTCAAATTGAAAAACCGACGTCATTTGCAACACTAGTACGGAGCTATGTAATTTACCAGTCGATAACAAGCAGAGCAAGTGAGAAGAAGATGCCCTGCGCTAACGCTAGAAGCTAGAAGCTGTAACATTTTTCTAGGAGTAGCCTTTGCGATAAGCTAATCATAAGCAGTGCGTAAGCGAAGTGACGAGAGACACATAGTGACAAAAAGATATGAAAAAGATTGCTTCGATGTGGCGGTACGAGTGCGTCCGGTAGGTATAGAAATACTGTCATGAATCAACGGTTTTATATTATATATGCCATGGTTATGCGCATATACGTTTCCCTGAATGAATATGCGCACCAGTATATCAATCGGAGATATAACTACAGCAGAGTCGGTGTATAGATTAGTATACATCTACCTACGATCTGCTGCTGTGTGTTGAGCAACAACTTGCGCACGATACATAAGAATCCTTTCTAATTATAAGCCATAAGCAAGCTTGGCGAATTTTTTGTAGATGCAGCGAATGGTCGCCCCAAAATGGCCGAACACTTGCGGATTTGATGCATATTACTGGCAAAAGCCAATGGCAGTCTACTGTCTATCTTTGCAACACTCAAACAAACACACACACACACACACACACACATACTCACAATTCGCAACCTATAACCTATGAGGCCTATTGCTGATCCATCGCACGCACATCAAATTCGCACCTACATTGCCTAACAGTCTACAATAGTTGTCAGCGCCTGATCAATCGATTTCTCTAAGCAGGCGCGATCAAAGCGTACTGGGGTAATTTCTCTTTAACGAGCGGTAGATTGGTAGCGATCTTTTGTTTCATAGCATTCCAATGGTTCACGTCATTTGAATCCCCTGTAAAGGCCATAATTTGGTCGGCAATAGCCGATATCGGATTGATTATTGTTTCCATATCGATCAATTTCGCCACAATATTTTTCAAAACTTCAGCTTTGCCATGCAGGGTGACAATGTTGGCCATTAGAGCTTTCAGGCCGACATTGATCGAGTGCACATTTGCCCGTCCTTGATTCAATTTAGCCAGCTGAGAGTTTAGATCAGCTTTTACCGCTTCTAAATTAGTCTTGGCTTGATGTAGATTGGCCTGCTGTTGGGTCAGTTGGACTTTAATCGCTTGCAATTCAGCAAGTCTTTGTCGACGACCAGCCAGATCTTGCTTGGCATTTTCGCGCGCTCTCTTGGCCCGATCGATATGGCCAGTGAGCACGTTGACTGCTGAGCAAAATGGTTTGACAATAACTGTTTTCACTCCGTCTTCAATTATCTTGCCAATCTTTTTGAAAAAACCACGCTTCCCTCTGCAATGTCGGGCCTTTTCCACTCGTTCCTCTTCTTCCCTTACTTTCTGTTCAGCGTGGCTTACACTTTGCTCAGCAGCATTGACTTGATTTTGAGCATCAGCTAATTGAGCGTTGGTTTGTTGGATGCGAGAATTTGTCTGCTGCAGTTGTTGTTCATTACTTATAATTTGTTGTTCGACTGCCGACGCCCTACTGACCAGTTGTTCTACTTCTCGATCCAGGCTTACTCGTAGCTGATCCGAGGCTTGGACAGCTTTGGCCAAATGGGTCGCGAACAACTGAGCTTTCGACCTCAAGGTGATCACCGTGCTATTGGCCACATCTTCAGTTTGAGGGACTGGTGATGTAGCCAAGTATTCGATGATGTTGGTGGCGACGATAGTGAGTGCATGATTGTATGGCACGGCCACTTGGGTTTGATACTGGTGCTTGTAGGCGACCAAGTCGAAGGCAAAAGTAAAATAAAGCAGTGAGGCGAAAATGCAGCATCTTAAAAAGGCTATCATATCTGAAATGAGAGCACAGGTGCAAGAAAAATGAATGATAGCATTATTATCAATAGAATTCCAGGTCACAAATAGTTCCTGCAAGCTATGGTCACTTACCGAGTTGCTCACGAGAATAGTACTGTGCAAGGTGCCTCCCAAGAGCCGAAGTCAAAGTCGGGTCACTCGAAAGTGATCTGGAACCTCAGATGAATGCTTCGCCTTCTATTCCCCTTTTTTATCAGCCCAAATGCCGTGGTTCACCGAACTCATCGTCAGTCATAAATTCAGCAACCTTGTCTCCCCAGTTGTGTTACGCTAACAGAAACTATTAGCTGTTTAATGCGCCATTTGTGGGATTTAGACCGGCAGAGTAGAGATTTAGGGTGGTATCTACCTAATTTTTCAAACATGTTCAACGCTTGTTAAGCAACAGCTGGTGTGACGGTGTGGAAATTGCGCCCATGGGGCCTATATTTTTCACTCCAAAAATGCATACCGGGCTAAAGTTTTCGCCGAGTTTGCCGAACACACAGAAACAACTGCTATTTTTCCCAGTGTGGATCGCCGAACTCATCGTAAAAGTTTCAAAAACTCGTTGAAAACACTTCTCAACCGACTAAAAGCAAATGTATTGCACGTCAAATAAGAGAATGCTGTTCATTGTTCTGAAGAATGAATTAAATATCGAAACAGGCGACCATTCAAGGACGCCTGTGAGAGCAGGCAGGGAGAAGGGAATATTCATCATGGGATGTTAGCGTAACACCCTGCCTTCAGTGAATGCCCTGTTATCCGAACACAGCTGCTGACATTCGCCGAATTGCCAGCTGGGGCTTAGCAAGGTGATGAAACGTATAAAGAGCGCGTACTACACGTCATTCGTGCCTAATCATTAAAAATGTCTGGCATCATCGTCCTTTTACTCCTATGCACAGCCACTTCGGTCAACGTGGGACTATCTGAATGGGTTGATGGATATGGTGGTGATATCGAAGATAAGGATGGTAAGACGGTAATATTGTATTTTCCATGGCATGAAATCCTATGACAGTACTTTTCTTGAGATCTTAGTTTGCTATTGTACAATGCCGGTGTTGAACCACGGTCCTTTATTGCCGATTGGTCACTCTTATAGCTGATGTGTCAAAGTTATGACTTATGGGTTCTTTTTCTAGTTATATGAGCTGGATACTGGAAATGCATGATCGATATTAACTATATCAGGCTGTAAAACCATTGCAAATACATCACTTTTAATGTCTGAGCAGCTTTGCAATGAACGCAGAGAGACATTGTTTGCATAGTGTGCAGTGCCGAATCTAGCCAATAAGGGGCCTGGTTTTACAGGTGCCCATGGGGTTTCTAACGGAGATTTAATCGAATGTGGGGACCAGCCTCATAACGACCTGTGCTTTGGAATTGTCCATCACTTCGGCACCAGCACCTCGAATAAAAGATACAGTATTTCCAAGTTTGAGATCCCCTCTGTTACCATAGGTACCACATGGAATTTGGAAGAGTTATTCACCCCGGCTCCCACTTTCGTTTCTGTTCTTCACCAACAGATGGTCATATCAAGCGGCGCCGACATTGATCTTCGCCTTAGTGGTCGATCTGCCGGATTCAAACACATGCGTCATCCAGAGTCTTTGCGGGCTTCGCTGGTTCAAGTAAGCAATGACGCATGGGCAGCTTTTCTGAACGCCCAAAAAAACATGGATAAAACTCGATTATATATGGGACAAGTACAGTGGCAAGTGAAAAATATCGAAACGATGTTTTCCCGACCCAGCGTTAACACACGTTTGTTGGATGTCGTTCTGAAAAAATACGAAGTATTGGCCAACAATGCGCTAACCTGTCGATGGAAAGTGCTTTCAAGTCCACACCTGTCATGTCCTTAGTGGACGAGCTGGCACCTACTGTCCGAGCGGATTTATACATGAAATTTGATGATGCGACACAATTCAACAATTCCGCCAATCGATCGGGAAATGAAACAGTCCGGGTCCTACTCACCGGGCTGGGCTTGATGAGAAAGAGTCTACAACTAGTTCAAAAGGCTTTTAAAACTGGTATGTGTGTACGGTGCAATATCCTCCATAGAGCGATGTGAATGGCGGGAATCTACTAATCAACGACAGAGGCATACAACAAAACATCTCTTGCGTGACAGCAAGGTTCATAGGAAAAAAGAAAACAAATTTTTGTTTAGTTAACACGCTCGTGGAAAAATTCAACAGGGTTACAGTCCCGATGTACATTAACGCTGTAGTCGCTCAGCAGTCGACTGATCCTTCGCATCGACACAACTCGGATTTTGGACTGATGGTAATTAATCAAGTTCAGCAAGAAGGAGAGGAGATCAAAAAGGTGGGTACAGGACGACAATTTTTTCTCATCGCTACTGAAGGTGCTACAGGATTAGGGCTATAAAATAAAAGGACGCATACTGTTTTTTTTTGTGTTCACATAGGAATTTTCTAGCGCTGTAAAAACACAGATTGCTTTCCAGTCAAACTGGCAAGTCGGCTGTGCAGTCTTTGCTCCATGTTCAGGGCATGACCACTAGAACCACCAGGAAACAGTCATTTCTTTTAGGCTGCTTACTTTTTGCAAACCATTGGTGATATCTACTTCGACGTATCTAGTCTTTATGTGCTGACGTCACTAGCCAGCACGGGCCATTTGGAGATCAACAACGAAGAAGATAGAGAAAGAAAATTAAACGACTTAAAGAATCAGCTTGTTGATGTGAAAGACACTATCAGGCGTATGGTTCAGCAGCGCCTGGACCAATATCAGAATCTGGTCAACGATAAGGTGATAAGCGACGACTGATACGACAATGCGGGCGCTCAAAAGATTTGCTGCAAAATCCTTAATTGCCTCTTTTATGTTCCCGGCTGCAGTACCGATCTAGTTTTAGACTAGAAAAAGCTAGAGTTCAAAGTCTTAGTGCCATTACAGGGTTCAGCTCCCAGATTCCATGTCCCACGCAGTTCCATGATGGATCCACGCGTATCCGTCTGGAAGTGCTGATTTCCACGCGTCCCGCGTGGATTCATACCATTCCTTATGTTTCACACGCGGGTTCCATGTCACCCACATGGAACCACCATCGAATAGCGTGGATTCCAGGTGGAAATATGTGAATTCCACTGGTGGATTCTATCGCGTTTCCCGCGTTTTCCCAGCTGGGAAAGATTGGGAAGCTGCTAACTGTATGGTTCTTGCTCATTTTATCCAAGCCTTCTCTGCTCTGCCCAACTTTACTTAATGCGACAAATTCATAGGAGAAGGCTCCACATGTCAGGCATCAGAGCAAGATTAAAAAGAATCAGTGAACAAGAGATGGACATCAGAGGTACTAAACAATATCATGCCCTCTGGCTTCATTGCTAGGAGCAGATGAGTGTGCGCATCCTTCGATAGATATCAAAACAAATCCAGGTTTCGCTAATGTCATATCAGAAGGGAAGAAATATTGAACACTTACTATGTACAGTATGTACAGTGTGTATGGGTGGAAGGCTTATCACTGTTACCAAGTAGATTTTTCAAGATGACGAGGCGGAAGAAGCTTGCCTATGGGCGAACCTGCATAAAAAGAAAAGCAACATAATTCTGGCGATTCTGATGTTATCGAAGGGTTTTTCCTGTACATTGGGCGAAGTCAAAAAAACTTGTAGTCGCAACATGAATAAACAGAACAAAAGTTAGACAAAATCACGAGCTATCATCATCAGTTTCCCTTTTCTTTCCAGTAATGGGCAATGCTCCGAATATGCCCGCACCTAGTCCCATGCCCCCGCCACCCAATCCAAGCGCATTCAAGGGTTGACCTAAAAAATAAACGACTGGACACTAATTCGCTGCTTGTTATTATCGTTGATACTATTTTAGAGAAAATATTCAGTTTCATTTAACTGTGTCATCACTGTGACAAGGGAGGAATGCTGATTGTAGGTCGAGAGATGGTTATCTCCATATTGCAATAGGGGTTTTACCTGGCACGCACTGACCGCATACGTTTGGCGAGAAACCGGCGCCGCATTGACACGTACCGCCGCTACATACGGCGTTGAGTACGTTGATACTACAGTCCAAATCTTGGGCACATTGATCACCCAGAGTCCGTGGAACTAGAACAATAAAAGATCGATGTTGCACCAGTTGCGCAGATGTCTGTAATGTGGTAGTGCGACTGCGTAGTGCAGTTCTGGATGGCATGGATTCTTTTAGTGGCCTCGGGATCAGTGGTTTCCACCAGAAATGCACACACCGATAGGTCAAAGACTACTGGACAAAATTAAAGCAGAGCTAAGAACAATTCAAATCACCTAAACAGCTGAGCCGCCATAGCAGCATGAAACTACCATCCGAGACGCATTTTACTCATGATCATGGAAAAAATTGTAACTCCTTACCACATTGGCATATACTGTTCAAACAGGACGATTTGTAGGCTGACGCACACTGGCACACACCATTGACGCACACAGCTCGGAACACGTCTCTCGCGCATTCCGACGTTGTGGTACATTGCGAACCGAGGACTCGGGGTACTGTAAATTCAGAAGGTACTACTCAACAATGATCTAAACATAGTGTTCATGGTGTTCACAAACCCCATGATTGGGGTTAGGTGAAAGGTGGATGGAAAAATGGATTAAGGTGGCAAGATCTTTCATAAGGTAACTGGAATCCATCGGCACGATTCAGCACAGAAACAGCTAATTTCTTACAGTACGTACTTCCCCTACCCTTGAACCCACAATTTCATGCAAGAGTCTCATTCGTTCATCCATGTCCCGCTCGCACATCTCGTTTCTGCTTACAGATTCATAACTTACTCAGCTCGCATTGCTGGCAGGTATTCTGTCTGTAGAAGGGAAACGGGCATTGACAACAGCCCAAAATGCACTGACTATTGATCACTGTACAATCAGTGTTATTGAAGCAAGCTGAATACAGGGCGCCGCGCACACGACAGCACGCCCAGCCAGCCGCCCCAGCCACAAAACCGCAACATCCGGCACAACCGAACCAACTTTGACCTTGGCCCAGTGAAGACTGCCCGTTGACCCGCTGATTTTGAGTAAATATATCAGTCCCTAGAACGAAACTGAGATCATGATCGAAGAGAAACTCCAATTGATTATCGGATCCCTCCGAGCTCACCCGTGCTTAATGCCATGAGCTAAACTTCGCTCCTTACCCAGTATGGTCATATACAATAACAAAATATGGAAACCTCGTTTAGTAGTTTTCATTCGGGCACGGGCATTTCTGTGGCATCCCATCTAATAGGCATATTATCCAGTAATCGATTTTGAATGGTGAGCGTCAAAATGGGTTCATATCAGTTTCAAGTAATTATCATACGGAATACAACATCAATAACAGTCGAACAACAAACCATACTGCGGATGCGGACGTCTCAGTATATCGTGAATGTGAAACACTATTGTCCACAGATCACCTTAGCCAGGCTGCCAAACCGTGCAACGTCACCCCACAGCATGGTGATGCAAAGGGGAAGGCAGAAAATGGAAGTGTTGACACTGGAATCATTCCATGTGGTTTCCTTGAGGAAGGTGCAAAATTTGAACAAGTGGCTTTTGTGGACATTGGCTTTGCGCGGATGATGTGTCCGAGGACGGCAAGCAAGAGAAAAGGTTTCAAGACCGACATCCCTAATTTGGGCATAATGACACATCACGGCGTAGAATATGATGCTTCGAAAAGTAGTGGCATATACTGACGCAGCTGTCAGATGTCAGTAATTTTGCGGGGTGAATATTGCTGTTTAATCGAACACATGACACGCAAGGGAACTTTGATCTGTAAGATGCCAGCACACATGCACAGGATTTTATTGCCTGGATCATCTACAGGTATATATACTGTATGCAAAGTCAGTATGTGTGCTGTAGGTTTAGAAAAATTTGAATTTAAAAATTGGTAAAATTTTTTCCCCGTCTTGCTTCCAATTGTGACTCTCTACGCCTTTTTCTTCTCTAGCACACTGCAGAAACTTCTCTTCGACCCTCTTGTACTGTATTGGCTGCTCACTGCTGCATACTCCCTTCGCCTCTCTCCGTCATCGCCTGCTTTCTATTTCACTGAATCGCTTACTTTTCGATTACTGACAAACTGCTGCTTGTTGCTTACTCGAATAACAATGACTGGTATCTAACGACGCAACATAAAGGTGAGTAAGAAAAGAACAGAGATCGTCCAACGCAAACATTACTCGTAAGTCAGCCAGCCCGCTCTTTCAAGTGTAGTGGTGCTAGCAATAACAATTACAAGAGCGATGGAGAAAGAATGCTGTAGTTGAAAAAGTGGGTTGAAGTTAGGCAAGAGCTTACTTATACAGTATAAATAGTACTATAATCCGTTTAGATAACATCCCACCTTCAATGCTTAGTGTCTGAAGTGGATTGTCCAAGGTTGGCGCACTGGACATTTATTTGCGTAGACCACCCCTCCCCTCCATTTTTCTGCTCTGTAGCTTTAGTAAAGCATTAACTGAGTATTTGTGTTGTCATTGAAGAGATTTTGCGGACTTAATGTAGGCGTGGTCGACGATGAGGTGCTGACGACGACGAGTGCACTTCACACTTTTGGCTCTGGTCTTATCGGGCGATTGGAGGAGAGTGGCCCGTGGGCGATCCTGAATGATGGTGCGGATTGTAGAGGGTCTTGATTGGTCCAGCATTGAATGAGGCGCTAACTTTAGATTGGTTTCTAAACGAGCACTCTAGCAGCGGAAATCAAAAAATCTTAGTCGCTGAACACCGGCGACCCAATCATCACTCGCTTCTTGTTTTGACCTGCACCTTTCTCTGGTGGTCCCAATGCTTACACCGCACTGTATTGGAGTTGAGGCGAGGCTGTTGCGGGTGAACGAGGCGCGAATGCTTATCATTGTTTCGATTCGTTCTTCTTATCACCAAAATTAGGCTCATCAGTTTTATTCCTAACTATTTCTTCAAATAATTTTGCCCGTATACGCGGCAAAAAAGTCATACTTCGCTTAGATAGGATTGATTCGTCAAGGAAATACCAGCTTTTGGATGTTTTTGACGTTGTCGCGCTGATAGCTCGTCAGTAAACAACTGATATGAAAAAATTACAGTTGATATGTTAGGCTAAGAGTTGCGTGGCTCTGATGGGCTCTAAAGATGGATATATAAGGCCTTATATTTAGTCATTCAGTCAGAAGCTACCCTAGAGTTTAGCTAAGGCATAGTTGGCGTCAACATGAGTCAGAGTAATCCAGTATAAATGGGATGAGTCGCATACGTTTTTGCCAATCTGGTATCTGAGCAATCCACTGCAGACAGATCCTTTATTTCAGGACCGATTCCAACAATGGCTAATATTCTGATTCTCTTATCAATGGCAGTGGTAAGTCAGATTTCGTGTTCCCTTCGAGGGCTCACATCGATTTCTATAATTCGACCCGCCTTTCCCCTGTCAGCCAAACTCTATGCAAACGCAGATGAGAGTTTTAGGTTGCTGCCATCAACATGGTTCAATCAGTCGATTACATACGCGGGTGTTATTACACAAATTGGGCTCAATACCGTCCTGGGAAGGGCCAGTACATGCCTGAGAACTATGTGCCTGGATTATGCACACACATCTTTTATGCCTTTGCCGTCATGAATCAAGATTTTACCATAAAGTGAGTTCTGAGTTCAGCTTCTACTGCAGATTTCGCTGGATTAGCGCTTCGTTGATATGGCAGGAGACTAAATCAATAGCTAGGCTTTACTAGCTGTTCACTTCAACCCCTAACGGCAAGCTATCTTGCATAGTTTGATTGAATCTATGTAGTCTGACTATACATACCGGTAGAGGACCATGTAATTTGGCGAGCAGATGGAGGGCTCGGCGAGAGTACTATCTCTTTTCTTTGGGAATGTACACGCGGCCTATGTGGTAGCGTGGCTGGCGTGTATATTCTCAAAGAAAACAGGTTATAGTATGAGTTTACTGTTCCCTACTGCATTATGACCTAAGAATTCAGATAACTGGATTCTACGTATTGATATATCTGGACTCCAGGTTGATCGTAGCTGAGTCCGCAGGATATTATAGAAAACCGGCCCCCCCCCCCTACATTTTTTGGAGCAACAATTCATATCACATCTGTTGGCGCTAACAGACGATAAAGCGACCATATCTGATGGGAAACAGTATTATCCAGCGCATTGACAGTGAAAATGTATGCACCTAAATATCAGTGCCACGAAAATTCCCATACTTTTTTAACTGGCTCCTATTGCAAATATTTTAGCTCTTTTGGATTTCAGAGCCTTCGAATGGAACGATGAAAGCACGGAGTGGTCTAAAGGCATGTACGAACGGGTGAACGACTTGAAGAAGCTGCAACCTGGTCTCAAGACGTTGCTTTCCTTTGGGGGGTGGACATTTTCGCAAGGAAACTTACAGTAAGAACTTTCGCCCACTCCTCTAATTCACTGTTCACTGCCCGTCGATTGTGATTGCATCCAAGCACATACAGTCGGACTGTAGCTTCAGAACTCTGCTGACACGGTCGAAATTTATTTCTGTCCTCGACTGGAGTCGAATCGCACAGGTCCCACATTGTTTTTAGTTTCATTATTGACCCTTCAAATTTACTGTTTTAAAACAAAGTTACCATATGGTATTGAAGCAGTGTCGTTTCAGACTAATGAGCAGTATGTTCGCCTCTGCCGCTAATCGTCAACGATTCACTCAATCGGTGATTGATTTTGTGCGGAAACACAATTTTGATGGATTCGACATGGATTTCGAATATCCAAGTGCTCAGGACAAGAGCAATTTCGGAGTGCTTGCCAAGGTATCTGAATTGTATAAGCTGATTATGAGCGGAGAGATAACTCAGGCACAACTTTTAGGAAATGAGTCAAGCTTTCGAAGATGAGAGCAAAAAAACTGGACAACCTCGCCTTTTGTTCACCGCAGCTGTTGCAGCTGGTTACGACAAGATCGATGAAGGCTTTGACGTACCCGCACTTGCTAGGTATGTAATGTGCGAGACTATCCAGAGAGGTATCCGCATGGCTAGCGTACAGCAGCCATCGCTAAGGGACTCCAAAACTCTTTTATGTGGTGGCAATGTATTTAGGTCATAAAAATCAGCACCTTTTCTCGGAATTTTTTTGCTTTATTTGAAAATTAATCGACTGGAAAGTTTTCACAACAAAATTAGGATATGATGAGTCTGTCAAAACGATGTCGCATAACATCCAGAGAAACGGGCCACACACTGCGTAGCACGAATTAGTACCGGGCCCTAATTTCAAATATACGGGGTTACGGTTTTTTTCAAGAAAAAAGCGTAAAAAGTTTGGTAATCTCAAAGTCGCTCGTATTTTCAGTGCATTCGATTATTTTAATGTGATGACATACGATTTCCATGGCGCTTGGGAACAAATGACAGGCATGAACAGTCCGTTGTACGATCGGAATGGGGATCGATACGCCGTGGTGAGTGCGCCAGACTGTTATACTGCATGTGGATGTGCCTAGACTGGATATACATGCATATGAGGTGGATGCTGTCCTCTCAAATCCAAGCAAAAAGAATGAGCCCATTGACCAGTCTCGAATTTTCTTCCAAAACGTCAGACATAAAGCACAAAACAGAGAGCTCTGGCGCAGGCAATGGGTTGCAAATTTCATTGTTTGTCCTATTTGGATGAGAAGCAGTAAGAATGTCCTCAGAACAAAAGAACAAAAATATCCTTAGCCTCGTTGGAAAATGTGCGCTCTAATCAATGAATCGAAGAATATTCTGAATGGCTAATTTGGTCCTCATATTTCGCTGTCTTATCCTCAGAGCAACGCTGTCAACTACTGGGTGGAAAAAGGAGCTCCGAAAAGCAAGATTAACGTTGGTTTGGCCACATATGGACGTGGATGGACATTGCGCAACACTAACTCTTCTCAAGTAGGCGCACCTGCAAATGGACCTGCACAGGCACTACCCTACAGTCGGGAAGCTGGTATTGGTTCTTATTACGAAATGTGCGATTTCCTCGAAAGTGGCGCTGTGCGACAAATAGATGATGTGGGAAAAGTGCCATATTTAGTCAAGCAGACTCAGTGGTTTGGATATGATGATTCTGAAAGTTTTAAAACTAAGGTTAGTACATGATTGTTGGGTTTGGCAATTGTGACATTTGATGACTGAGAGAATTTTACATAGCCCATATTTGAGACGCATCGCTATATAATCCTAAAAGTTATTTTTAGCTCAACTGGTTGAAAGAGAATGGATTTGCTGGCGCTTTTACGTGGGCGTTGGATTTGGATGATTTTACGGGTCAATGCAAAAGTAGTGCAGGTCAAAAATTCCCATTACATAAACTAATTGCTGATTCATTGGGCGATGGGCAGGTGAGCATTACGGCTGTGCTTTTCTAAAATAGAGTCTCTCACTGGTGCCCCCTCGAGGACAGGTGGGTAGAGCTTATAATTTTTTGTCTTTGAATCAGTCCTAGCTGCTGGATGTGATGACAGACTTTTTGGAACGCCATATAATGCATAGCACACACTGTAACCTGTTTTCTTTGGGAATACACAGTCCCGCCACATTGCCGCATAGTGCCGCGTGTACATTCCCAAAGAAAACAGATAATACATACAACTATGCATAACATTATTGCATCCGAATCACGTAACTGCTAGAAAAAATGCGAATTCCGAAGTTGTGAAAGTTGACTCACCCACTGACCAAAAGCGCTGCGATCCTTTCAGGTGACTTTTCCAGCAGAGCCGACCCTATGGCCAACCCAGTCGACAACCACAGCTGCTCGCCCCAGCAAAAGCACCAGTGCTCAACACGATGTTCCTTCAACAATCAGTCCATCAACTGGCCCGTTCAAATGCCCGGGCGCAGGCATATTCCCTGATCCAGAGCACTGTGAGAACTTCTACTTATGCGATGCGTCTGGTACGCCTCACTTGAATACTTGCCCCGCTGGGTTATTGTATAACCCTGCTATCACAGCGTGTGACTGGCCAGAAAATGTCCACTGTGATCACTAATTCTCGTGACACGATTGCAGTATTCGCAGAACAAACACTTGGATTTTCGTTGTTTTATAGTCTCTCTATTCATCAATTAATTGATTAAACTAGCAAAAGCGGATATTGTGTGCAGTGTTTCGCATAAAACTTACAACTGCACGAAACGTTCTGAAAGTTTATTAGATCCTTTCGCCTAACAAAAATGTCAAAGTCCAGACCGGAAAGCGCGCCGATTTTCCGTTTTCTTTTCTCTTGTGCCCCCGATGTATAATTCATGACCAATGCCTTATACGCTTGTCGATTTCTTGCTTTCTTCATTTCATTATACATCAGTATGACTCCATCGCATCTTTGTCCCAAAGGGTGCCGCTTTTCCTTGTTTTCGTACCCCTATGCCCATCGACCTTGAGGGTGGAAGGAAAGCAGTCCCCGCGCGGCCATGCATATTCATTGCGCACATGAGGCGGTGACAACAAAAGAGCCTTTTCTTATTTTTATAAACCGTCTTCGTCTTGCTCATGTTGTTCCCAGTCGTAGACTTGGCTGTGCCAGCTTGGTTGCTTGAATGCCACCTACTTAGCACTTGACTCTGATCAGCATACGCCCCAAGAAGGAAATGATAAGAGGGTGCCAAAGATGGGTCGATACCCTTTTATAACGTTCGATTATTTGTAATCCGTTTTTTCCCTACCTAGGAAGGATCTGTTTCCTGTTTTTCTGTCCTGTTTGGTTGAAGTTGGAGCTTGGCAAGACACTCGTCGTTTCAGTCTTGGCGGGAAGCGAAAAAAGAAAACGGAAAAGTATGCTTTTCTATTTTGGTACGTAAAGGAAATAAGCGTGTGCTGAGGCTGAATGCCGGAAATGCCTGGAATCTAAAAATTGCGTGTTAACACTCTGCATTGAGCAAAGTAGGGTCGATTTGAGGACAAAAAAGGGGAAAGAGGTGCTGTGCATACCTATGTACAAATGCATCGTATGGGTTCACTTTTCCCATTTTACAAGCATGCGGACATTCCCAGCCTTTGAAAGAAGTTGTACAAAAGGTAGAAAGCTAAAAAATGTGCGCATTCCCCAAAGATAGGCATAGCTGACCGGATTTGCCACAATTCAGTTATGAGAGGGACATATGGCGAGCTAGGGAGTGCGACCAGGCGTTAGCTACCTGCTGGCTTGGCCAGTAGAGCCGTTAGGTTCTTTTATTCGGTTGTGTAGCATTTGTTGAGATTGAGGAAAAATAGAGTATGAAATATGGAAAACGTGATGGAAGCTAAAAAGCTAGCTAAAAAGGAGATATTGCTATTGATGGGCAGCGGAGCTACTGGAGATCATACCTACTTGTGGTGGTTGGAATCACTTACAGTATAGTAGCAATACGATGCCCTTCAATAGGAGCTGAGTAAGTGAAATTGTAGATACGTACTTCAAACAAGATGAGTGTTAATGTTTATGTTTTACCACATCACCAAAGGCGGGTACTCACATTTGTGTGAGTGAATGTGTGCGGGCATTTGGGCTGTGCAGAAATGGTAGGGCACCAATCAACTTCTTTTCATGTGCTTTTTGAAAAAGAAGGCAAGTGATAAAGTACGATCAAAGCTTACCTGCCTGTCATAAATTTTTAAATCCCCACGAGACAGGCCAGTGAGAAAAAGCTTTATGAATGTTTGTTAATTAGGTCACTATTTGCTCTGATACAAAAGCTCAAAATAGAACTCCTTGTCAGCCAAGATTTTATCAGAGCAGTATCCGACAGGCAAGCAATTGCTCCAATCAGTAATTCAAAATGAGAAATTTGCAACAAATAATTAGAATAAACTAGTGTGAAAAATTTAGAGTATTCAACTACTTCAAGCTCGTCATCAACTTTTCAGAGCAGGGAAGAATCCTGCTCCAGAGGATCTTAAGGGTGCGAACGCGGCACACAATTTCTCTTATCACTTTGGTCAACGACAATGTTTGCTGATAAGCTTGACCTTTCTATGGCAGCACCTAATCAGCTCAAGTTTTGAATTGCTGATAAGCCATTGTCACTGTATCGATCCCTGAAGGTGGTTGCTACTGTTCATGCTGCTAGGCGCTCTATGGCAGCAGACTATCGTTTGTATGATGAAAAGGGGTTCACTTAAGTGTGAATGCTTGGCTGATCGTGAGTTTGTTGTGCTATTGAGAGGTCTTCTTGTTTTTGATTACAGTTTACAAGACACCAGCCAGACATCTCCATTAGGCAGGTATTGCCAACGTAGCGCGTTTTTGATGTATTGTTTTGCGACATATGAGCACCAGTGGCCAGCTGGAATGTCCCTCTGTCAACTGTTCACCAACGCAAAACATGTCATTGTATCCCCTGGGCACTATATCACCCCTTCCTTGACATATCCATCTTTGCTATAGCTCATCTCTTTGAGAAGGCCTGCCGAATTTTACTAATCCCCTAGAGAAAAGTCAATAGAAAGACGTGACGAAGTAACCATTTCTGTTCGAGGATGCATAATCCACGACGAGTATGAGCAGCAGTTCTCCTCAACACATGAAAAAAACGACCATCCTCAAGTCGCTGCTGGCCTCGAAAAGCAAAAGCGTATGCGAACGTTATTACAAGCCTGACTAAGGCCAATATGATATTGAACGATTTCAGTGATTTCCTGTCGCTAGAAACCGCCTCAACGCTTTTCACCCTTCTTCAATTCGAGCCGCTCGCTAGGCCGTCAAATCTGGTCGTTCTAAGTTCAATATGAGCGTCGGAATATGCTTAGGCGGAGGGTGATGTACTCCTGGCTAACCCGACGGGGAGCTTTTCATCGCCTCTTTACCAAGCTTCCATTTTCTTCGTTCTCGTCCTAGCTTCCTTCTTACACGTGACATTGAGCAGGAGCTAACATTTTCACTAGGTCACTAATTTCAAGCATTTCGCGCTTTTTCTATGTTCAAATAATTCGCGCTCGATCGACATCCTTGATCGATGGACCACCCAGTGTGATGAATTTGGACGTCAAGGGCAACGAAGGCGATGAATGTTTGTGTGTAAAATTTGCATAGCTAAGTGGCTTATGGGCGCATGGGGAGCAAATTTAGCATAACAAATGTCATGAAGTGGCTAAAAGTGGTTTGGCAGGCAAGGAAGGCGATGGCTGATGAAGTGGGTGGAAAGAGGGAAGGTTGGGCACCGGATTAGGGGAGGCCAGTCGAGAGGGATCTTACATAGCAAGGTAAATGGGGAAGTTATGTTGAAAGTGTGGGGTCGGCAATTTCCAGCCCTAGCTTTCGTTTGGTGCGAAGTTATTCCAAAGGGTTTTGTCTGGTGAGCTATAGAGCAGTCACGGACTGCAAAACGTGTTCCTACCGATACCTGTTATGAACATGTTCTGAATATCCGTACTAACACTGGATAAAGAAAGTGGTAATTTGCTCCTTTTGGAGTCTGGTTAATGGCCCGAGCGGTCTTGTCTGCTTCACATCCACAGTAGCTATGATGCGTCATACAATCATTTCGCGATACGTAGATCGTGTATATCATTGTCGCACGAGCACGTACCTGCTTCCACCTACTGTGCATACGTGCTCCTGTGTTTGATACAGCTCATTTTTGGGTACTGTACACAGGGGCGTAGGCAGGATTTGAGGTAGCGGAGGGCTCGCTTTAAAAAGTCAAAATATAGGTAAATTTTAGCGGTTTCCTGCTTCAGAATATCTCCACTACCAAAACTTGTGCAGACACACTTACCAAGGAGGGGATTGGCTTGAGTCGTACAGCCACCCCATGGCCACGCGCCTGACTGCATGTACTGTATTTATTTATACCGTGTTAGAAATTGTTCTGCAAATACAGCTGCCTAACTATATGCTTATATAGCTAGGTTAGAACCAGGTTATCTAGCACAATTTTAATATCTCTTTTGTTTTGTATGGGTCCTCTCCCTTATAAGCATACTGACAAGTGTTCGGAAACGAGAGTAATTGCAAATAGCAAGTATCTTGTCTGAACTACATGAAATGGGTTGGTCGCAGATTGAAACTGAGTCGATAATGCGACATTTTTTGGAGAGATGTGTAGTGGCTGGTAGTGGATTTCAGGTGTCCTAGCAGTGGAATTGATTTTTCGCATCTTGCAACGCTAGTCCTGTTTTAGATTTACAAGCGCATTATCGATCTAAATGATACGTACTGCATCAGCGGGTCATACTGTAACTGACCATTATCATCCTTGCAAATTTAAGAACATTGGCCTGGTTGAACAGCGCCTATTTTTTCCTCTCGACTAATGAGGGAGCCCGTGTCATGGTTATAATTCCTTCATAAATTTTGCACTCTCTTGATTTTTTGGCGCACACAGTGTCACCTTGATTGGAAAATTTTCATCCAGTCAACCTCCATCGATTCACTATAAAAATGTCGTTAATATTGTTGATGCCCCATTTATTAAATAAAATTTATATGAATTCTACGATCGCATGGAACAGCGATCTCGATAAGGTAAGAGATGTATTTTCAGGAACAAAAGGGGTGCGTGTGTGAAAGAGTGAATGTTGTACTGCATGCCGGAATTTCATTTGATCTAGAGACTTTCGTCGACCAGTGAAATACAGAGCCAATAAATATGTTGAGGTGTCTGTTGAGTCTACATACTGTACTTTGTAGTTCCAGCAAATGAGTGAAGTCAAAATTGTCCACGCATTTTTCAAACTCTCGCAAACACAATAACACACAGGAAAACACGACAAGAATTGCAAATTTTATGCAACATATTTAGCTTATGTAGGCGCATATCGTAACCTCCTTCCGTTTTTAACAGACGTCTTTATTTGCATTTTCAGCCAGTAATTGCGAAAGTCAATTTCCTAAGGTCCATCAGCATCAAATTCCATTTTCTTTTTTGCCATTCCTAGTCCCATTTTGCTTTTATCTTTCATGCCTGAGAACATGCCACAACCTAATTTCCTAAATTGCGCAGCACAACTGCTAGCTTATTCTTATTTCCTACATATTCTCTTGTGAGGACCCCAAGAAAATGCCTCGTAGAAAGCGTGGGACTGAAATCTAATCGATTCTTCTAGGTGAACGCTAATTCTCAAACCTTCCTATTAGCATTAACATAGTCGACCAGTCGACTCGTTGGGTTAGGACCCGATTTAGTTAACGTCCTATGCTTGTCTGCTTGGCATATTTTTTCTGAGGCGCGTGCCTTTGGATGGGCCAACCTACGTCAATACAGCAGTGGAGGCTAGTTGGGGTAAGATGTTCGAAATACGATCTTTCACACTTGGACGCACTTAAATCGAACGTGAAGACTTGAATCGACGAGCCTTTTCGGGTATGCTTTATGAAGTACAAGGCTGGCCATAAAAGGAGTTGGTCGGGGGCCAATGTGTTCTACTAAGGATACGAGGTTTGTATACGCGATGCCTCAATTAAGTTGGAGTTCGTAGACGAGCTGTAGTTATTGAGTGTTTATTAGACAAGCTGAAACTCAAATAAGGTATGTTACACGTGCCACCTTTATCAGACGTGTACTGTAGCCACGATCGCACTCCATCTCACTTCACACTTTCCACATCTCTTGTTCTTACCGCATATGACTGTCACGCCGTCATTCCTGCTGATGAAGGCGACTGATGCTGCCGAAACACCCATTTCCGTGTTCGGTATATTTAACGTCCCGCACTCAACCATGACTCCAAATCTCCGACTCAAAATTCTGACGCCGGAAAGTGCATTAGTATACTGTGGATAATTTCCCCGGGTTATACGAATATCAATGGGGAAGGGTGCTGACGAAAGGAATGGGGACTGGAGTGTCGCTGTTATCACTAAGACCGATATTCTCCAGAGCTAATAAAATCTGGTGCCACCAGAACAATATACGGTGTGGAAGATGATCCATTTTTATTGTTGATGATTACCAACCTCCTCGTGTGCGGGAGTCATTATCGACAAAAGCCCAAAAAGATGAGGGGGACCTTACCATAAAAAGTAAGAAGGATCATTCATTCTGCTCGCTAATGATCAGTTATAAATCGAAAGGTGCCTAATCGCCTTGCCTCTTTCCCTTACGCTCATCATTGACGTCATTTAGAAAATAATCACTTTTTCGCTCCCGCTTGTTTGTGATTGATGAAAAAACGAAACCTTTGGCTCTCACTGTTTCTCATAATTATGCTGAGGATCGAAACCGAATCATTGAATTTCTCTGAAGGGGTCCTTCCTTTTTCTTTCTTCTTTTCCGTGCCTATATCAGACGAACAAACGGAAAGTTGCAGTTCCTGTTGTGGCCGACTCTTATACTCTGCTTTTCTCTGTGGCATCTGCCTTTTATTCAAACCTACATGGGTACATACTCGTAGTTTGTCTAGCTAGATGGTTTAGTGCAAGTAAGCGCAAGCATTTTCGAGCCTTTTTTCTTGGGGAAATGTAGTCTATAAATGGGTTGATTTAGGTGGTTGTAGACCTGCTGATGGCACTGTGTTCCAGTAATGATTCTTTGCCTGTTCTTCAATTCCACCTTCGCCCGTCCTTCAAGTTTCTCAAGCTTCGACTGCATTGATGCTTGGGGCCAGCCAGCGAAGTGATCGAAACCTCTTCAATTCTGCTGTATGGTAGGTTGAAAAATGTTCCTGACATGCTTACGAGGTCATCTGCCATTTTTTAGCATTGCAGTGTAAGCGAGGCGGTATAGCGGGCGACGTACAGTCTACGACAAATAGTGCTCAATCTTCACCCCCTGGGAGCTGTTTTTAGAGAGACCTACAGTATTGTGGGGTGCTAATTTGAGTGAAGGAGAGAAGCAGCAACATCTCCCACCTACATTTGCCTTGACCGTGATCCCAATTACACTGCATCCAATATCTGTCAAGCCACACCCCTTTTTTAACGAACCTTTTCATTGCAAAGAATTTTTATTGCTGAGTAATTCACTTCACCCATCCGAGGAACAGCAGATAATTTAGGGCAGGTTTTGATGGGGACTAAATTATTGCACCCGCTTTGGTCCTTTGGTTCCGGGTAGGAGTTGCTCAGGAATCAGTCAGAATACAGCATATGGTAGCAAATGTATGGCATGTTCACAACCCACATAGAGTATGCGTCACATCGTCACTGACAATGCAGCTAATTTCAAGCTCTATGCAACATGCCTCACTTGCTTAGAGTAACTGAAATGTCGATATAATTGTTCAAACATGTTTTACCTGTTGAACTATATACAAAGCTGTTCTTCCATGCTTACTCTTCGCTTATCAACAAGTGTCCAAAAGTGGAAATCAATTTTTCACCGCTCTACCCATAAACTTTTAGCAAAACTTTTTAGACCTTCTAACTATCTATAGTCTTGCTTAGTGCAAATTCAATAACCTTTATGTCCTCAGGCTAGATAGCGCTTCCACCCCAAATGTTACGCATTTTATCTTTCTTTCTCTTAATTCGCCATCCAGTCGGTAACTGGTGCGATTAAGCTCGGCAATGTGACAAACACACGTCCTCTCGCTTGTGTTATGCTTGGAAGAAGAAGCTGGAACGAAACAAAATCAACCACCTCCTAATCTATGAGCGAATCGATTAAGGCTAGGACGAAGAATATAAATGTAGAAACACTTCTAGCTGAGTAAATGTTTGCTTTCACTCTTCAGCAACCCAAGTAGCAATGGAAAATATTACTATTAACGCATATAGTCTGCATCAAATGCATCTGCTGAGCTCGTTTTGAGTTCGATGGACTGGCTGAGAGGCGTTGAGAAATTAGAACAAATATGTTTTAGTATTTCTTAGAAGGTTCCATGAAGATGGTTGGGCCTTAGAATGGGATGTGCTTGGATCTTATCCAACGGCCAATGATCTTGTGTCTCATCAGTGGCCGAGGCATTGCAAGTCATGGTTTTTCAACCTTAATTATTGATACTGTTTCTGACTGCGGTTGATGAGTTTTTGGGATCTACACAGACTAGTCAGCAGATTAGAGGCAAGTTCAGCGTTGAGTTATCACGCCAAAGCAGAAATCACGGAAACGGCCAGATATAGTGCATTCTAGTTATTTGAAGCCTCTAGCTACTCTAGTCTTGGTTCAAAAGATGGCTGTGTTTGATATAAAGAAAGACAAAATTGTATTTTCTCTGTTCGAAATCGCTATTTTAGATCTTTTCCTGGACCACCCTTTGATCGCTTAATTCCTTGGAGATGCAAGTTTCTAGCCGTTTCGCCGCTCCTAAGCAACTCTGCCATTTGCATGTCGTTCACGTTGCAATGGCTTCCTTTTGGCCGCCCGAGTAGTTGACCTTTTTGGATCTTATTCAGTTTGGTCATCACCGCAAAGTCAGAGAATATTGCATTTTAGATGAGTCCAGGATGTTACAGTGGGGCAACTGTCTAGATTGCATAACTTCATGACATAGCTTTGTGGTCGCAGTTTAGGTGATTGATTTTGCTCCATTGAATTTTGCAGTTGTTGGATTGTGGGGCAACAGAATCATTTAGGGTTTCTTTGATAAAGCTTTAGGTTGCTCCTGACGATGCCACATTTTGTTTGGCCAAGGCAATATGGAGTTCATAAACTACTGGGCACTGGCATTTTTAAGCTACGTTTGGCGTGTAGGATGACTGCGAGGGGATCCGAGGAAATAGTGATCAAAGATAAGTGAGTGAAGACAACAGTTTGGGGAAGATTAGAGACGACGTAAGGGTGTTTAGATTACACAAATGATGTGCACCAGTGTTATGAGGGAGAGAACGGATGTTGTGATGACCGCCTAACCAGCATTTCTGGGCGGTCGGGGGATCGATACTCCCCTCGGGCAGGGAGGCATCAGACCACTCTATCTGTTTCAGCAATCTTTACAGTTTGTCTGGAAAATAATCCTGCTTGGAACTTTTTGTTTCAGAAACTTCGCTCTCTCGTCCTGTATCTTTTGTCTCCTGAGTGCGCTAGTTACCAAGCAGCTTGACTCACGAGCTGAGTAAAGATTGCCAGAATTGTAGAGTGCTAAAATGCCGATAGGACTGTCGCATCGAAATGCGATAATGCGGCTGATGGGGCTCTCCGGCCATTTATGTTACATTTCTGTGCTTGAAATCAATGCGAGGTTGAAAACGCAATGTCTGTCTTATTTCACCAGTCATCGTCACTTGTTTTCGAATTTTCCTACCTCTGTTCTGCATGTGACATGTATTCATTTTCACTGTTTTCTTCAGTTTCCACTCATCTGTGTTCACGCCGCATCCGCCAATCCCTATCCTTATCGCCCTCGCACGCCCTGGGCCGAGCCTAATTCTAACTAGGAATACATTTCAGAGGAGGCAATACCTAATCTAGGCTGGAAAAGACAAGCCGCGCTTGCACTCACTTTCCTGTCTATATTTTTTCACGCTTCTCTTCTCTTCTTATTTTTTGTACATGGCTCTTTTCTCTTCTCTAGCCGACACAAGTTTGCTATGGCCAACATTTTCCTCGGTCGAGTAATTTTGCGTGACAAACGAGCTTCTTGTGCTCGGTGATGTTAGCATGCGTAAGTAGCTTGTTTCGCGTCCCTAACATGCACAAAAACCATGATGACAACGATTGATTAGTAGCTTTTCTCCTTGTACCCATTTGCTTTCATGCCAGCTCACATTGGCCCAAGGGCGAATGGGTGTCGGCAGGATAACTTTGCTCGTGCATAATTGATGCACAGGTCGTCGACTTTAGCCTTTTTCCTAAGGATTTTGCCAAGAAAAGTCAAACGACATCCGTTAAGGCTTTCTCCCCAAAAAGGAATGCTGTTTTTGTGCAATCATGGGGTTTAAAAAATGCAATCAGTACATTTCCCGTCTTTAATAAGGGTGTTTAGCTAGGGCTTAACGACGTGACTTTGTGGTTCTTGCGTGAGAGATTTTTTGATGAGCAAGCATTTTTGGGTGTATGTGAAGCAGAGGAAAAGACGACCGGGGCGCTGTTAGGAGTGGGAAGACGAAAACGCAAATATAATTCAGAGGTGATTGATTGCGCCGAAGCTTTCAGGGACGAGTCAGGTTAGGTGCACTGGAATTACACATGTCGTTTGCACCCAATATGTGCAGTTTACATACTCGTCATACAAGGTGATGGCGGGCTCAATTTGATGCCCGTTGAGATCTATATAAGAGAAGCGATATACTTTTTAGATTATCTTATCTTTTGCGTTTACCAGTCAGTCCAGAGGCATTGGGCGAAGCACACACAGTTTCACCTGTGTGTTAGCCTGGTACATGTTCTGCAGTTCCTTGTTGTCCTGCATCTCGAATGATGCTGCCTGCTAATATCAACATTAATCTCGCTTTCTAACATCACTTCTCGATTTTCACACATGCTTCAAATATCATGGCTAAAGTGGTCACTGAAAGGGCATCGCTTGAGGAACTTCATATCCAGTTACCGCTACGCTAGCTTTGTGTGCTCCGTCTTGATAAACGAGTCCATGGTGCCGTAAGCGTATAGGTAGCTTATCGCCGTGTTTTGATAAGGCCTAATGAGTATTAATAGCGCGCCATGTTTGAAACCTTAATCCATTAGGGCGCCCAGACAAAAATGATTAATTATTTTGTGCGCCTTCTACCTTTTCACTATCGGAAGGAAACTTTGACACTTCCCTGGATTTGGGTAGTGACCGCAGTATTTGGGCCTGGACTCGTGGATTAGTCTGGACGGTCTGACCCTTTCAGGTGACTCACTTAGGGCAGGGTGCATTATCAGCATCTAGATAAAAAGGCTTTGTCTGAACCGTACTCCCGAAATTTTCAGTGTGTGGATTATATCGACAAGTTCTCGACTTGCAATGGAGGTGTAAAGTATGCCCTGTCATGGTTTACACTGTGAAGTACTGTAGGTTTGCTAGTCCTATTAGGGTAGTCACCCACGGGGTTCAAAGTCCCTATTCTGATATGCTAGCAAGGTCATTTTTGTTGCAGCATTCTCCCAGTGCAAATTACAATTACTTCGATCTCGTTACACTTGCCAGTGCATCGATTTCGGATTCCATTCCTGCATCACCTCGTTATAACCTCACTTCATCCAACCACATCTCGAAAGCAGATTCCTTGCACACAAACGATTCAAAATCCAAATCGAAACACGGTAAAAGAACAACAACTATGTCCTTTGAGCCGAGAAGGATGGACAGTACTAAATCACCATTTTTCATTACTTCCCCATCACATATTAAATCCAACCAGACTTCGAATGTTTTCTATTTTCTCCTCACTAATTTGACAACATTCGCTTTCACGCCTTCCTCGCAATCGATGAGTGTAAATGGGACGATTGACGATGACGAGGAGGGACGGTCCCTGAGGCGCACGACGGGCGAACTAGTGGTTGGCACTTTGACATTTGTAGTCATCACTCTGATGACCATCGGAGGTAACACGCTGGTCATCTTGTCAGTCTTCACTTACAGACCGTTGAACAAGGTACAGAACTATTTCTTGGTCTCTTTGGCTGCGAGTGATTTGGCCGTGGCCGTCTTAGTTACTCCCTTCCACGTGGTCAAATTCATTGTGGGCGAATGGATATTCGGCTTGGCTTTTTGTCAAGTTTGGTTGACATGCGATATTCTGTGCTGCACTGCATCCATATTGAATCTTTGCGCCATCGCATTAGATCGATATTGGGCGATCCACGATCCAATAGAATACGCAAGCAAAAGGACGCTGAAACTGGTACTGTCCATGATCGCAGTGGTCTGGTCATTGAGTGTGCTCATTTCCGTACCGCCATTAATCGGATGGAATGACTGGACGAAGAAAAGTTTACAAAGGCAATGCGAACTCACTACCCAACGCGAATTCGTTGTCTATTCAGCCTGCGGATCATTTTTCATACCACTCGTAGTCATGACCACTGTTTATGCCAAGATTTTCTACGCGGCCAGACAACGTCTAAGGAATAAAAGAAGAAGTGTTCGTGGCTTATCGACGAATAACCGCGACGAAAATGGCAGTCGAAAAGTAAATAGGAATCGACAATTGATAAATCTGGCGAATTCTGCGCAAACACCATCCTCACCCTTGACAGCAAAATCGAGCATGCCTACGGTACCCGAAACTATGACTATCGACACTACCACAACTACTCTGCCTCAATCAGCCGGCAGCGGCAGTGGGTGTGGATTGAACGACATGCAATCACCCTTGACAATATCGCCTGCAACCCCTGCTGAATTATCCGAGAGAACCAATTTGCTCAAAGAACAACAAAACGGGACGAGCAGTACTTCTGCTGGTGAGCCTTCGTCAATGTGGTCCGCTCTGACAGTGCGACTCACTTCGGCATCTTCATCAACCACGAATGTCCAGCACTCAACAATGTCTCCAGCGAAAGGAGCTGTGTCTACGAAAAAGACCGGGTCGAGCAGTTCACCACGACGCCATCGATTGAATTTTAAAAAATTTGCTTTTTCGAATCATGGAAATGGTGGCGGTGGTGGTTCAGCCAAAATCACCTTATTGCAACAGGGATCTAGTAGTCGCACGCCCAGTGTCCGAAGTCGCGATAAAGACGAGTCTACGACAGCTGCAGCTGCCAGTGGTTGCAATTTGCGAACGACGCCAGCGAGTACTAATCCGGGTCATGTTGGTGCCAATGTGCAAAAATTCATCAGGGATCGCGAACGAATTTCTGTGACAAAAGAAAAGAAAGCGGCGAAAACTTTAGCAGTCATTATGGGTAAGTAATTGTCGAGCTTACTCGTACCTACATGCAAGGCATCGAAGCATGTGAGGGTGCTACCGGGCCCTGGCGGGCTTTGAAGAGAATACCTCAACACGGTGGGACAAAATCTCCATCCAAATGTAGCAGGGCAGGTCTCGCGACTATATCTGCGGCTATATCAACCGAAGAGGATGACGTCTCCCAGCCAGGTGAGATCGATTATTCTCTCCCACTCGTTATGGCCCGCTAGCCGTAGGTCGAAAGAGCTATCCGCAGGCTTATGATAGAAAAGTGCCTAACACACTGCAGCGTTCACTTGCAGAGAATTGGTACAGAAGACACACAACCTGTAGTTAGGGTCGAGTGTATTATGTTTAGTGCTTTACATAGTTTTCATGAATTAAGGCTTTATATGTAGAGTACCAGTCTTGTAGCACACAAGATACACAGCCTGCTGTAACCCTCGTGCCTGGAAGCCATGGCGAGTGGGAGAGAGTAATCGATACTCTCCCCTGGATGGGAAACGTCAACCCCTCGGGTTGTTGTTTCAGCCGTAGGTAGTCACAAGACTTGCCTGCTTTACTCGGAGTTGTTGTCCCGCCGACTTCGGTCGGCCGCCTTCCTCCTACGCCTGCCAGACTTGGACACTGCCATGCTATACATTGTACCTCATCGTGCACAAGCCTTATTGCAGGTGTTTTCGTGCTGTGTTGGCTGCCATTCTTTGTCATGTACACGGTAAAACCATTTATTGATAAAGATGATTGGTTGCTACATGGCAAAGTGGAAGAAGCCATAACTTGGTACGTTGGATACAAGTATTTACGGCTGAAATTAACCACAATTTTGACTTGCATTGCAGGCTCGGATATATAAATTCAGCGATCAACCCCGTAAGCGCACATTCTTTATTCTTTTGCCTGCCTGATACCTAAAAATGACACTTTCTAATTTTCTGATTCTTTTCAGGTTATATATACGATATTTAACCTCGATTTCCGACGGGCTTTTCAAAAATTCTTATGCCCATTTCGGCCTCCTATTGGTGCGTAAATCCAGTGAAAGTTCATGTATATACAGTGCTGTCTGCAAATGCTGTGCGCTATTGTGTGTCATGGTACCTCTTACCTACCATAAGGGTACAAATGCTACAATAAACGCACATCTGATAACAAACAATGCAAATACAATGTGAACTGGTTATGTTGAATTCATCAGGCATATCTGATACAACATCTACGGGGCCAGCTAGAGGTCCACAATAATAAAACACAGTACAGAAACTGCTTGCTACTGTAGATTGGGAAATTTAACGCAAAATTTTAATGACTAATAAAGTTATGCCGAATACAATATCAATGTATTTCAACACTGAAATAATACTAGCTGTCTGCTTACAGTTCCACCAGTAACTACGCATACGGCTTTTAACGGTGCTCGAGTTACATGCCGAACGCCGAAGTTACTGCCCCCCGTTTTAGTCGCAAGCCTGTTCACTTGATCTCTCTAATTGATGCAGATTTTTTAAAACGTGGATATCCAGCATTCACCTGTATCGTTCCTAAGCTGGGACTCCTCGCAAAAAAGATCGCAGCAAAAAGAGCGCATCCAAAAAGGGCGCATCAGTAATTAGGGCGCACAGAAACAAGGGCTCAGGCATGCAGAAGAGGGGCACTAAGGAACAGAGGCGCAAGCAAGCACGGGTTATAAGAGCCATCGGTGTACTATCGAACAACACTATCAGAAGTCAACCTGGGCCATAAAGCGTCAACCTGGACTTTTTTGACGCGCCGCGGAATTGTATTATGATGCGCAGGTACACAGAAACTGACGGTAAATTCAAAAAATATGCTGATAATCGACCTTTTCCACAGAACTACGCTACCTGCGCAGAGGAAGAGAAGCACAACTGATGGGTAATATATCTTGGATGAAGTTCAGATCTTGTTGATCAGACCCTATACAGCTGTTTGGTCCTTATTCGTGCGTGTAGCCAGAAACGCTGTGATCACCCTATTTGAAGTTAGATCGCTTTTGATCGCTCGAGTTTGATCAGATGCACAGACATAGACATTGTGATCAAACGGCGGTCATGTGTTCAGCCCACGATCTTGTGATCGATTATCGATTAGGCCATCAGTCACACATAGTGTGATTGGTCTCATCATGTGATCAGTCACGGACAATGTGTAAAACCATGCTTATGTGATCTGCCCAACCATACCTCTCGAATTTAAACCCAAATCCACGGTCAGATTTTGCACCACGTATAGCTAATACGTGAGTATAGGAAACAGAAAATAGAGAGACAGACAGAAAATGGAGAAAATTCGTTCTGACACAGGAAAAATTCAGAGGGAATGTAATATCTAAAAGTAAAACAAAGGTCGCTGTTTTGAACGAAGTCAAATAATCACATATGCGCACCTGGCCATTGTGAAAAGATGATCAGCTAACGCAGAGCGTAGAGCGAGCAAGATGCGAGTCAGTCAACTTATTTCTGCCTCCAAAACTTGTTTAAGGTCCCAAGAACCCATATCTCGATTTCTTAATATCACCTGCTCAACGCATTCCGCACAGGCATTCTTGCTACTCCACCAAAACTTCATCTCTTTCCAGGAGCTGTGACTGAGCTCAAAAAGGAAAAAAGGAAAAATTATATACACTTGCGCACTTTTTGGATGAGCCTTTTTGATGCGCCCTTTTCACTTGCGACGCAAGTGTATGGTCCCGGATCTTACGGTACATACATGCCGATTCATGTATTAGGGAAATCAAGAAGAAAAACAGAAAAAATAAGTAAATTTTATGGGTGATATGCACTGTATGGACCACCGATCCAACAGGCCAAAGACAAGAGGCAATAAAAAGTAACAGTTTTACTCCAAGGTGTACTTGAACCATTGGATCATAGTAGCCATGTGTAGTTATGTTCATGTTTACAACATCACCAGCGCGGGTACGCGCACTTGAGGATTAAGGTGTCAAGGAATGCGAGGAACTTCCAATAATCTTCTTTCACCGCAGCTAATCTTGAACATACGAATAAGAGCCTAACAAATCATTAGACTTGGACTAATTCTTTGCTATGTTTTCCTTCGGGTTCTTACTGGCTGATAAACTAAATTCCACTTCACCTGTTCGTATGCTTGGGTAGTAAACGTGTTTAGGAATGGCCTGTCCAACAAATTCAATGTGCTGCAGGAGGGATACTGTATATCCTTGAAGAGTCTGAAATTTATTTTGCCGTACGTGAAGGTTATTACGCGGCATTCTCGGGACTTTGAGAAAATGGTTTCTGCCGACGAGAAATACCACAATAACAGCCCTGCACTGAAGGCATGAATATGGATTTTTGATCGAGTGTCTGTCCAACAAAGTACAACACTGGCTGAGATATGATTCCCTGCTCTGAAATCACATGATTGATCGGCTAGGATTAAGCCGGTTTATCTGCCCTTACTGGATACTCAATCACCATCTGTGCTCACTGTCACTTTACACTTCCCCTCATGTTGTGTTGCTTGCATCTCTGCGACAGAGTGGACTTAGGTGCGAAGTCGTTCCCTCAAAACTGGCACTTCATCCGCTCGATGCCTTCGAGCGTGGTGCCTGCTTGGAGTAAGTACCACGGACCTAGTCTTTTTTTAGATTCATAGCTTTTTTTAAACGTTCTTGAGCCACTAGTCTGTCTTTTGTGTTTCCATTGCGTAGATTCTGTGAAGCTTCAGACTAAACTATTTAACTTTAGCTGTTCAAAAGAGCTACGAGTATCAGGATAAAATTTACTCCATCGAACACCTATTATTGAATTATATTATTTATTCCAAATAAGCTTTGTTCGTTTCACAATATCTAGTGTGTCAATTTCACAGTGCGCAGGCCTAGTTACAGTGTATCCTAGCCAGAATTCAAGACTAGACCATTCTTTCTCGTTGGCAGATCGACAAGTCTACTCAACGAAAACGTGTCACATTATGCTTGTTGCACAAAACTGGCGGCAATATTCACTTATATTGCCAGTAAGTACGCCCTCAAAATTTTTCGGCGTCTCGAAACTGTGAAATAACAGAAGATGCGTCACAACAACTGAACCTTCCCTGAAAATATTTTTCGATAGAAAATTTTTCAAAAATCTTCATAAGCTTGCTTACATGATGAGGCAAAATAGAATCGAACTTTGCTAGCGAAGAAACTATGATGCCAGTCTTCTGATGCTATCCGCTGCAGCAAAGCAGTCGAAGCTTGGTATAAGCTGAAATACGAACAATCTTTTTATTTGCGGTGCATAAAAATATATGTTCCTCAATTACATCATTTGTAAAAAGCGCCAGCTTCTTCGCGCTTCCTCGTATTTAATATACCAGTCTCGAAGCAGTGCTTTAGTTTTCCAAACTAAACCAGCATTAAAACTTGGTTCACAACGCTGAAATGCAAGTTATTCGATGAATCTGCTTTGAGACGTACATATATCGATGGAGTTACAGCACTCGCAAAATTGGCCATGTTACAAAAAGCCATTGAAGAGGGTTAGCAACGTTATCGTGTCGTATCTACTCCGCTACGTGTCAAGAAAAAATAAATCCATGGAGCGTGTGATCATGAAAAAAGTAATTGAAAAAAGCAAGGATGCTTGAAAACAGCGAGTCAGGCGAATCAAAGCGCATGTATTCGCTCTGGTATTTCCCTATTACGGGAACTGTCAACGATATACGTTCTTGGCGCAATCTCTTACAGAAAAAACTTGTGATTTTACTAATTCACACAAGATTATAAAATATTGAGTGATAGGCGGCGTGAGCTGCACCAATACCGGATGCGATGCACATGATAACGACTAATGCATTCATCGGTAAGTTCAAATGCTGCGCTGAACGCTCCAGTCTGATTATATATCAACTACCTACTGTATGAGATGCTGTGAGGCGAGCCCTATTATTGAGTTATTTTATTTATTCCAACAGAGGCATTGAACTTTATGTTGTTCAGTTTACTGCGTGCTAACAATGCGCATAGCATGGCCACTGTATCGCGCCGGGCCAGAATTCAAGACGATTATCCTTTCTCATCGTCAAATCGATAGGTATTTCACGAAAACTGTCACATGATGATTGTTGGATATAATTGACGACAATATTCAGTCATACTCGTTGAAATTCCAATTTCTATAGTTGTCGACGGATCGAATTGCAAAATAACTAGAAAATACGTCACAACAACTGAACCGACCTATAAATTTTCCCATCAAACATTTTACAGGAAACTTCCGAGTGCTTACATTCAGGAGCAAAACTAAATCGAACTTTGCCAGCGAGGAGACTGTAATGCCAATGTCTTCGGATGCTATCCACTGCAGCAGTGCAGTTAAAGCTTGGCGCATAGCCTGAAATTAACAAATTTTTACCTTGAAAAGCAGGGTCCCGCATGGGTATGAAAATCGACCCTGCTGGTACCCGCTGGACGACCTGTGTACCCGTACCCGGCATACTTTACCCATAATTTTTCACAAAATGTACTCATACCCGTACCCGGGTTTTTGCTGAATGTTCGGATGGAGTATAAAAACAGAAGAGCAATCAATTCATGAGAATAATTACGGAAAACCAGGGTTGCAACAAAACTCGTTCAATTTTTATTGAAAAGCTTGTTCACCATCGCAAGATAAAAGGCTTTCTTTTAAAGCAGTAATCTTAGCCAAATGCTTTAGCGCTAAAAGCCTGAATAATGTTTATGTATTGGTTTTCTTGTTCCATTGAAAATTAGCGTTTCAATATAAACTTTAAAGCCTGAACCTGACAACAACCTGGCAATCTAAAACTCTGAATGAAACTGCATTCGTGTTGGAGAGAGTCACGAAGTTGAACTTGATAAGGAGTGCCAAACGTGCTTTACTTTTGAGCGCTAGTGAAACTTGTCTGACGTCAACAACACCTGCTGCAGATAAAACAAGCTAGTTTGTGTGCTGGAGCCAGTTTCACAATCAGATGAGAGGTGTCTGATCGTGAGTCGCAGGACATGCATACAAAAAAGTCCATAAAAGCGACTCTGTTGTCCTAATCTGAGGAGCCGCTGACCTAAGAGTGAAAGTGACTTGGATCCCGCAAAGGTCAAGGTTGCTGCACTGATGCATATCTGTCATATACAAATATGGACTACTAGCGCCACACCCATTTTTTTCTCGACCCCCCTCTCAGAAGCTCAGAAATACTCATTCATCTTTTCTTCTACCTTGCTTCAAGGTATTCCAACTGATGATGCTCTACTGCAGTTTTATCTCCCAGATAAATTATTACTTAAATCCAGCTTTCATAGCATCATTTTATCTTTGTTTTTTAAATTTTTTTGTCGCCGTGTTGATAGGAGCTTGGACAGATAAGCAAGAAGTTAGTCAGTCAGTCGTGTCGTGTCATGTGACACACCACTAGGGGTCTTGACATCCTCCACGAATGGCGCCATGGCGACATAAACCATGTTCTTTTTTGCAGTGAACAATTATTTCAAATCTCAAAAACGCTTAAATATCCACATCTTTTTATCAGTATATCTTGGTTGTGAAAAGATATAATACAGTATATGTATAACCTGTTTTCTTTGAGAATATACACGCCCTTCACGTGCCGCAGATATGGATATCCCAAAAGATGTGGATATAGATATAATTTCGATATCGATTAGATATAGATATGGGTACGGATATCAATAGTAGTCACAAATAGCCTCGAAATAGCAGACATCAGAACTGTTCCGCTAAAAACAGTCACAAAATGCATGAGATTTACAATTGCAGCGCTGTCATAAATATGAATAAAAAATTGAACAAAAATGAATACCCGTACCCACCAATACCCGCCGGGTACGGGTATCCGTTATTAGCTGCACAGTATGAATGCTGCACGTATTTTCTCCCTTTACTGCACGTACTTCATTTATAGGGACGCCAGCTTCTTCGCAAGCGTCTTCGTATTTAATGTACCAGTTTCGGAATAGCTGCTTCGGCTTTTCGCACTGAAACGGCACTCAAACTTGGTTCACGATGCAAGTTATTTGCTGGATATTTACCTCTGCTTTAAGTCGTATCGATGGAACTGCAACGCTCGCAAAAATAACTGATATCGCAGCAACCCATTGAACCAGAGTGAACAACATCAACATGCCTACTCCGCGACGTATGAAGCAGAATAAATCGATACAGACTGATATCATGAACATGAGAAGTTGAAAAAAGCAAGAGTGCTTGAAAGCGTCATCTAAGCAGCTAACTAAACGAGTTAGGCGCATATATTCGCTCTGGTATTTTGCTACTTTGGGAACTGCCAGCGAAAACGCCGTTTCTTCACGCAGCCTCTTGCAAAAAAAAGAAACACACCACACAAACACAAAAAAGAGAAGCGGCAACACCAACCCCACCCACCCCCAAAAACCACCAAAAACAACCCACCCCCAAAAAAACAACCACCAAACACAAAAAACTCCCCCTAAAAAAGCAAAAACCCACAGACGAACAAAAAGAGAAAACAAGCGACAAAACGAAAAAAGAGAAAAACAAAAAGAAAAAACCAAAAACAACCGACGACAAAGCAAACACCACACACCCCAACACCAACACAACAAAATAAAAAAAAAAACAACAACGAGAACAAAAAGAAAAAAACCCCGTCATCGCGAACTGTTAGCTTAGTGTTTAGATTGTAGTGATGAATGTTTACGATCTGCCGAAATTACTAGCACTAGTAGCTATGGGGCGATAGGCCCGACCCGTCTAAACTATCCCACAGTTAGGGAGTAACCTTTGCTTTGTGTAACTTAATGGAAAGGATGTGTGTATAGTTCAGAGTAAAAGAGTTCGTGAACGGTCGGATTACTTGTGTGGGAAGAGTCGCCACATAAAGTGGTAGCAGAACTGTACGATTATTGAGCGATTTTGCGTTTCGGCATCAATGGACACTTGGATTTGCAAGTGAATTCATTCTGGTTCCATTGGTATGAGGTCAGTTTTCTGCGTCTTGCATGTCGCGGTTGCCACTCCCTTCGTGCAAGTAGTCTGTCCTCCTAGCTAGGAAGGAGCTCATTACGCGCCCTGTAGGAAACGAAGGGTTGGCTGCGGTTCCTTTCTACCTGGTCATTTTTGGACCGTTAGGCTGAGGCGTACGGGTGTCAGACGAAAGCTGGGAAGTGTGCTATGCTCTGTGTTCTGATACTGACCGTCCGTTTGGCTGTTGACCTTTTCTGCGATTTTTTCTGAGCGACTGTGACGTCACCCAGTCCGTTGTGCTCTTCCGCTGTGGAGGACCACTTGGACGTCATAGTGATTTCCGTTTTTTGCTTTGGAAGCCCTCCGTTTTTCCTGAGTTTTCGATCGGTCATTTTTTCGGATTTCGTCGACGATGTCGAGTATTCTTCGTTCCTTGAGACCAGTTCGAAACGAAATCAAGAAGTCAATGGCTGAGAAGCCGGCCTTGACTTTGGCTTTCCAAACTGAAGCAGCCCGTGATACCTACATCATGGAGACAGAATTCTTCGTCAATAAGCTGAAGGCCCGCCGTAATGCATTTTTCCAGCTCCATGAGAAACTGATTCAGATTACCTGCACGACGGAAGCTGATCAGAAATCAGTCGATGAGGTCGCAGAAGCCGACTCGAACCTGATACTGGAACTGGATGCTGTGATTGAGGAAATTTCCGTCGTTCTGAGCACCCTCAATCGAGCCCGTGACCGTGATTTTCAGCGCAGGCAAGCAATCGCTGCGGACCTGGATCGTCAGCAAGCGGTGGCCGCCCCGAGTGTAAAGCTGCCCAAAATCGATTTGAAGAAATTTTCTGGTGACGTCATGCAGTGGCATGAGTTTTGGGACTCCTTCGAAACGGCCATTCACAACAACACCACATTGTCTGATGTTGACAAATTTAACTATTTACGTGGCCAGCTGCTTGGGGAAGCCAAGTCGGCCATTACAGGTCTGTCCTTGACGAACGAAAATTATGCGCATGCGGTCGAAATTTTGAACAAGCGATACGGCGACAAACAGGTGGTCGTCAACTCGCACTATATGGCTCTCTCGACTCTGCAGGCGCCACCAGATCAGACGCCTAAAATCCGTTTTGTGTGGGACAAAGTCGAAAAGCATCTTCGTTCGTTGGAAGCCCTAGGCGAACAGATCGAGCACGGACATGTCGTGTCAGTCATTTTTTCGAAACTACCGCGCGATGTAATTTTGCGCCTGGAAGAAAATCGGGGAGATGAGGCTTGGACCGTAGCCGCACTACGAAAAAGGGTACAGAAGCTGCTCGAAGCCCGAGAACTGGCTGATCAGCATCACAAGCCATCCGCATCCGTGGCACCGAAACCTACTACAGGTTTTTTGCGTGTGCAAAATGGACCCCAGAAGAGATCTGGAGGATATCACACGTCTGACGACGACCAGAAAAAACAGGGCGGATATCACACGACGACAGGCTCCCTCTTGACCCACTCCAGAGCTGAGAAGACGCAAAGTAGCAAGTGTTTCTTTTGCCAAGGCGACCATTGGGCTGATGAATGTCCAGTGTATACCACAGTTGAAGCCAGGAAGAAACAGATCAAGGGAAAATGTTTCGTCTGCGTTCGGGAAGGTCATGGCCAGAAGGCTTGCAAATCTGAAAAGGCGTGTGTGCACTGCAAACAGAAGAAACGTCATCATCGAAGTTTGTGCCCAAAGAAGTTCTCCATGCAGGATCCAAAGAAGGAAGCGGCCTATCCTGTTTCGGAAGAACATCCGAAAATCGAACCTGAGGGGCACAAGCCTGAAAATGCCCTGGTCAATTTGGATGGGCGTGGTCTTCTTCAAACCGCGAGTGCGCATGTCATGGCCCCACAATCGCCGCATGAAGAAAAGGTCCGACTAGTTTTCGACTGTGGGAGTCAGCGCACATATGTGACCGAAGAGCTGGTCGCAAAATTAAAAGCAGAACCGCAGGCTCAAGAGACACTGCAGATTTACACATTTGGTGGTATCGAGGCTACGCGGATTCGGACCAAGGTGGTCAAACTGAAACTGAAATTGCTGGATGGATCCGCCATGGAACTCCTAGCAAATACTGTCCAAAGAATTGGAGAAATTCACCACAAGTTGGTGGATGTGGCCAGATACGGAGCGTTATATCAGACAATGCCAATGGCGGACCCAGTTGGCAAAAAACCACCAAAACCAGGGATCGACCTACTGATTGGGAATAATTATTATTGGGATCTGATCACAGCCGAAAGAGTGGAACTGGGCAAAGGCCTGTATGTGATCGGGTCCAAGTTGGGCTGGGTGGTCAGTGGACGCACTGGTGATACGTCTGAGTGGTCCAATAAACCATCTGTCACCATGTTAACCCCAGTCGCCAATAATGTGGTTGGTGAATCCTCAGTCGTCAGTGCTGATCAACAACTTCTGAAGGAAATAAAACTGGAAGATTGGTGGAGTTTGGAGTCCATTGGAATCAAGGACCAACCCCAAGCTTCGGTTGATGACACCGTCTTGCAGAAATTCAATCAATCGATTCAGTACGACGGCCAGCGTTATTTGGTAGCCTGGCCTTGGAAAGATAATGTCGATTTGCTACCTAATAATTATGGTTTGGCTATGGGACGTTTGCAGTCTTTGATTCGCCGCCTGAAAACGGATCCTGACCTTCTAGAGAAGTACAATGCCATAATCCAAACACAGCTACAGCAAGGTATCATCGAAAAGGTACCAGAACCCGATAACGCTGTCACGAAACGGCATTATATTCCGCACCATCCGGTAATTACTCCTGAGAAGAGCACAACGAAAGTCCGTATTGTATACGATGGCTCGGCAAAGTCTAGGAAAGAGTTGCCCAGCATCAACGAGTGCTTGAACCGTGGTCCAATTATTTTGGAGGACCTTTGCGCTTTGCTCATGCGATTTCGTCTGAACAAGGTCGCTTTGACTGCGGATATCGAGAAAGCGTTCCTGCAGATTGGGCTACAACCAGCAGCGAGAGATGTTACCCGATTTCTCTGGCTGAAGGACCCGACGAAGCTGGACATGGAAGGCAATATCGAAATCTACCGTTTTACCCGAGTGCCATTCGGCATAATCTCGAGTCCGTTTCTGCTTGGTGCCACTATTCAGTACCACTTGCTCCGAGATGGCTCTGATATGGCCTCAGCTCTGCTTCGGGATTTGTATGTGGATAATCTGATCAGTGGTACACCGTCCGCGGGTGAAGCGCATATTTTCTATCAGAAAGCCAAGGAGATGTTCAGCTCCGCGTCAATGAATCTGAGAGAATGGACGTCTAATGATCCAGAAGTCATGATGGCGATCCCTGAAGCTGATCGTGTGAAATCATCATTGGTGAAGATTCTAGGCATGACCTGGGATACAAAATCTGACACCATGCAGTTGAGCCGACCTGGAAGCCAGGCATTGCCATTGGACTTTACGAAACGTATTATTTTGCAGTCCATCGCCAAATATTTTGACCCATTGGGCCTGTTTAGTCCCATCTTGCTTCCCGGAAAGAGCTTTCTGCAAAATTTGTGGTTGGAGAAGCAAGGGTGGGATGATCCGCTGACGTCTGCCCAGATAGATGAGTGGCAAAAAACCATTCAAGCCGTTGAGCTTGTCAATTCTGTTTCGGTTCCTCGTTACGCTGGACTTATCAGTGAGGCACCAGACACCGTCTATGAGCTACATTGTTTCACGGATGCTTCGAAGAAGGCCTATGGGGCTGCTGTTTATTTGCGCATTTGGTCACCGAAAGGCGTTTCATCGCATCTGACCTTCGCAAAGTCGCGTTTGGCGCCAACCAGAGCGATTACCATACCACGTTTAGAACTGTTAGCCGCATCTGTTGGGGGAGTCATGCTGCAATTCGTGGAGAAATCATTGAATGTGGCCATCACGAACCGATTTTTATGGACGGACTCTCAATGCGTTTTACACTGGATTCGATCCAGTAAGCCGCTATCCGTTTTCGTGACTAATCGTGTCAAGCAGTTACGAAAACTTCCGCACATTCAGTTTCGTTACATCCATACCGATCAGAATCCTGCCGACTTGGCATCCCGGGGGTGTAATGCGGAAGAAGTGAGCAAAAGTTCGCTCTGGTGGCATGGACCACCGTGGCTGTTGAAGGACAACTCAGCATGGACACCAGAAGCTGAGCAGTTTAAAATCGATACAGCTACTTTGGAGAAAATTTCCTCAGAACAGAAACCGTGCGTTTTATTCGAAACTTCTATGCTTAATACTGAACACAATCCGAACGCGCGGACCAGCCCATTGGGCATTGATCAGAATCGATTTTCCAGTTTGATGAAGTTGTTAAGAGTCACCGCATGGAGTTTGCGATTTATCCGAAAATTGAAAGACAAGACGTGCTCTGATAAAGGGCCCCTGACTGCTGCCGATATCCAGTCAGCACAGATCGTATGGGTCAAGCACGTTCAGGAGCAGCATTTCGCGGAGGTGTTTCAAGCAATGGACAAAGGGAAAAGGAGCCCAATCCAGGATCACTTGAACCTCTGCAAGGGCGACGATGGCATCCTGCGCTGCAGAGGCCGACTGAAGCACGCGAATCTCGAGAAAGACGCCGTTTATCCGATCCTCCTGCCAAAAAAGGAATGGTTTACCACGTTGGTCATTCGCAGTTTTCACGAAAGATTACTGCACACTGGCACAGCCCATACCTTATCGCAAATTCGACACACGTTTTGGATCCCGTCTGGGCGTTCCGTCGTTCGTCAGCACATAAGATCCTGTCTGACCTGCAAGAAGGCCGAAGGGGGACCATATATTCCGCCGCCAATGCCAGATTTTCCTGCCTCACGGGTCCGAGAAACCGCACCGTTCACGTTTACTGGCTTGGATTATCTAGGTCCACTTTACATCAAACAAGGTCAAGACGCGAAAAAGGTCTGGATATGCTTATTTACATGCATGAGCACGCGGGCAGTCCACTTGGAGCTGGTGGAAGATTTGACTGCTGATCAATTTCTGTTCTGCCTCCGCCGGTTCATCTCCAGACGTGGCACACCTTCCCATATTTTGTCCGATAATGCTGCGCAATTCAAACTGACAAAGTCAGCTGCGGAAGACTTGTGGCATACAGCCACGAAGGACGACAATGTACTGTCCTATGTCAGCAATCTTGGTATCCGATGGACGTTTATTCCAGAACGGGCACCCTGGATGGGTGGAGTGTATGAACGATTGGTTCAACTGGTCAAGCGATCACTTCGCAAGTCACTTCAGCACCTGTGCCTCTCGCAGATTCAGTTACAAACAGTCCTCACTGAGGTGGAGGCTATGTTGAATTCGAGGCCATTGGTTCATGTTGGCTCGGATTTTCAAGATGGTCGAACCCTAACCCCTGCTCATTTCCTGATGCAAAATCCAAAGCTTGGTGTCCCTGGCATCCAGTTCGAGAACCCCGCCGATCTTGACTACGTGGAACATGAAAGTTCAAAAGCCGCGCTGCTACGTCGTTGGAAAAGAGGTGAACAACATTTGCAGGGATTTTGGAAACGATGGCGTGATGAGTATTTGCTTAGCCTGCGAGAACGCTATCAGCGGCACCTGAACGGCAGGCGTAATGCTGTCACTCGGCTCCCAAAGGTGGGTGACATTGTGCATATCCGCCAGGACACGCCTCGTGGAACCTGGCCATTGGCGAAGATCGTACAGTTGATTTCAAGCTCCGACGGCGAGCTTCGAGCGGCCAAGGTCAAAACCGCATCTGGAAATGTGCTTACGCGCGCTGTCTTGCATTTGCATCCTTTAGAAGTTCATGATGACTCGGACGACATTGCCGTACGAGCCGAGGGCGTTCAAGCTAAGAAGCAGGAGTCTCCCAGTGCACCACCTTTGCTGCGTCCACAACGCAGAGCGGCGGTTGCCGCCACTGAGCGTATCCGAAATATGGCGCAGGAAAGTGATAGTGACAACGAAGGTGAATCCATTGGTTCCGCTTCTGTCAAGGCTCATCCGAAAAAACTTCCATCCGTCTCTTTTTTCCTGTTGAGCTGCCTTATTGCAGTAATGCTCTCTCATGCTGCCGCAAACCCGATGATTTGCGAGGATGGAAGCGCGAAAATGGTGTTCGACTTGGGTCCCATTGCCGCTTGCAGCTTCAATCGTACCCAGAAGGTCGACAAAGTTTATCAGGCAACCATAAGGCTTTTCAAGAAAAATATTGCCCGACACACCAGTCCAGCGCATAAGTGTTCCAAAGTCACCACTGTCAGCGAAGCCTGGACGGGTTTTGCCAAAACTGGCTGGGACCACCGGACCAAAGAAGAGTCGGTACCTGTCTCCGAGGTGGACTGCAGAGCAATGATCCGTGACCGCCGCTGTTCAGAAGGCCCTCTTTTGGGAGGGGACGTTGCGTCATTTACTGAAAATAAAGTGCAGCCGCCCTACACCTCTGGCAATGCCTGGGATTGCTGCAAGTGGATGGCCGCAACAACGACCAACTGTTTTCTCCTGCAAGGCAAGGTCTTCCAGACATTCAGAGGTCAGATGGAGTCTAACCTGGGCAATGTGATTGACTGTGCCTACGAAAAAGGGAGCTGTCCTTTGCCAGATCACGGGATGTTGATTTGGAACCCAAACAAAAATGCTAGCTGCGAGTACATATTCTGGAAAGAGATTGAAGGAAAAATGTGGAATAATCAGTTTCTGAGTAGTGACATGGAAATAGCTCTGACGTGGAATCAGGCACAGAAAACCGTGACGACTTGCGAGGGCACGACAGCAACTCTCACCGACCAAGGCGTACCCTTCAGTGAAATACGCAGTACAGCTTTATCACGGAGCCAGCTCGATGGGCCGAGAGAGAAGCGAGAAACCGACGCCACTGATGGAGTTGCCATGCGTCTTCAAGCCCTAGAAGTACGCCTCGATAGCCTTTTCCGGGAATCCCTCAATCATGTCTTCAGCACCGTGTGCCAGACCATCAAGGAACTTCAAGAAATTGATTTGGTCCTCGCCCACGCGGAGCCAACCTTGATCGCTAGACGACTTCTCAACGACAGTCAAATTATGGCGCGAATGTATGGCCAGTTTCTTGAAGTATGGCCGTGCAGCCCGGTGGACCGGTTCGAGTTTTGCAAGATGGGAGACCGATGCACCGAGTGGATCCCTGTGAACTTTACAGTACGAGGCACATCTTCAAATGGATACATGGATCCCAAAACATCCATTATTTATGCAAATTCTGCCCCCATTGATTGTGATTTAGCCCATGAAGTCTACATCAGTGATCCCAACCAAGGCTTATTGGTTTACACCGCACACAACGGTATCGTCAAGCCGTTTGCAGGCCAATTAATCAAGCATGCACTGCACTCTTCTAAGATAGCAGAATACGTTGACTTTACAGCAGTTATCCACAAGCCGATACAGTTGTATACCCAGAGAGAGCTACGAGCACATAGCAGTTTAAATGACCTGTTCGCCACAGTGGATGGGCAAGCCGAAATCTTGCGACAGTTAGCGCAAGTAGCACACGATACCCCCAAATCCAAGGACGCACAGGCGATTCTCGACGCAGTAAGCAGCCTGACACCGTGGGGCCTCATCAGCCATTGGGCCAGCAAGATTTTGTGGATTTGGGTCTACAGTTGCTGTACTCTAGTGACCTTGCAATTCATTGGGTCATGCGCTGTCAAGTACGTGCGTCGGCGCTTCCGCGCCAAAGGAGCCATCGAGCCCCCAGTCGAGGGGCGTCCACGCATCATCACGTTGGCGGACATTGTGAAAGCGACCACGGCCGACAATCCATGATGAAATCGTTGGCGTGGGAGTGTCGCGTCATCGCGAACTGTTAGCTTAGTGTTTAGATTGTAGTGATGAATGTTTACGATCTGCCGAAATTACTAGCACTAGTAGCTATGGGGCGATAGGCCCGACCCGTCTAAACTATCCCACAGTTAGGGAGTAACCTTTGCTTTGTGTAACTTAATGGAAAGGATGTGTGTATAGTTCAGAGTAAAAGAGTTCGTGAACGGTCGGATTACTTATGTGGGAAGAGTCGCCACAATGTCGAGCTTCTTCCACCCTTCTAGTCAAGCTTAGAAGCTACAGCGGCGGTCACTCACTCGCTGTATTCAATCAGCTCTCTTGCTGGTCGATTCTTTGTAACAAAAACCGGTTTCATATGTAACTACTATGAGCGTTTTCCTCATCTCCTGTATGCGCGTAGGATCTTCCTGTCCAACTGCCTGCCGCATAATCCACTGCACTGTTGACACTTTACACTGTCTCGCGGCCAAAACATATAAGCGCGCTGCTGACCGTAGCTCGTCATTCCGATTGACTGCTCGTTCACGAATGATGGTCTTGGCTGCACAAATGTGGGTCTCGTTGCCCACGCCTGTCAGTCCGTTGCCATCGCCAGTGAGCCAGTTGCCAGCGTATGTGGGTCTTGTTGCCCACGCCGGCTGGTCTCGTTGCAGTCGCCCACGAATGTTGGTCTTATGGCCAACGCCAGATGGGTCTATGTATCGGCGTGGCTGCGATGTGACGACCTCCCCGTGGTGCAGCCGGAAACTGGTCTCTTGATCAGGCCAACGTCACACAAGAAAGAAGAATCGACGAAGCGGCAATTGGATCGGAAGTCGAATACAACGGGCGATGGACGAGACCAGGGGTAAGTATGCTTCACTCAGCAGACTGACTTCTAGTGCCTTGACTTTCAGGCCCGAATTCCGATGCGAGCGGCATATGGCTGGATGAAAATGGTCTCGTTAGATTGATCTCCAACGTGCTAGTCGACAATCAAGGGCTCGGTGAGGTGAGTTTGGTCTCTTCCGCTCCCTCGCCGCTCCTTACTTGTAGCTTGCTTTCCAGGTATCGAAGCTCAAGTCCCAACTTGTTGGTGCGTCACGATGATAACCTCAGCAGTCAAGCAGCGAATACAGACAAGACTGAATCTACATGGCCAAACGAAATGATGGATCGAGCCCCAACTCTGCCGTCGACCATTCGGCATCTTGGACGAACTTGCGATCGTCGGTGTGACATCCAGAGTGATCTTGATCGTGGCAACATGTATGGCGTGTCATTGCTTGTATTGATCGCTGCCGTGTACGTAGTGTTGGGTTCCTAGGAGACGGGTGGGCCATGGGAGCGACGAGAAAACGATTGTTAACCCAGCGTGAGAGGCACGTGTAATCCTCAATGCACCACGCAAGCTAATAATGGCATCAGGACAACTCTCGCTCGAAGCTTTTCACTGCTGCTTCTGCAGATTGCACCAAAGTGGGGTGAGGTACAGTATGTCTGCAATTAACAAAACCACGTACGCAGCCGAAGGGAAAGGTTTGTGGGATGAGTGAGACTGTGAACAATTGTTCTGTGTTTGTTTATTTGACCCATCCTGTTCGGTCCAGGGGAGGGGATTTTTGTGTCTTTACCCGCTTGCTTATTAGGGTACTTTCCACATATGTTTAACAAACGATAAAACTGGAATCATGTTGGTGACTGGCCTGCAAGCGAATATTATCAACCTCAATGCAGAAGGAAGGCATCTATTAAGTGGTACGAACAGCAGCGTGATAAACAGTTCGATTTTCAAAAGGAGATCAAAGAATACTGCGAAAGTGATGTCGATGTCTCTCTCTATATGTCTCTCTCTCTATATATAAATGATTTTCTGCGCATCAAGCAAGAATCCGACGGCTGGCCTCCTGGAGTAGCTTTGGAGACGAGAAGAAACAAGTTTTGTTGGATGAATGGAAGCGACGGGAGGGCCTTGATCTTCGCCCCGAATATATAATAAGAAATTCAGGCTTGCGTGCATTGGCAAAGCTGATGCTAAGCAGATACAGTGGATGCTTCCTATTTACACGTGCCAATCAAATGACTAAGTTTTAATATTTTTTTAATTTTAGTTTCTTGCGAAAATTCGAACAGCGAAGCAAACTGGCAAACACCGAGCATTTCCCCAATCCAGCCGACTTTTTCAAGTTGGTTTTCGATCGTACTGGATGCGCAAAAACTGTACGAATTGTCAATGATCAGATGGTTGAGGTCAAATACGATCTACGGGACGAATTCGCGGAGGCCTTGGCAAACACCAAGGCTGTCATTGCCGCATATAGTTACGACTGCGCAAGCACGACTCAAGCTCTACAGCTACTTGGAGAAACTTCACGATCGCGTGCTCTATTTTGATACCGATTCCATCATCTATGTAAAAAGGCCGGGAGACAATTATCAGCCTGTAATTGGGAATTTTTTGAGTAAGCTGTTTTAGCCATATAAGCAACTGACCTAATTTATTTCTCACTAAATGATCTTGTATTTTACTCGTATAGGCGAAATTACTGACGAATTGGAGATTTCGGGAAGACTTTGGGAGTGGCAGCTTTTTTACTGACTTTGTTAGCGGCGGACCAAAACATTATGCATTCAAGGTATGGAGTA